>OY288290.1:16616917-17101057 GCA_958450335.1 Hibiscus tridactylites
ACCTCCCTTAACTCCTATCACCCTCATCATCAACTCCCACTAACTCTCTTTGATCAAATAAAAAAACAACCACTCACCTTCATCTACTCCAACCAGCAAAACTCAAAAAAAAAAACCAACCAAACTTTTTCCTCCCATCTCACCAACATTCTCCTTCTTTTTGCTCAACAATGGTACGATGCAAAAGAGTTGAAGGCGTCTTTGGAAGTAACCATTCAAAGCCCGTGCTTATAAAGAAATTTCTGGATGATAAAGTAAAGGAGCGCTTCCAAAATCTCAAAAACCAGAAGTTGCTGGCGGAGCAAGGGTTTAAGTTTCCCACTAAAGAGGAACTAGGGTTTGACAAAGATATCCTAGACATCATTGCAAACCATAGATGGGCCACTTTCGTTCCCCACCTAGAGAACTATTGCATCCCAATCGTCCAGGAGTTCTATGCGCACCTCACTAGCCCTACTCAATCCAGCGTATATGTGCGTGGCGACCAAATCAAATTTACAGCGGCCAAGATCAACAAGTTCTTTGACCTTAAGAACTCAGAAGACCACCACACACCCTTCGCTGAAAATGCTGACCCGCAAACCATCAAGGAAGTGTTGGAAGATTTATGCTTTGAAGGCACGAACCTGGATGCATCCAACAAGGCAGTAGAGCGCACACGTCTTAAGCCAGAGGCCAAGCTCTGGATTCATTTTATTAAGAACAAACTCATGCCAACCTCTCATACAACTACTGTTAACATTCCAAGGCTCCTTCTCCTTCATTCAATCTTAAATGGCAGGTCCATTGATGTCGGGAAATTATTATGGATGAAGTATATGCGTGCTTGAAGAGAAAATCCAGCCCGCTAATCTTCCCAAACCTCATTACTACCCTATGTCGTGAAAAATGAGTATTTGAAGACCACATTGTTGATGCCAAGAATTCAGGAAAAGGTCCCATTACACCAGAGATGGTCCCCTCCATCAAAGGATTCGACGAGGATGCTCCAATAGAAACACTGGCTAGAGGAGCAAAAACATTTACTACAGCAAGTGTTGCTGCACTGGTTTCCTCTACCACTCATCTTTGAGAGGACACAGACAAAATGCGCGAGGACCTGACTGCTTTCTTTGGGTATGTCAAGGAGAGGGATGTAGTCGTGAACAATTACTTCAAGGAAATCCTACCACACATCAATATCAATTTCCCAGCCTTCCCTAAATCCTTGGAAGCACATGCAAAGGACCCTCCCCCAATACCCAGAAGGCACCGATCTCCAACAAAAGCCCTATCCAGACTTCTTCCCAGAATCAAGAAACAGATGCTACAACAAGTCCCCTATCAAAGAAGAGAAAGAGAACAACCAAAGCTCCCAAAGCTGCTCCAGCAAAAGAGTCGTCCGTTTATCCTATCAACAATGTGACAGTTGAATCAGAAGAAGACGAATCCACATACTCCATCCTAGCACAATCACCTGCACAGACCCCAAGCACTGCCCCGTCAACAAGAACGCGAAACAAACGCACCACCGACAGAGTTTGGAACACATCGGCTGAGGAGAATGAATCAGATACCAGATCCACCAATCAAGAGACTCCAGCCGAGACAGAACCTACCCCTCCATCAGAATAGGACAATTTTGACCCTCTTATTGCCTCATTCAAGTCCTCCAGCATCAAACTCAAAGCCACCAAGTCAGCCACCACCAAGAAGTAAGGTACTTCTTTCTTTGACATTGCATGCAGATTAGTTAGTTTTCATTTTATTTTTGTTGCATTGAGGACACTGCATTCTTCAAGTTTGGGGGTGTTAGTGCCCTTTTGTTAGTCATTTTCATTGCATCAGTAGGTATAAATAGAAATTATGCTATGAAATTTTGTTTAGCTTTGTGATAGTTCTATGAATAAATTAATGATGCCCGATGATGAACAATTTTTTATGGCTATGGATTGACATGCATGACTATTGAGATTGATAGAATTAACTCTAGGGTTTGATGCTTGATCTTTGTATTGTTACACGATTGTATGCTCTTTAGGTTTAAGACTATTAGAGAATTTTTTTTAGAACTTATGTTTATCCTTGTGAAATTGAACTTAATGATCTAAAAAAATGAAGCAGTAAAGGCTTAGTTAACCTCCCTTATGCTTATTGAATACACTAAATTATGAATAAATGCTACGACGTATCTATAGAGGGACACTCCGCTTTGTGTTACACGATTGTATGCTCTTTAGGTTTTAGACTTAGGTATTTGTTTGTTCTCAAGATCATTTCATAGCATATAGGTGCATACATCTTTGCTTGTTGATGGTTTGGCTTAATTTCACAAGATTGGATGTTTCTTTAAGGGCATGTGTTGTTGTTGTAAAGTGCAGGTTGAAGCAGGTGTGAATCTGGAGAAAGAGGAAAATGTTGCAGCATTTTGGACAGCTTTTCTGGGTGTAGAAAAGGACAAAGCAACGCGTGCATTCTCAGAGCCCACATTTGCGAGCCCCCTTTTTGTCTGATTGTACCCCACATGCAGAGGGAATATTCCCTAGGACGTCAAAGAATATTAGGGAAAAAAACCCTAGGAGCCCCCACTATATAAAGGGCATGAGACCCTCATTAAAGAGAGAACAGAAAAAGGTGACTAAGGTTAGGGGGAAATAAAAGGCGGCTCATTTTCCTTTTTCTTCTTCCTCCACTTTGTGTCCTCCATCGTTGAAGCTCCAAGGGTTGACCTTGCTGGTCTTGGGAAAGGCAGCAAGCCTACGGTGGTTCGTGGCATTGCAATCCATTACAGATTGGGAGTTTCTTCTTCCTTTTTTGTTGCTTTAGCATTTCTTTTATCCTCAAGAATGGGTTGTACAAACAAAGTTACTTTGGATGTTTATTGCCCAGTCGTGAATTAAATTTAGGTGGCTTGGGTTGTTTAGATGATTTATGTTTTTAGTTTCTTTAATGCATGATTATTTCTCTCTATTTCATTCAATTTTTTGTCTATGTTCGTTAAATGCTTAGGGTTGTAAGAGCCTTCGAGAGTTGGCCTTTCCTTAGGTGTGAGTTGAAGTTAGTAATCGAGAGAGCTACCTTTGACATTCATAGGCAATGGAGTTGGCTACTAAGAGGCACAAATCTAACCCACCTTATAGATAAGTGATGGGTTTCAATGGCTAAAAAGAATAGAACTTTATGGGTAGTGAGAGTGTTAGAGTTTACGCTGAGAAGTATTGTTGTAGTATTTCCTACTCCCAGACTCCTTGCTAGATATAGTTGAGGAGCAACATTAGCATATCCTGCCGAGCATAGAATAAGCTAGTGAGATAGGTCTTAGTTGAGAGCTAAAGCATAGGATAACAAGGCAACCCGGCCGGTCATTCCCAAGTGAGTTTCGCATACGTAAGTGGACCTGTTAAGTCTACTGATTTTAGCACGTTATTTTTTATCTTTGTTGCTACAACATTTATCCTTCTGTCTCTATTTGTCAAAGCATTCTCTATTTACAGTTCGTGATTTGTGTGCTTAAACTCAACTCGAGCAACCACCAATCCCTGTGGAGACAATACTCACTTATCATTGTATTACTTGTTCGACGTGTATACTTGCACCATATTTTCGTATCATTTATAGTACACTACACAACGCAAACAATCGCTAATAAAGCTTGAATGTGACAATCGTTTCGATTGGAATCTAAGTGGCTAAACGTGTAGGGTTGTATGACTGGCTGTTTGGATTTCGTTTAAGTTTGGTTGACCCCAGTAAAGTATGATGCTTAGTTTTGTCTTCGTTAGCCAAGTTGGAGGGAGTTGGGATAATTCAAGATAGATCGACGTTAGAGTTTGATCGTCAAAATTTTTGTGTGTTCTAGAAACATTTGGTCATTGCGCTAATAATAGACGAAGAAGTTTTCCTAGTAGTACAATTCTAGTGAGGTGTCATGATATGAGCTTGTTCTAGGGATGTTTTTTAGAGGAACTTTAGAGTTGAGGTAAAAGTATGTGAGACGGAAGAATGGTTTGGTATGCGATACTTGCATCTCTTTTCTTCGTTTAATATTGAGGATGAAATTTCTTTCTAGGTGGGGAGAGTTGTAACGACCCGAATTTCTGAGTCAACAATTAGGCGTTGACCTGGGTTATGGAACTTCATGTTGAATTGGGTATGCGAACCTAACGGGCCAAGTTTGGGCCTTTTTGGATGAGAATTGGACTATATATGATGGGAAAGTGACCATATTGTAAAAGGAAAAAAGCTAGGAGGTCTCATGTAGTGATTTTACCTTTATTTAAATAAAAGGTTGCCCAACCCTTTATTTGCTTTCCTATCATGTGGAAAGAGTGGAAAAAGGTAAAACCACATTTTCTCTTTATCTTTCTTCTCCCACACCTCCATTTTCAACTTTGGTTCCAAGAAACTAAAAATCCTATCTTTATACATCATTTCTTCTATCCAAGACTCAAGATTCAAGTGAAACACCCCTAAAATTATTAAATCTTTGAGCAAGAAAAAAAAGGTTGCCAACCCAGGGGTTCGAACTTGTGACCCTTGGCTTTGTAAGCCTGAGCTTTAACCGTTCGTGCTAAGGATCACTTATGTTTGATTCTCACACCAAATTTATTTTGAAGTTTGTTTAGTTAGTCTGAACCAAATTTAATATAGCCATCGAGATCCACCTACCATCATTAATAACAAAAATATCTTATCTTATCTTTTTTTTCCCTCTCTCTCTCCCAACCCTTTCGTATTCCCTACCACCGTTCAACATCTCTGATCTCCCCCACCGCTCGCCGGTGACCGCCACCGCCCACACCGGTCGAATCACAGCACCACCCTGAGTTCGATCCCGACAGCCACGCGCAGCACCGCCGACCTTTTTACCGTAGAAGTTGGGTTGAAAAGTTCGACGGAAACTCAAGAGTTTCCGACGTTTTCGGACCCTTGTCGTCGTCCTTTCGTTGCAGCGTCATCGTCCCTGAGCTCCTTGCATCGTCTCGATCAAAACCCTACCCTCAGGTCGTCCGTCCGTCGCCGGTTGGTGGATCGTCGGAGCTACGCCGATCTTAGTGTTACCGCTTCAGATCTGATTCTGACCGTTGGGGCCTCCGACGAGCAATTCCGGTGACCGGCCGGCGAAGCCAATCCGAAAGGCACTCGCAGTTTCTTGAATACGAATGGTTGAGGACGTCGAATTCGGGTTCAAGAGCATCGAAATGTCGTTTCAAGGGTTAACCGATATAGCAAGGATTCAAGGTAATACTTTACTACCTACTATCTGCTTTATGAAACATGTTGGTAATTGATTGATGCATGAATTGTATGATTAGTCATGTGATTACCGTCGATTACTATAAGTCGTATAGTTACGGTACAATGATAATAAATTGGTTAAGATCGAATGACTCGAATAAGGAATAAATGACCGATAAGAAATTCAAGTTTAGTGAACACTCGACAAAGCGACAACCTCGAAACTTTAATTTTTGATTATGTTCTTGATAAAAGATTTAGTGCCCGAAACGTTAGGATGAAAAATTACAAAAATGCCCTTGAGACATCTGAATGACTAAAATGACCTTAATAATGAAAGCAATCTAGAAATCTATCTTAGATCTTAAACAATCGATTTATCTGAAAACATCAAATTACTTGGAGAGTTACGGTAACAAGACTTAAACCTTCGAGATTGTGAAGTGCTTGAATTTCCTTGAATTCTTATTAATCCATGAAGATAAATTCACAAGAAATTATTCGTATGTTCGGAAATTATCAAAGCACCTTCAATTATCGAATTGAGAGAAACAACTGGAATGACTAAAGGATTGAAGGTAATATAAGATTGAATTGATCAGGATAAGTGTAATGACCGAAATCACTAAAGTATCTCGAGCATCGAAACTTTCCAATTAACTGAAATGACATTTATACCCTCAAGTTTTGAAACGAATGAATTTGTCTGGAATGCCTGAAAGGTCCAGAACGACTAAAACCTTATCTAGTACATAAATGATTGAAATTATATAGTTGGTATAATTGATTGAAATGATGGATCTATCCCGAGCTCTAAAATGGTCGAAATACCCTCTTGACCGGAATGGGCAAAATTTACCTTTGATGAAATTTTAAAAATCTAAATAAAGCTTGAATGACTGAAATGCCCCTAAGTGTTATGAAGCATGACTCATATATGTCCATCACTCATGATACTAATATAAGGTTGGAAGATTTCACTTGGAAAACAAGTTTGAATGCTCAGTGGTGAGCCGGTGGAAAAACATGATGACGACCGTTTAAACATTTTATATAGTTGATTTTGGAAATGATACACGTAGAACGCCTACGTCTGAATGTTTGGCAAGTATTGTAGAGATGGGATATGTTAGATTGAGTGAGTTTTTTTTAGGTTTGATAAACCGTTGGAAATCTTGAATATTGCAAATCATCATTTTGTCATTATTGAGCTAAATTATAAAATTGCCTATGATAGTAAAATGACTAAAATGCCCTCGTTAGCCAAAATGATCAAAACAACCTTAATATAGTTGTTATCTTGAATGATCATAATAAAACATTTTTCAAATGCCTGGTTGGCGATATTGGCTACAAATTCCCCTTTAATCGGGACCTCATTACTGGAATTAGTTAAAAATGTCAAAAGCTTAGAGTTTTCATTCCTCGTGTAATATCAAGTATCTCAGAGAAATAAATGGTTCATTTTAGTGTGTTCCAAGGTGCACATAAATATTCTACCGTCCTGAACCCAAAGCTGTCTTTTGATACTAAATATGACTTTTATCAAACCGAAATATACCTATGTATCTGAAAAAAAAAAGAAAAAGAAAAAAAATAAAATAAAATTTCTATGCTCTCCAGTTATCGTTTCATCGAAAACTAGAGTTTACTCTATGTTCACTGTTATTATTGATTAACAATGGTTGCTAACGAGTATTGTTATTATCGATCATTATCGACTACTACTGATTTCTATTATCACTACCTAAACCGTTACCGGGGGACTTGGGATAGAGTATGAAGTTACCGTAGGTTTAGCCCTGATCAGGCTGGTAATTCCTTATCGTTACCGTTACAGGTTCCTATGCTTCGGCTAGGGTAATTCCTACCGTACCGTACCGTACCTAAGGTATCCCCTTAGGCTGGCACCTACACCCAATGGGCTTAGGTTAATGCCCGTTATAGTTGCAGTTCTGGGGAACTACATACCAGAGTTTGGTTGGAGGGTAGAAAGAAAATTTAAAATGAACCTTATTGCTAACATTATATAACCGTGAAATAACGTGCACCACACCGTTACTTATTATGTGTTAACTTTGCACTGTTGGAACACACATTAAGCTCCTCATTCAACCATCGTAATCTATATCTTGTCTAACTCTTTGGTCTATATGTTCATAGTATAATACTCACTGATTGAACAAAGAACAATTATATTATCTTCATACATACCGCTTCTTCGGAATAGGTAAATGTATCTTTGGAACCTATTGTTGCTCGAAACGTTATGATAGTGTTATGCCTACCATATACCTACATGTTACTTATAGCATCCATTGGTAGTTCTGTATTACTGAGCTTTTCGAAGCTCACGTTGTTTTTACCGTCGCAGGTTAAAAAGAAATCTAACATGGCTCGATGACCGGCATCAGTGTTGGAGTTCTCTCGGTGTTGCTTTTGGAGTACGGTATCGACATAGTTAGTGGGCATGCATGTCATGTATTGTTCTATGATAGTATTTGTGAAGCACTTTCTGAAATTTCTGTTATGTGTTTAAATGACTTCCCGAAATGGTATTTTAAACAGAAGTTGATTTTACAGTTTAATAAGTGTTTTGAAGAAATATGTTTTTTATGCGTATTTTTGCTGTGGTCGCTCTTATGACCCTAATGTAACTTTCTAGGATCCGTTGTAACGCATAGGCAGGTCTAGGGGGTTACATTTAGTGGTATTAGAGCTTAGAGTTGCGTCATTCTGGGTAGATCGGCCGATCGTCTGTCATAGGGTGTCTGGTCTGTGCATGCCCCTAGATCAAAACCGTACTCCTACGAGCCGAAAATCCAATGTCAAACCCCTTTTTTGAAATAAATGTATTTAAGTGATGTACCTCCCAAAGCTCGATCTGTATCCGCAAGAAATAACTATAACGTTCGTCCGTGGTTTGGATTAAATTGATGGATTTGAATTTGGATAAAGAACCTAAGATGGTTTATGCATGTGGAATTGAAGATCTGAATCATATTAAGAATAAATGTTTGATCATATGTGGTAACCGGTATAAGATCACATGTAAGGTAGCTCGGTGATAATGATTATGTTTGAGAATATCTTGAAGAAAATTTGATATAAGTGTTATGAATTCAAAAGAGAGGTGTTTGTGAATGTGGCGAAAGTGTAAATTTCTATGGTGACTCTGTAATATATGAAGGAAGCAATTGTCTAAAAATTTCATTAAAGGTAAGTGATATCCGTATAAAACCTTGATTATGTTTGATTGCCAAGGAGAAAGTTATTTATGCAATAATGTGGCATGGTGTTTAGTTATACATATCATCCATGACTGAAATTCAGTGTTATGTCTTAATTTGGGAAGGCTCTGTTGGAAGTTTGGATTACTTGTTTGGATTTCAGGTATAGATTCTTATCCGTAAATTAATGGTCGACTTAGTAGATTAACTCAGATACTAGAGGAGATGCTTCTAGGAGGTATGATTATTTCCGTGGTTGTTGGAAAGGTTTCGCATCCTTGACTGAGACCATATATAATGAAAGTTGCTAGACAAGTGTTTGCTTGGCTCCGTATGAACTTATGTATGCATTCATATACCGTATTCTAATATGTTGGTCTAGGGCAAATGGCAAGATGGTTTTGAGCTCAAGTCAATCTGAGTGACTAAGGATGCTACAAGATGGGTCTGTGATCGTTTGAGAGAGAGAGTCCCGAGAAACAAGTATGTTCTGATGGATTGGTTTTAGCGCAGGAAGGGATGAAAGAGAAGTTTCTATATTTGTCTGACTCAGGTAAATTTCGAGGACGAAATTTCTTTTTAGGATGGGAGAGTTGTAACACCCCTAAAATTATTAAATCTTTGAGCAAAAAAAAAAGGTTGCAAACCCAAGGGTTCAAACTTGTGACCCTTGGCTTTGTAAGCTTGAGCTTTAACCGTTCGTGCTAAGGATCACTTATGTTTGGTTCTCACACCAAATTTATTTTGAAGTTTGTTTAGATAGTCTGAACCAAATTTAATATAGCCATCGAGATCCACCTACCATCATTAATAACCAAAATATCTTATCTTATCTTTTTTTCCCTCTCTCTCTCCCAACCCTTTCGTATTCCCCACCACCGTTCAACATCTCCGATCTCCCCCACCGCTCGCCGGTGACCGCCACCGCCCACACCGGTCGAATCACAGCACCACCCTGAGCTCGATCCCGACAGCCACGCGCAGCACCACCGACCTTTTTACCGTAGAAGTTGGGTTGAAAAGTTCGACGGAAACTCAAGAGTTTCTGACGTTTTCGGACCCTTGTCGTCGTCCTTTCGTTGCAGCGTCATCGTCCCTGAGCTCCTTGCATCGTCGCGATCAAAACCCTACCCTCAGGTCGTCCGTCCGTCGCCGGTTGGTGGGTCATCGGAGCTACGCCGATCTTAGCGTTACCGCTTCGGATCTGATTCTGACCGTTGGGGCCTCCGACGAGCAATTCCGGTGACCGGCCGACGAAGCCAATCTGAAAGGCACTCGCAGTTTCTTGAATACGAATGGTTGAGGACGTCGAATTCGGGTTCAAGAGCATCGAAATGTCGTTTCAAGGGTTAACCGATATAGCAAGGATTCAAGGTAATACTTTACTACCTACTATCTGCTTTATGGAACATGTTGGTAATTGATTGATGCATGAACTGTATGATTGGTCATGTGATTACCGTCGATTACTATAAGTCATACAGTTACGGTACAATGATAATAAATTGGTTAAGATCGAATGACTCGAATAAGGAATAAATGACCGATAAGAAATTCAAGTTTAGTGAACACTCGACAAAGCGACAACCTCGAAACTTTAATTTTTGATTATGTTCTTGATAAAAGATTTAGTGCCCAAAACGTTAGGATGAAAAATTACAAAAATTCCCTTGAGACATCTGAATGACTAAAATGACCTCAATAATGAAAGCAATCTAGAAATCTATCTTAGATCTTAAACAATCGATTTATCTGAAAACATCAAATTACTTGGAGAGTTACGGTAACAAGACTTAAACCTTCGAGATTGTGAAGTGCTTAAATTTCCTTGAATTCTTATTAATTCATGAAGATAAATTCACAAGAAATTATTCGTATGTTCGGAAATTATCAAAGCACCTTCAATTATCGAATTGAGAGAAACAACTGGAATGACTAAAGGATTGAAGGTAATATAAGATTGAATTGATCAGGATAAGTGTAATGACCGAAATCACTAAAGTATCTCGAGCATCGAAACTTTCCAATTAACTGAAATGACATTTATACCCTCAAGTTTTGAAACGAATGAATTTGTCTGGAATGGCTGAAAGGTCCAGAACGACTAAAACCTTATCTAGTACATAAATGATTGAAATTATATCGTTGGTATAATTGATGGAAATGATGGATCTATCTCGAGCTCTAAAATGGCCGAAATACCCTCTTGACCGGAATGGGCAAAATTTACCTTTGATGAAATTTTAAAAATCTAAATAAAGCTTGAATGACTGAAATGCCCCTAAGTGTTATGAAGCATGACTCATATATGTCCATCACTCATGATACTAATATAAGGTTGGAAGATTTCACTTGGAAAACAAGTTTGAATGCTCAGTGGTGAGCCGGTGGAAAAACATGATGACGACCGTTTAAACATTTTATATAGTTGATTTTGGAAATGATACACGTAGAACGCCTACGTCTAAATGTTTGGCAAGTATTGTAGAGTTGGGATATCTTAGATTGAGTGAGTTTTTTTTTTTTTGAGGTTTGATAAACCATTGGAAATCTTGAATATTGCAAATCATCATTTTGTCATTATTGAGCTAAATTATAAAATTGCCCATGATAGTAAAATGACTAAAATGCCCTCGTTAGCCAAAATGATCAAAACAACCTTAATATAGTTGATATCTTGAATGATCATAATAAAACATTTTTCAAATGCCTGGTTGGCGATATTGGCTACAAATTCCCCTTTAATCGGGACCTCATTACCGGAATTAGTTAAAAATGTCAAAAGCTTAGAGTTTTTCATTCCTCGTGTAATATCAAGTATCTCAGAGAAATAAATGGTTCATTTTAGTGTGTTCCAAGGTGCACATAAATATTCTACCGTCATGAACCCAAAGTTGTCTTTTGATACAAAATATGACTTTTATCAAACCGAAATATACCTATGTATCTGAAAAAGAAAAAGAAATAAAATAAAATTTCTATGCTCGCCAGTTATCGTTTCATCGAAAACTAGAGTTTACTCTATGTTCACTGTTATTACTGATTAACAATGGTTGCTACCGGATATTGTTATTATCGATCATTATCGACTACTATTGATTTCTACTATCACTACCTAAACCGTTACCGGGGGACTTGGGATAGAGTATGAAGTTAGCGTAGGTTCAGCCCTGATCAGGCTGGTAATTCCTTACCGTTACCGTTACAGGTTCCTATGCTTCGGCTAGGGTAATTCCTACCGTACCGTACCGTACCGTACCGTACCTAAGGTATCCCCTTAGGCTGGCACCTACGCCCAATGGGCTTAGGTTAATGCCCGTTATAGTTGCAGTTCTGGGGAACTGCATACCGGAGTTTGGTTGGAGGGTAGAAAGAAAATTTAAAATGAACCTTATTTCTAACATTATATAACCGTGAAATAACGTGCACCACACCGTTACTTATTATGTGTTAACTTTGCACTGTTAGAACACACATTAAGCTCCTCATTCAACCATCGTAATCTATATCTTGTCTAACTCTTTGGTCTATATGTTCATAGTATAATACTCACTGATTGAACAAAGAACAATTATATTATCTTCATACATACCGCTTCTTCGGAATAGGTAAATGTATCTTTGGAACCTATTGTTGCTCGAAACGTTATGATAGTGTTATGCCTACCATATACCTACATGTTACTTATAGCATCCATTGGTAGTTCTGTATTACTGAGCTTTTTGAAGCTCATGTTGTTTTTACCGTCGCAGGTTAAAAAGAAATCTAACATGGCTCGATGACCGACATCAGTGTTGGAGTTCTCTCGGTGTTGCTTTTGGAGTACGGTATCAACATAGTTAGTGGGCATGCATGTCATGTATTGTTCTATGATAGTATTTGTAAACCACTTTCTGAAATTTCTGTTATGTGTTTAAATGACTTCCCGAAATGATATTTTAAACAGAAGTTGATTTTACAGTTTAATAAGTGTTTTGAAGAAATATGTTTTTTATTCGTATTTTTGCTGTGGTCGCTCTTGTGACCCTAATGTAACTTTCTAGGATCCGTTGTAACGCATAGGCGGGTCTAGGGGGTTACATCAAGTATGTTAATCTCCATCTCTCAAGCTTCAAGAAAAGGTCATTCATGAGGTGAAAAGGTAAGGTTTTCAATAATGGGTTTTAGGGTTCAAAGCTTGAGATATTGTTTTATTTGATTTTTAAGGTTAGAAATTCGTAGTAAATCCTTCCTAAATCCTTGCATCAAGTGTTTATGCGATTTCCATGATTTTATTTCAAGAAGAGGTGACTTAGGGGTTTTATTCAAGCTTGAAAAAGGAGAAAACTTGAGGAAAATAAGTGGGTGAGTTCATTTTGAGATTTTTTGAGAAAGGTCAGTAAATCTCTAACTCCTTTGGTTCTTGAAGATCATAAATTGATGCTTTACTTGAGATTATAGTGTTGATGGGTGTTGTGCTGGTGAAACATATCTTGGGAAATCAAAGTAAGGATTTTTGATGATGAAAACAATGTTAGATGACTCTAATATGCTTATATTTAACCTAGTAACCTTTAAATAACCTTTTGGGGTAGATTAATTGCGTTTAGAAATAAGTTAGAGCGATTTGTGAGCCTTAAGAAAATATTTCTTGGCTCGCATATCGGTATCGGATGAAGTGGTATCGTTACAGGGTGTTTTTATTATGAACAAAGAAAATTTTGCTTGCAAACCGATACTACATTCAATTAGTACCGATACGAGACCCCAAGTGTAGCACCCCTAAAATAATAAGTTAATAAAAAATGAATGAACTGAAACGAGTGAAAATGATGATAAAATATGAGAGGAGTTTGCAATTGTGGGGAGTTAATCCTGTTACCCATTCTTGGTGAACCCAAGCCTTAATCGGATGGGCTGAAAACCACTCTTAGTTAAATCCTACACCAATTTTCTTTTAAGCTTTGTTTTCTGGTCTGTACCAATATTGAATAAAAGTCTGACTCATCACCTATCTTCATTAATGCCTTAGATATGAAAATATTTGAGTTATTAGATTACCAAAAAGCTCTCACCTAACCCCATTATTTCTTTCAAATCTAGCCCTGGCGAGGCCTCTTTGGTCGTTCGTGGCGTGCACCGCCACCACCAGTGTGACCGTTGGTTGTTTGCGGTCAAACTCTGGCCATCGATCTCTGTTTTCGACTACCATTTGTTAGTAACGGTACAAAAACTGTTCGACTTCACCAGTCCCGATCTACACCATCGTCGGTCCGTGACCGACACTACCCTCACTCATGTGTTTCACGTTTCCTGCGATCGAATCCCGTTAAGACACTCGCCTAGAATCGACGTCGTCCGCCGTGGAGAACTTTGTGAAGATTCGGTGAGAAAGAGCTTAAAATTTTTAGTGTTATTTTCGAGTAGTTTTTTTATCATTTTCATTTGTTTTCCACCATGGTAAACTTCAGTAAACCGTCCTTTTATTGTTCTTGCGTCGTTTACAGTTTTTCTAGTGAGTTTTTCGGCCATCTGGGCCGCCCGTGGCGAGCAAATGCCACCTAAGGGCATTTTTCGACTGCCGTGGTACGCACCCATAATCGAACTGACTTGATTGGTGCTAGACTCGGTCTGACTTCAGACTGAATCAGTCCAATAAGATCGAATCGGCCTGTATACAAGCCTAATAACCTCTAGCTCAACCTAAACCTATTTGAGCCCAAACCTGACCCGTTGATCGAGTAAACTCACTCGAGTTAACCCGTTGACTGAGTCAACCCAACTAAATCAATTCGCCCAAGTCAACCCGTTAACTGAATCAACCCGGTCGAGTCAACCTCGTTGGCCGTTGACTTTGACCAAAATTCAACTTTTTCCAAAAACTCTTATTTTTGGTTTTTCGGCGTCCTGAGTCCGTTTTTGTGAAATCCTAACCCAAAAGCCTCCGAATCTAACCTTGAACTCGAGCATGCATATGTATTAAGTTATTTCATTTAAAAGAGTTTATATTAAATAAAGGAATGATGTGAATTGTTGTATAATTAAAGGTACTCGATACTCACCCGACCGTTCGTTTGCTCAGCCCAGCTCCTCCCGATTTGCTCACTAGCGCGCACCTATAGTTACTCGTATGATCTTAAAAACTCGGTGAACTTATTAAATTAGAATTTATTTTCGTAGTAACCTTATTCTGTTATGATCTAGTATCTAGCACCGCTGCAGAGTGTAGTGAGGCATGTGCCCGATAGACCCTTCCGAGTAGCTTTTTGAGGTGTGTTCCATGTGTGTTATATTATTGTTTTAAACAAACTATTGAGATGATTTTTCCAAATATATTATGGAATATTCTCTGGTTTGAACATGACTACTTTATCTGTATGAAAGTATGCACTATAACTTATTCGAAAATATGCTCTTTGATTTCTATTTTACTAAAATAAATACGTGTTTGGCTCTTGATGTTTAATGATACTACTTTTCTATCATAATTTTTTTACTTTGGGGAATAGTTTTGGGTTATGATTTGAAGTCTATACATGTATAGCCTTGATTCGGCTGGTAAATCCTTCTATTAGGCTACTATGCCTTATGGGCCTAGAGTAAGTACTTCAGGACTTACGGTATCCCCTTAGGTAGGCTCCTATGCCCAATGGGCCTAGGGTAAGTCCTTCAGGATGCAGTTTATGGGGAACTGTATATCGGTGTTCGGTTGGAAGGTAGTTTGGATTTAAATGAAAACTTTGGTTGCTCCTGAAACATGTTTTAATAAAAATGATTAATGTATATCTGAACTTTTTATATGTTTTATCTCCACTTAGTGGAAAAAAATGAGCTCCCTAGCTCACACCCTCAAATCTTTCCCCTTTTAGATACTTTTGGATAAGCTTCCCAGACTTGGCACTTGGAGGATTGACACATTCAATACACCTCTTTTATTGTAATGTTTCTACCTTCAAGATTGTCTTTATTACGGTGACATGGGCTTATATTTTGATATTGCATATTTTACTAATTTGAGGATGTATGAGTTATAATTATTACTTTATTTGGACCTTTAATCTTTAAATATTTTCATGGGATATTTTTGGTATGGAATGTGACCTCCCAGAATTAGACTTAACGCATAGGCCGATCTAGGGGGTTATACTGAGTACCAATACGGTAGAACCTGTACCGATACTGGCTTGTCTTCTTCAGATTCTAGTAGCAAATTTTGGTATCGGTACACCTAAGAGAGTACCGATACTCGAGGCCTGAGTACCGGTACGATCGATCTAGTATCGTTACCGATAAACCTTGCCGAATTCTAGTAGTGCTATTTCGTACCAGTACGCGTACGGGAGTACCGGCACCCAAGGGTACCGTATTTGTACGCGTGGTCCAGTATAGGTACCCACAAGGCAATCTGTCCGAAAAATACGATTTGGAGTTTGAGATGCTGATAAAATGTGGATGATGGTTTAATAGACTTCTAGTGAGGTTAAATGACTTATAGAAATGAGATTCACCCCTATATGCGAGAAAGAAAAGGTGTATACTTGCTTTATTATTCTAGAGAACTTTAAAGAATTGAGAAAAAGATTAATACTTCTCAAAATGTACCATAGGCTTGATGCTGATACATCGAGAGGTGAACCATGTTGATTAGTGTCATTTCTTCTAGCATTTGCTTGATGGCTTGGCTTGAAGCCACCAACCTCTTAGTTAGTGCCATTTCTTGAGAAATCTGCTCGAAAAAATATGATTTGGAGTTTGAGATTTTACTAAAATGTGGATGATGGTTTAATAGACTCTAGTGAGGTTAAATGAATTATAGAATTGAGATCTCACCCCTAATCGCGAGCAAGACGAGATTGAGGCTTGCTTGATTATTCTAAAGAAGTCTAAAGAATTGAGATAAAGATTAATACTTCTCATAATGTACCATAGGCTTGATAATGATAAATCGAGAAGGGAACTATGTTGGTTAGTATCATGTCTTGGGGACATTTCTGTAACACCCTAAACTCGAATGTCACATTTAGGCCTCAAGCCCAACCCGTTACCATAAAATTTCAACCTAGTTTAGCTAAAATCACATCAATTTCTATAAAATCCATTAAGTTCAAATACTTCAACATAGATAATTAGTTAAAAACGTTACATGGGATATCTATTTAAAAATACATTATTAAAAGAATTCGACTCATGATTTAAAATTCAAAAGCAAGAGTTACAATACAAAACATATCGTCCTACAAATACATGGCCCAAATAATCTAAGTATTGTACTTAGAACAAGTCGATGTTGAAGTCCTACTATGATGGTGATCCAATAACGCACGCCAATCTACTAACAGGCGAACGGAAACAACAATTTCGAATGTTGAACTAACGAAGCTCAGTGGATACACTTCCACTCAATCATGCTTCATGCAAATCATAAAATGAGCATGTAGCTAAAGATGATATCATGGCAATACAATAACATATGACGCTACCTCTAGCGGCCTAAACACATAACAAACAACAAAGGTTGCATTAATCTCACAAGGTATAATACCTAATTTTGCCCCTAACGTTTTACACTTTTGTCACTTTGGTTCTTTTTTTTTGAAGCACTTTAGCCCTCAACGTTTTGTTTTCATGCAAAGGAATCATTCGTTGGATGGAAACCGCTAGTTAACTAACAGTCAACGCGCCCTACTGACTAGGCAATGACACATGGATTAAAATGATGATATGGCAGTTAACTAACGATGACATGGCATGACACGTCATCATTTATTAAAAAATAATTATTATAAAAAATTATATTTTATTAATTATTATAAAAAATTATATTTTATTAAGTTAATCACAATCAATGAGACACTAACATGTGGCAGATTTTTTATTGGTTTAAAATTAAAGTTTCTTGCTTTTGGGTTGAGGGAATCGAACACAGGAATTTGAGGAGAAATACAAATGCCATAACCACGAAACCAAGCAACCTTGATGTTTATAACTTGGTAGTAATTTAATATGATATTTTTACTTTGTTTCTTGCTTTCTGCACTTTTGTTGGTTATAATTTTCAGGCAACTTTAGCTGATTCATTCCTTGCCGATCTTGATGAATTATCGGACAATGAAACTGATGTTCTTGTGATTTGAAACTGTATTTTCTTTCCCTTTTTGAGTTTCAGCTTTTTTATTTGACAATTATTTGGAATCTTGATGTTCATACCACTATTGTAGGAGAAAGCAAATGTCACAAACATGGAAGAATATATTGATGCTGGCGAAAACCTTAACCACGATGATCTGAGCAGTGTTTTCAAATTACGAACACGTAGATACATGGATATAATGCAGGTTTGTTTCATGTTTCAACAAAATTAGGAATTCAAACTATATAATAACTAAATTGATTTATAATCTAATATATTTAGTAATCAAATAGTGGTAAAGCAAGAAACTACATACTTAAAACCTGGTATAGTGAGAGGCCAGAACTTGTTGTGCTTCCTGCTTTCGGAAGGGACGGTGATTAAATAAATAATGGCTGACCAATCAAGCTTTTGATTCTCAGATACTACAAAGATTTGGCCATATCCTTGAATTTCATTTTCTTCCTTTACGTACTTGTTTTTCTATTCAAGTGGCAGTTCAAAGAAAGCTGATACAATTGCTTTCATCTTCTCCAGGACCTCTTTCACCCCATGATTTATCAACTATTCAAATACAATTACAGGTGTAATCAAAATCAAGTAGTAAGAAGATTCAACTCCATGTTAAGATTTTGAAATTTGGTTTGTTCAATAACAAAGTTCAATCAAATCAGGGAATGGTACTGGAAGATTATATTTAAATATCAACCGATTGTGAACTGATTGCAGTATATGTAAAGATAAGGTGACTTGGTCTAGTGGTTGCAGCATAAGTTTTTCTCTACAAATGCCCGGGTTCGATTTTCCTCAAGCCCAAAAGTTTAAAACTTTAATTTTAAACCAATTAAAAAGTTAAAACGTTCATCGTCTGTTGGTTGTAATTAATTTAATAAAATATATTTTTTATAATTATTTTTTAACATGTGTCATTGCCTAGTCAGCAAGGCGCGTTGATTGTTAGACAACTACGGTTTCCATCCAACGAAGGGCTCATTTGCATAAAAATGAAACGTTGAGGACTAAAATACTTAAAAAATGGGATAAAGTGACAAAACTGTAAAACGTTAGGGGAAAATTAAGGCATTATGCCATCTCACAAAACACATATGCATCATACCAAACAAACTTGAAGTGGGACTCGGTGTCACAAAGCCTCAGGAACGTACACTCAGAGTGAGACCCGGTGTCACACAGCCTCAAGAACAAACATTCGTACTCGGAATATCTCATTGAGTATCATCAGATGAGGCCCGATGTCACATAGCCTCGGTAACGTACATCTGGAATCTTATCTCATGGTGTTGCAACACGCTCTTTGGGTATCTGAATCCTAACAATCAAGGGTGACTCTACCACACAAGTGACATTACTTGGCACACAACATTACTCGATCCACCAAGGATCCCTATGGTTGCTACTACAACAATCACCCAAGGTTTACCAAGTTATTACACATTATGCTCGTATATGAGGGTTAAATCTCGATTCTCAGTTTTACCATTTATTATACCATATTAGAAGCCCATTGGACCACATTCCTCGAATTATAAACCTCTCAAACTCAAAATGCATTTTTTCGGTCAGATTTCCCAGTGGGTACCGGTACTGTCTCTCGCATATCGGTACGGTACCCCTAGGGTACCGGTATTCATAGCGTACCGATACGAATATAGATCACTAGAATTTATCATGCCTTCGTGTACCGGTACGAGTCGAATCGTATCGATACTCCCTTGAATGACGTACCGGTACGGGTTGAACTTGTACCGGTACCCCTCTCTTAGTTCATCCAATGTAATAGTGTTCTTAAAACCCAAAACATTGGGTACTGATATTGGCTCCCTATGTACTGGTACCGAAGCGTAAAAATGGCTTCCTAAGCTCAGGAAATCACTTTCCAAGCCCCCAAATCACAACCACTAACCTCCTAATGTAACACCCTTACCCGGCCTGGTCGAGAACCGGGTCGGAGCGCATTACTGAAAACGATGCGGAAATCTTTTAATCCTTTTTCCTCAAAAACTTTCTTAACATCTTGACTTATTAAAACTTAATGAACCTTTTTAAACCTATTTGACTTAGTAATTGAATCTTATTAATCTCTATACTTGATCTTTACCGGGTTTACAAATTAATCCATTTAACCTTATAAAAGCCAAAAAGAAGCTGCCCGTATCGAAACGCCCTAAGCCGTTTCGGTACGGCTTGACCACGGTCAATATTTTGACTTTTCCTTCTTGACCGTTTCGATACGGCTTGACCCGTATCGGTACGGGTTGACCGACCTTGACTTGACTTAGACCCGTTTCGAAACCAGTTTCGAAACACGGGTCGACAGTGGCAAAAGTGTTCCGAAACGGCATCACTTCGTTTCGGTATAGGGGTCGACAGTAGCAAAAGTGTTCCGAAACGGCATCACCTCGTTTCGGTATGCTCTGTCTCACAGGCTTATCTTTGGTTAGCCGTATCGAAACGCCATCACCCGTTCTGATACGGTGACCTGTAATAACAGATTTTATCTGGTTTTTGAGGCTTTTACCATACCAAACCATGTCCGATTAAGCCGAAACTTTGTATCCAACTTACTCCTACCAGTGTTTACCAGCATGCAAATTTTCATAATCATTCCAATAAGTTTACCCCATTTTTACCATAATACCAAAAGCATGATTTAAGCTAGTTTAGCAAAAGTCTAGCTAGCCATATTTAAGCCTTTAAGCTTATTGCAAAATAGACAAGCCCTTGCCACAACAAAAAGAGCATAGTGACTACGATAGCTACCTTGCCACTTCCCTAGGAGTTATATTGTAAGTACATTACTTGGTATGGAGCAGTGACTTGTCTTGCAACCGATCCGATTCTTCACGAAAGACTTTCTAACCTGAGAATGCATGAAAGTAGACACATTAGGCACTCAATGCCTAGTGAGGTAATCATAAGGCAACATTAAAAGAATGACATAGATACAATAAGGGTAATCTTCACCAGTGGTCCCTTTCGTTTAGGGTGTGTTCTATTTTGGTCACCAAAATTCAAAAATGATTATTCTGGTCACTTACGTTTAGAATCGTTTCTATTTTGGTCCCTCGGCCGTTAGTCTCCGTTACTTAAAAAAATTAATTTCTAATTTAACCCCGAAACTTTCAAATTTTTCTTTTTCACCATCTTTCCAAAAAATTATAAAACTAAAACCCTAGAAAATTAAATAATGGCTATAACCCACAAAATAATGAAGAAATTAACGACCTTTTAAAAAATTGCAGATTCATGAGAGTCTGGAGGTCGGGCATTGATTAAGCTTCTATAAAATTTCAATTGTTTATCAGGCATTGATTAAGCTTTGAAAAAGTTTCAATTGTTTATCAGTTCCCTTGCTTTCTATCACCTAGCAATGGAAAAAAAATGTAACAAATATTAGATGTAAAATTCATTCAGTTAACAAACACTCATGTTCAGTAATATGTTAAAAGAACATACCATTCTGAATATTGTAAGACTAACCTATTGCAGGCTCAGTCTATTTTTTCACTCTCTGATTGCCATCCAACTGAATTCTCACATGCAAAATCTTTCAAACCTTTTTCCATTACAATGAAGAGGTAATAGACAAAAAATAATAAGAAAAGGCAATACGGCAAAGCTATTGTTATTTGAATGAAGTATATCAAGAGGTGCTCACAATCTTGTAAGTAAACATGTTGCTCCATTGTTTGCAACCGCAGTTTCAACTCACTATTTTCAGTAGTCAGGCCAGTGGAGTCTCTCTGCTCATAAGTTACCATGGTAAGAGTCAAATGAAGTACATAATAAAAGAAAATGAAGGTCCAACAAAATATATGCATGCATACATATATGAGTATATGAACAGAACCCTTGAACTAGCAAACACATGAAGAGAAGGCTCAAAGCCGATGCAAATACATGTAATAGAGTCAGCTGAGCAGAGAGTGATGTTGCTTCTGTTTGCAGTGTCTATATTTTTCGCTCAAGCTCAGCTATATATCGCATCTTTCTTTCCTTTGACCTTGCAGCAGACTGCCTATTTGCACATATCCTATTACATAGCATAGAAGATAAAGGTGCTGTCAAAGAGAAACATATCAGGGTAACAACATAGATTCCAGTTCTAAAAGAGATGAAATCAGATAGAAAGACATAATCCCTTAAACGAGAGGGAAAGATTGGAACAGAAGGAGAATTATCAAAAGACACAAACATGGGGAGATAAAAGATATCAACTATAACTTTATCGAAGCTTAATCAATGCCCGACCTCCAGACTCTCATGAATTTCTGATTCTCTATCCCAAAAAAGGTCGTTAGTTTCTTCATTATTTTGTGGGTTGTAGCCATTATTTAATTTTCTAGGGTTTTAGTTTTATAATTTTTAGGGAAGATGGTGAAAAAGAAAAATTTGAAGGTTTGGGGGTTAAATTAGAAATTAATTTTTTTAAGTAACGGAGACTAACGGCTGAGGGACCAAAATAGAAACGATTCTAAACGTAAGTGACCAGAATAATCTTTTTTGAATTCTGGTGACCAAAGTAGAACACACCCTAAACGAAAGGGACCACTAGTGAAGATTACCCATACAATAATTATAATTCCATGCTATCAACTTAATACTTAATTCAAATACATAGTTAATTAATGTAAAGCTTAAACAATCATAACTTTTCCTTGGATGGAACTAAATTCATGGATACTCGAATTCCCCCGCCTCTCCAGAACATAAATGGTCTTATTTCCTCAGCCTCACCAATTGACCAATAACAACACATCCCTCCGCCTCGCCAATCATCATAGGCCGTAGCCTTAGGACCGTAGTCCACCCGAAACACAGAGCTCATGAATTCTATGGCATGCCAATTGTATCCCGAGTTATTCCAATCCAAGGCATAACATATTTATATTTTTCCAATTATTCTTAATAGATCAATGACATGATGAAGTTTCATAGTTTCAACATATCCAATAATTCTTGCACAAATAACTTGACATAGAGTTTCATAATAATACTTACCTCAATGACAATGTATACTAGCTATAGCCAATGCTTAAATGTTGACTTACCGACACTTACCCAAGTGTCCAACTTATTATCCGATGTTTTCGCCTTGATAGTAATGTTTAGCGAAAAGATAATAAACACCAAATGACAATCCGGGAAGGTGTTTCGCCTAACCCGAGACTCTGATTACACTCACCTTGACAATCCGAAGCTTCAAGGCTCTCGGATGGAAATTCCTTTGCTCTTAACTTGAGATGAAGACGGTGTAACTTCTATTTCTTCTCCTTGAGCTAGGAAATATTAATGGAAGATCATTAGAATCGATATTTCGATATCGAAATCTATATAACAATATCACAACCGATATTCGATTCAATATGAGCAACTTATCGTAATATCTATGAATAAACCAAACCCTAACTTAAGATTGAGGTTAATTTAACCATGGAACCTAACAATCAACTAAAGGATATAGCTTACCCGGTTGCTAGCAAGGGTTCGAAATTACAAAGCCAAGAGATTACCAAAACTTGAAACTCCTCCAATGGAGGTGTGTGCTTAGGTGAGGATGAAGAAGATGGTGAAACTTGCTTAAGGAAATTTTCGGTGGTTCTCCAAGCTTAGAAATCTTGATTTTTAATTTGGTAAGCTTTCCTTCATTTGAAGGAAAGCAATATGAAGACTCCACGTATAGAGAGTCTTAATTTAAAAATGGTCCATTTACTTAATTGGTCCTTCACTTTCCTTATATTTACGGATTTGCCCTATACTTCTTAATTCCTACAATATAGTCACTAAATGCTTAATATAGCATAATAAAACTTAAATTCGAATGCTTTAAAGCCTGATTAATATTCGATAGCGATAATTAGCTAGCTAGAAGAACCTCTAAAGTTTTATCAAACTAAGAATTTCCTATCGCCGAAATGAATTCCGACTAGGCCGACTTTTGGGGTGTTACAACTCTCCCCCCCTTAAGAAAAATTCATCCTCGAATTTTACCTGAACCGAAGAGATGCGGATATTGTTGTCTCATAACTTCTTCGGGCTCCCAGGTGGCTTCTTCAATTTTGTGACTTCTCCAAAGTACCTTAACCAAAGGTACAATTTTGTTACGAAGCCGTTTTGTCTCCTTTGCAAGAATTCGCACCGGTTCTTCTTCATAGGATTGATACATGGAAGACATCATGGATTTTATTCAACTCTGAAGGCAAAAGGAGCCGATATGCCACCGGGCCAACCTTTTCAACAATTTCAAAGGGTCCAAGGAAACGAGGGCTCAGTTTTCCCTTCTTGCCAAACCTCAAAACTTTCTTCCACGGTGATACTTTAAGAAAGGCTTTTTCACCTACTTCGTATTGAATGTCTCTTCGTTTAAGATCAGCATAAGCTTTTTGCCGATCAAAGGCAGCTTTGAGGCGATCGTGAATAATAACGACTCGTTCCTCAGTCTCACGAAGCAACTCAGGGCCTAACACCTTTCGCTCACCCAGTTCAGACCAACACAAGGGTGTTCTACAATGTCTACCATATAATGCTTCATACGGTGCAATTTGAATGGACGCCTGGTAGCTGTTATTATAAGCAAATTCAACAAGAGGTAAGGACTTCTCCCACGTCCCGCCGAAGTCAATAATGCAAGCACGAAGCATATCTTCCAAAATCTGAATAACTCTTTCTGACTGACCATCAGTCTGAGGGTGGAAGGATGTACTAAGATTGACTCTTGTGCCCAGGGCTACTTGTAAGGTTCTCCAAAATCGAGATGCAAACCAAGGATCTCGATCCGAAATGATAGATTCAGGCACACCCTGAAGTCGGATCACTTCCTTAATGTACAAGCCAGCTAGCTTAGAAAGACCGTAGTCCATTCTGATAGGTATGAAATGAGCTGACTTTGTAAATCGATCTACAATAACCCAAATAGCATCATGCTTGGCAGGGGTTAATGGCAGACCACTAACAAAGTCCATAGTGATCTTTTCCCATTTCCACTTTGGTGGATCAATGGGTTGTAAAAGCCCTGTAGGAGCACAATGTTCTGCTTTAATCCGCTGACAAGTGAGGCACTTCGAGATATGATCAACAATAGCTTGCTTCATGCCTGGCCACCAGAAAAGCTCACATAAATCCTTGTACATTTTCACAGACCCCGGGTGAAAAGAGAAAGAACTTGAATGTGCTTCAACAAGAATGTCCCTACGGAGAGTTTCATCATTTGGTACACAAACCCGATCATGAAAACATAAGAGTCCTTCAGCATTAATTCTGAAATCCGGGTTATCAGATAATTTAGAAACGATGGTTTGAAGCTCGGGATCTTGTGCTTGCAAATCTTTAATTCGAGAAATAATAGTAGACTGAACTTGGAGTTCAGCTACAAGACATTGATGTTTTCGTAGCTTGAAATGAGCATTAATTGCTCGAGGAGCTACAAGAAGGAAAAAGATAACAATGAATCATCATGCCTCGATACACTTATAACCTTAACTTCATGAACAAACTTACCAGGCAAAGGTTTGGGGCTGAGTGCATCAGCTACAACATTGGCCTTTCCCGGATGGTAATCAATGACTAAATCATAGTCCTTAAGAAGTTCCATCCATCTTCGCTGTCGCAAATTGAGCTCCTTCTGCGATAACAGATACTTGAGGCTTTTGTGATCAGTGAAAAGATAGCATTTCTCTCCGTAGAGGTAATGCCTCCAAATTTTCAACGCAAAAACAACCGCAGCCAATTCCAGATCATGAGTGGGATAATTCATTTCTTGGGGCTTAAGTTGTCTCGAAGCGTAAGCAATAACCTTACCTTCTTAAATCAATACACACCCTAACCCAAGGTGCGAAGCGTCACTATACACAGTATAATCTTTTCCAGACTCAGGCTGAGTCAGGACAGGTGCATGGGTTAGGACTTGTTTCAATTGATCAAAACTTCGCTGCTGATCTTCAGTCCATACAAAAGGTGCCTCCTTCCGCAACAATTTTGTCAAAGGAGCAGCTAACATAGAGAATCCTTTCACGAACCTACGGTAATATCCCGCAAGTCCAAGAAAGCTCCTAACCTCCCCCACATTCTTAGGTGGGTGCCAATCTACTACAGCTTGTATTTTCTTCGGGTCCACCTGAATGCCCGAAGCTGATACAACATGCCCCAAAAAGGATACTTCGGTGAGCCAGAACTCACACTTAGAAAATTTTGCGTACAACTGCTTCTCTCTTAGAGTTTGGAGTACAATTCGAAGATGATCTCGATGTTCCGCTTCATTCTTTGAATAAATCAAGATGTCATCTATGAAGACAACAACAAACTTATCAAGATAGGGCCTAAACACACGATTCATTAGATCCATAAAAGCTGCAGGTGCATTCGTCAGTCCGAAAGGCATCACTAAGAATTCGTAATGTCCATATCTTGTACGAAATGTTGTTTTGGGCATGTCACACTCCTTGACTTTCATCTGATAGTACCTCGACCTTAAATCAATCTTAGAGAACATGGAAGCATCCTTTAACTGATCAAACAAATCATCGATCCTCGGCAGAGGATACTTATTCTTGATGGTAACTTTATTTAGTTGCCTGTAGTCAATGCATAAACGCATCGAGCCATCCTTTTTCTTAACAAAGAGGACCGTAGCTCCCCAGGGTGAAGAGCTGGGTCTAACAAAGCCCTTATTCATAAGGTCTTGGATTTGAGTTTTTTACTCCTTTAATTCTACAGTCGCCATTCTATAAGGTGCGATAGAGACTGGTGCAGTCCCAGGTTGCACTTCAATACCAAATTCAACTTCACGGGTTGGGGGCAATCCCGGAAGCTCATCCGGAAAGACATCCAGAAATTCATTCACCGTATCAATATCACTAATCTGAGGTTCATTCTTGGGCTCAATGGTCAATGTGCACAGCATAGAATTCCGAGATTCCATCAAGGTTATTCTTTCCTTACCCAGTCCTGGAAGATACACTTTCGCTTACCGCAATCTACCCATGCTTGATGTTTACCAAGCCAATCCATACCTAGAATTGCATCAAACTCGTGGATTGGCAAAACCAAGAAATCCGCAGGGAACGGAATTCCTTGAATCATGATTGGGCAATTCTTACATACTAGGTTTAAAACAACACAGTCTCCCAAGGGATTTGTTACAGAAACCTTTGCTACCAAAGGTTCACTAGAAATCTTATGCTTCCTCACCAACTCCAGACTTATGAAAGAATGTGTAGATCCAGGATCAATTAATACATACAAAGAATATGAATATAACATAACGGTACCTGCTATGACATCAGGCTCATCATCCTCCTCACGACTCCTTACATGATACATTTGTGCAGAAGCTTTTGACTCTTGTTTGTTGTTCTGCTTCCCAGATCCACCTGGCCTTCCGGAAGTTCCTGACTGTCCTTGCCTCGCCCCTTTCCCCCGAAAGGACTGAGCAGATGATGAAGTATCCCCTAGCATAGCAACTGTCTTTGATGGGTTCTGAGGACAGTCCCTAATGAAATGTCCCTGCTCTCCACAGAAGAAACACGCTCCTGTCTGCCTGCGACATTGCCCTGCTACGTGTCGCTTTTGACAAAAGTTACAAACTGGATGCTGGACACCTCGGTTAGAACCTTCAGTACTTTCCACAGAAGCCGCCTTGGACCAAGACTGAGTAATAGTCTATGGTCTCTCAATATTCCCTGTACGGGAAGGCTGCGAGTATGAAGTCTGCTTCGAGCCCTGATATTTACCCTTCTTGTTCCATTTGGGATGTCGGGAATCACTCCATGCCCTCTTCTCGGATCTGCTAGACATGTTCCCCCTCTGAATTTTCTGTGCAGCCTCGGTCGCCTTCACACCATTTACAAAATCCTGGAAATTTGTGATCCCCAAAGCAGTAAACATAGGCCGCAACTCATCACTCAACCCAGCAATAAACATTCGACATTTGTCCTCTTCTTTCTTTATGAACTCGGCTCCATATCGGCAGTACTTACAGAAGTCATGAATGTACTGCTCGATTGGTTTCCCTCCTTGCTTTAAATGGAGGAAGATGCTCCGTCTTTCCGCGAGATAATACTCGCTAATGTACTTATTTCTGAATTCTTTAAGAAAGAATTCCCAGGTGACTGATTCTTCCGGAACTGTAAGAATAGTAGTCTCCCACCACATTAAAGCTTCATCAGTCAACAAAGCTATGGCACACTCCAACTTGTGTTCATCAGAACACTGCAGTTGTTTATTCAAGATGCGGAGAGTGTTATCCAACCAATATTCAGCTATCTCCGGGTTATCATCATCTTGCCCCGTAAAGGAATAAGCCCGCAATGAAGCCAATTTGTCCAAAGGGGCTCTAGCGTTCTGAGCAACAGGGGGATTAGGCTGAACTGGTGATGTCGCTTGCATTGCAGTCATAAACTGCTTAAACATGTTGGCCATGTTTTGATAGCATTCAGCCTGGGCAGTAGGTGCTACAGGCTCAGCAACCTGTTCAGGAAGATCATGCGGTTGCGGTGGATTTGGAGGATTCCCTCCTCCTACCTCCTCGCCATGAGTCGAGGAGCCAGCAGTTTGCTCATCTACGTGAGCTTCGTTCGTCGCAGACATATCTATATGAAAAATTGGATTAGTCGACAAGTCACAATTTACACGTAATAAAACTCCTAGTGGCAAGGTAACACAATAAACAATACAAGCACGCATATGTTTAGTCCAGAACCGACTAAACTCTGGCTCTGATACCACAAATGTAACACCCCTACCCGGCCTGGTCGAGAACCGGGTCGGAGAGCGTTACTGAAAACGATGCGGAAATCTTTTAATCCTTTTTCCTCAAAAACTTTCTTAACATCTTGACTTATTAAAACTTAATGAACCTTTTTAAACCTATTTGAATTAGTAATTGAATCTTATTAATCTCTATACTTGATCTTTACCGGGTTTACAAATTAATCCATTTAACCTTATAAAAGCCAAAAAGAAGTTGCCCGTATCGAAATGCCCTAAGCCGTTTCGGTACGGCTTGACCACGGTCAATATTTTGACTTTTCCTTCTTGACCGTTTCGATACGGCTTGACCCGTATCGGTACGGGTTGACCGACATTGACTTGACTTAGACCCGTTTCGAAACCAGTTTCGAAACACGGGTCGACAGTGGCAAAAGTGTTCCGAAACGGCATCACTTCGTTTCGATACAAGGGTCGATAGTAGCAAAAGTGTTCCGAAACGGCATCACCTCGTTTCGGTACGCTCTGTCTCACATGCTTATCTTTGGTTAGCCGTATCGAAACGCCATCACCCGTTCCGATACGGTGACCTGTAACAACAGATTTTTATCTGGTTTTTGAGGCTTTTACCATACCAAACCATGTCCGATTAAGCCGAAACTTTGTATCCAACTTACTCCTACCAGTGTTTACCAGCATGCAAATTTTCATAATCATTCCAATAAGTTTACCCCATTTTTACCATAATACCAAAAGCATGATTTAAGCTAGTTTAGCAAAAGTCTAGCTAGCCATATTTAAGCCTTTAAGCCTATTACAAAATAGACAAGCCCTTGCCACAACAAAAAGAGCGTAGTGACTACGATAGCTACCTTGCCACTTCCCTAGGAGTTATATTGTAAGTACATTACTTGGTATGGAGCAGTGACTTGTCTTGCAACCGATCCGATTCTTCATGAACAACTTCCTAACCTGAGAATGCATGAAAGTAGACACATTAGGCACTCAATGCCTAGTGAGGTAATCATAAGGCAACATTAAAAGAATGACATAGATACAATAATTATAATTCCATGCTATCAACTTAATACTTAATTCAAATACATAGTTAATTAATGTAAAGCTTAAACAATCATAACTTTTCCTTGGATGGAACTAAATTCATGGATACTCGAATTCCCCCGCCTCGCCAAAACATAAATGGTCTTATTTCCTCCGCCTCACCAATTGACCAATAACAACACATCCCTCCGCCTCGCCAATCATCATAGGTCGTAGCCTTAGGACCGTAGTCCACCCGAAACACTGAGCTCATGAATTCTATGGCATGTCAATATTATCCCGAGTTATTCCAATCCAAGGCATTACATATTTATATTTTTCCAATTATTCTTAATAGATCAATGACATGATGAAGTTTCATAGTTTAAACATTTCCAATAATTCTTGCACAAATAACTTGTAACCCCCTTAACCCGGCCTAGACGGTTGACCCGAATTAAGAAGATTACACGGGGAAAACCAAAGTCAACCCGAAAGTCAACCTTGATTAACGACCCTTTCTTTTTCTTTTTAATCTTGTCTAGATGCACATTATCCCTAGATATAATCACAAGATCATCATATTCAAAGATCATAACCATTAGAGAACATTCAGGGACTCAATTGAACAATTTACAACTTTAGGGACCAATTTGTAAATTCTGACAATTATAAGGACTTAGCCCAAAATTAAGTTACCAACTTTAAATTAATCATCTTTTATGCTTCTCTGTCAAATTTCAACTCAAACGGACATCTCAAACTCATACAATTGCAATAACAAGTTTCGGGACCAAAACACAAACATTCCAAAACATCAAACCAACAATTTCAGTGCCCAACGGTCGAGTGTTTCGGAACAGGGAGGACCCGTTCCGAAACGCGGGACCGTTCCGCAACTGGTTCCGAAACAGTGCCTGGCAGTGGCATATCCGTTCCGGAACAGCTCCTTCCGTTTCGGAACGCCCAGGCCATTTCAGGCCCCCGTTCCGATACGGTAGCACCTGTTCCGAAACAGGTTGCCCAGATTGCAGAAAGATTGCTGGTTTATCATGCAATTGACCAACCGAACGTGCTCCAAAAGCCACCAAATTATACCAGCAAGTCATACAACATACAAGGAACATAATTGCATCAACCAAACATCGACATGGCATCAATTATGAAAATCCCCAAATCTATAGGCATGCTTCCTACTTAGCAAACCATTCAAGCATCAATATTCCAAAACAACATCACAAAGGCCAATTACATGTTCCAACATTATTAGCAACATAAATCCAACTTAGGGAGTCCAAAACATCTCCCAAAACAACTACATAGGTCCCCCATTGCCAAATTACCAAAAGCTATTAGTGTTTAAGAAACCTTCACCATACATGAGCTTTGTTCACCACTTGGATACTTGTCCCCCTTGCTGCCCTCAATGCACCTTAATGCTCTGCATTATTGGTTTAAGAAAAGAGAGAGCGTAAGCAAAAGCTTAGTGAGGAATGCTCATTTAAAACCACACAATAATGCATTTAAAAATACATTTATAACCTTAATTCAAATCATCATTTGCACATGCTCATAAGCATTTAAAACAAGCAATTCATGCTTCAAGTTCATATCATGTCATATTGGCAACAAGTGATACATTCAACATAAGATCCACACATGGACTTTTAAACACCATTGTGATCTTATACCTTCCAAGGACCACACATGGACTTTTAAACACCATTGTGTCCTTAACCCATGGACTTTTAAACACCATGACAAGGACCACACAAGGACTTTTAAACACCTTTGTGTCCTTAGCAAGAATCTCCCAAGGACTTTTAAACACCTTGGAGTTCTTAAATAAACAAGGCTTACACAAGGAATTTTAACCACCTTTGTAACCTTAACCAAGGACCAACCATGGAATTTTAAACACCATGTTGTCCTTAAATACACAAGACTCACCCAAGGAATTTTAACCACCTTGGTGGTCTTAACCAATAACCAACCATGGACTTTTAACCACCATGTTGTTCTTAAATAAACAAGGCTCACACAAGGACTTTTAACCACCTTTGTGACCTTAACCATCACTTGCCAATATGCATCATTAACAACAATAATCCACTGTTTTAAAGCATTTATCAAAGCCATAAACATCATGCATCTTTAAGCATCAAACCACATTTAAACAATGTCCAAAAACAAGGATCTCTTACCTTGAGCATCCTTCAACACATGGCTTATAATCTCAGCAAATAAACATGCTAAATATGCTTTCAAAACAGGATTTAAAACATGCAAACAACCATATTGCATACAACCAATCCATGGCTCATCATCAAGAGAGTTTTCTGAAAACTTACTCTTGAGCTTAGCTAAGTTGCTTAGACTTAAACTAAGCTCCCAAACCTTCAAAACACTGGTTTCAAAGATGAAAACAAAAATCCACTCACCGATTCCGTTTCGCCACTTGCCGAAACACCAATCAAGCTTCCGGATCACCACCACTTGGATCCAAAGATGACTCCCCTGTTTTAAACACATCAAAGCAGAGGATTAATGTATCATCATGCATTAATAGCTTCAATGAAAGCACCTAAACTCGCTGCTCTCATCCACACTCCATTTTCGGCTACCAAACACAACCGAAAATGCATCCAAACAACTCCACAACACTACCCAGCCATGATCCATCAAATCTAATCATTCATAAACCTCAATTAACATCCAAAAAGGATCTAACCACGTCCTTATACCTCCAGCTATAACAGATCAACAAGATCACTCCAAAAACCATCAAAAACTCAAGTAAAACTTAGGAAATTCAACCTATCCAGGATTGCATTAATTAAACCTCAATTCCTCATCAATTTAACATCCATTAATCATCAAAAAGACACCTCAAATCACTGCTTAAACAGATCATACGAATTTTATCAAAAATCAACCAAATCTTGCATTTAAGAGCCAAGATCAAGAACACAACCTCAAAACCTTTTATAAAACACAAATTAAGGATTGAGAACTTAGGAATTTCAGTAAAGAACTGAGAGTTTAGAGGAGAAGGACGTTCTTACCTCCAAACTTGAGTTTTCTCCCTTTTTGGAACCAAATTCTTGAAAATCCACTTAGCAATTGCAAAGGTTTTGATGAGGAGATGATTAGCAATCAAAAGAGAATTGAAAAGAGATATTTAGGTGAAAAATCAGAGGGAAAAGCTCTGGAGAAAGATGTTTGGTTTGAGAGAAAAGATGAGAGAAAATGAAAATGGAAAATGGAAAAGTTAGTTGGAAATTAGGAAAATATCTTCCCTCCTTTTTAGCTTTATTTAAAAACCTTTAATAAATCATTTAATATCTTAGAAAAATCTGGAGAAACTCACATTGGGTAAATAGCTCCTTAAAGATTCAAAGTTTCAATCCTTTTTAAAACAGTCTCACAGTTTTCAAAAATTACATTTTGGTCACTAACTAAAATGTCACCCTTCCAAACCTCATTTTGTAAAATTGATTTTACCACACTCTTATATATAATAAAAGAGGATTTTAAGACATTTTTCCATATTTTTAATGCAACCCGAACTAGGCTTTCCTAATTTCACCTTTTTATATTCGAACCGCACTTTGACCGAACCGGTCCAAACCCAAAACTTCTAAGCCCAAAACCGGGGCGTTACATAACTTGACATAGAGTTTCATAATAATACTTACCTTAATGACAATGTATACTAGCTATAGGAGTTGGTAGTGTACTAACCTTGATTCAAAACCTGGAAAAGAAGCCCCCAAGCCAAGCTCCTCAAGCCTTGTTCTTCCCAAGCTCCTTTTCGAAAGGAGAAAAACCAACTAAAACTTACTCTTGAGCATGGAAAACAAGATTAAATCTCCATATAACCCATTTCCATTAAACCTCCCACAAAACACATATTTCTCTTCATCCACCAAACGTAATGAAATTTACCTCCAAACGTAGATCTTTGGCAGTTAATAACAACTATCTTAACTAGAAATCCGAGATTTACACTCCAAAACAAAAAGGCTCAACATTTTCTCTTTTAGGTGCAAGTTAAGAGATAAGGATGAATGAAGGAAGAAGATAATGGGACAAGGGTGAGCTTATTCTCTTGCTTTTCTGCAGAGAAATTAAAGAGTCACCCTACCTTTCCTCTTCAAAAAAGATGAAATTACATCACTACCCTCCCAACATCCACATAACCCATCTCTAAACCAAAACTCAAGCCCAACAACCACTTATAAGCCCGCTAAAGCATTCAAAGGCCCAAACTCTTGGCCTAAAACTCATGGTCCACGGTTCGGTTTTAACTGACCCACGAATTCTGAAATTCAGGTCGTTACAATTATCCCCTCTTTAAAGAAAATTTCATCCTCAAAATTTACCTGATGGAAACAGATACAGATAAAGCAAATTCATATCCTCATCGGTCTCTCACGTAGCCTCCTCGACTATGTGGTTCCTCCACAACATCTTTACTAAAGGTATACACTTGGTGCACAACTCCTTGACTCATTTATCCAAAACTCTTATTAGCTCTTCCTCATAGGTCAAATCGATATTGATCTCAATCTTTTCAAGTGGGATGACATGCAGAGTGTCAGAACGGTAGCGTCTAAACATGGAACACGTTATGAATGTGCGCCATCTCTGGAGGCAAGGCTAACCGGTAAGCCACGGGTCCAACTCTCTCAAGAATCTCATATGGTCCAATAAATCTTAGGCGCAACTTGTCCTTCTACACAAAGAAGATTACACTTTTCCGCGGTGACACCTTGAGATACACCTTGTCACCAACCTCGTACTCGATGTGCTTGCGCTTCTAATCCACATAAGCTTTTTAGCGATCGAAGGCCACTTGCAATCTTTCATTGATGATCTAAACTTTCAACTCGGTTTGTCTAATCCAATCTGATCCCACAATCTTCCTCTCGTTAAGCTCGGTCTAACAGAACGATGTTCTACACTTGCGTCCATACAAGGCCTCAAAAGGAGCATCAATCTGAGGATGAAAAGCAGTAATGAAATGCAGCCTTATGTCCAAATCTTCATGAATTTTCTTCCACATCCTCGCTATGAACCGGGGATCCCTTTCCGATATGATTGATGATGGCACTCTATGCAACCTCACAATCTCTTGGATGTATGATGACTCGCCAAAATTCTTATATTTTACACATTTTTTTGTAATGCCCTGGTTTTGGGTCTGGATGTTTTGGACATCAGACCGGACCGGTCGGAAACGGTTCGAATCGCGTAAGGTAATTTAAGGAAATCAAGGATCGGGATAGGATAAAAATGTGTTAAAAATTGCTAAAATCCTCTAAAAATATGTTTAAGAGGTTGATCAAATCAATTTTACAAAAAGAGTTTTGTAAGTGGTACATTTTGTGTAGTGACTGAATTGTAAAGTTTCAAAACTATGGAAAATGCAATTTTTAAAGGAGAAGACAAAATCTTAGAATCTTTAGGGAGCTTTATGCCAATTTAGCCTTTCTCTTCTCATTTTCAGCCAAACACCATTTTAACTCATTTTCTTCAGATTTCTTTTCTCTCAAACACTCTCTTCTTGATTTCTTACTCATTTCAAAGAATTCTTCCTAAATTCTTCAAGTCTTGTGAAGCAAAAACTTGTCATTCATTGAGGAAAGAAAGGATTGGAGGTAAATCCTGTTCTCAACCTCTAATCAAGGTTCTTTATTGAAATTCCCAAGATCTTTGGCTTCTAATTAATGCTTTTGGTTGATTTTTCATTATAGTTTGGATTTGAGATCAAAATCTTGTAAAAATATGATTAAATCATGATTTTCGGATTTGTTTTGTTAAACACTGTTTTGGATTGATTTTAATTGAGTTTCAAGTTGGTTATTATGTTGAAATGAGGTTTTGATAATATAGATCCCGAAATCCTTGAGATCCTTGAGTTTCTTGATAGTTTTAAGTGAGTTTTTGAGGTGAAATGGTGGAATTATGCTTGCTAGTGGTATAAGGATGGGTTTAGGTTGTTTTTAGATGTGTTTTGATTTTATATATTGTTGGAAGTGGAGTATGTTGGCTGCGCATTGTTTAGGAAGCAATCGATTGAGTTTTCAGTTGTTTCGGATGGGTAAATTGGTGTAGTTTGGGTGAGCTGCGAGTTTGTGTTAGTTGCTGGTGTTGAAATGCATTTTAATGCATTTATATCTATGTTTTGATGATGTGAAAACATGGGATCTTGATCCGGGAGCAAACAAGGTGATTTTGGAGGCTCTAGAAGGGTGATTTTCGCGTCGGCAAATGAGGTTTCATGTATCGGTGAGTGGAAATGGATTTTCCAACTTTGTAACGCTTGAGCGTGGTCTTGGGAGCTTAGTGTAAGTTTGAAACACTTAGCTAAGCTTAAGAGTAAGTGGTTTGAAAGTCTCTCTCGGAAATATGCTATGTTTTGTTGAAAATGCACTTGAGTTGAATGAGATTTATTTACTGTTTTAAAGCATGTTATAGAGCACTATGGTTGCTGGTTTTAATGCGATTTTGTTAAGGATGCACATGGTAAGTGATCCTTGGATTTATGTAATTTGTACATATGATATTAAGTATGTTTATGCTTGTGAAAATGGCATTATGTTTATGCTTGTAAAACAGTGGAATGTTGTTGCTAAATGATTATATTGACAAGTGATGAAAATGGTTTTTGGTTACTTTAATCGAATATAGTTAGTCGGCTATAGGATTGGGTGCACCGTGAATAAAGTCGCCTTGGATGTCGAGGGGTTGTGATCGTATCGTATACTCCATCCAAGTACCCTAACGATTGAGGTTAAGATCACAACGGAGGATGTTAATTCTGTGTGTGGATCTTGTGTTATGTGTCCCGGGCTCTCGTTAGTGGAATTATACAACTACCGATGAGTGATGTTGAGGGGTTGTGATTGTACCGTTATACTCCACCACGTGTGTCACAACGATGGAGGGTTGCTCTCGTGTGTGAGCCTTGTGTAGTCCGGTAGTATGTATGAAGCGTGTGGGACAACGCTTGTAATCCGCGTGTAATCCGTTCAGTTCGGTCTTTCGCCCAGACTGGGACGAGGGGGTTACAGCCCAAATACCTTTGAATGCCCTTTACATTAGTTGGTGGAGGCAATATTTCAATAACGTCCACCTTAGCTTTATCGACTTCAATTCCTGCTTTAGATCTTCGATGGCCCACTACTATTCTCTTTGTGACCATAAAATGACATTTCTTTCAATTCAAAACTAAATTAGTGTCTTCACATCTCTGCAATACTTTCTCAAGATTATCGGCACAATGGTCGAAGTCATTCCCATACACCGTAAAATCATCCATAAAGATTTCTAAGGAATTGTAAATCATATCTGAAAATACTGCCATCATGCACCTTTGAAATGTGGTTGGTCCATTGCATGGACCAAAAGGCATGCGACGAAAGGCAAATATCCTGAATGGGCATGTAAACGTAGTCTTTTCTTGGTCCTTTAGTGCAATAGCGATTTGATTGTAGCTAGAATACCCATCTAGAAAACAATAATACTCCTTGCTCGCAAGCCAATCAAGCATTTGATCAATAAAAGGAATAGGGAAGTGATCTTTTCTTGTAGAAGCATTAAGTCTCCTATAATCCATAAAAATCCGCCAACTTGTAGGAGTGCGAGTTGAAATCAATTCATCGGCATCATTACGGACTATAATAATGCCACTTTTCTTTAGAACACAGTGGACTGGACTAACTTAGGCACTATCAGAAATGGCATAGATAATACTCGTGTCCAACCATTTGAGAATTTCTTTCTTGACCACTTCTTTCATCTTTTTATTGAGTCGACGTTGCGTCTCAATAGATTGTTTTTTTATCATCATCAAGCTTGATCTTATGCATGCACAGAGATGGGCTAATGCCTTTAATATCTGCAATGGTCCAAGCAATAGCACATTTGTGTTGCTTCATAATATTTATCAACTTACTCTCTTGAATTGCATCTAGATTTGTAGAAACAATAGATGGAAATTTTTCTGCATCTCCAAGGAATATATATTTGAGATTCGCTGGTAATAGCTTCAATTCCAGAGTAGGAGCTTCTTCAATAGATGGTTTAAAAGTAGGAATTGTACGATCTGCAAGATCTAAAGATTCAACTTGCAATTTGTGTTGAACGGCAACAGTGAGCACTTCAACAATGTTGTCACAATTTGGGAGATCATCCTCTACCGTTGTCAGTGTAGTATCTTCATCAATGAGAATACTACGATGATTCAAGTCTTCTTGAATGATATTCTCTAGAACATCAATATGGATACATTCATATGTCTTTCTTCCAAGATCAGCATTAAACATCCCAAAAGTAACTTGATCATTATCAATCCGCATTGTGAGTTATCCTTTTGATACATCGATAATCGTCTTCCCGGTTGCTAAGAATGGTCGGCCAAGAATAACAGGGACATCCTTGTTTGCCTCACAATCAAGAATAATAAAGTCTACTAGAAAAACAAACTTGTCCACACGAACAAGCACATCTTTTATTTGTCCATTTGGATGAGTCAGAGATCTGTCTACTAGTTGCAATTTAACCTCAGTGGGTTTCATTTCTCCAATGCCTAACTTCTGAAAAGTTTATAATGGCATTATATTAATATTAGCACGCAAATCACAAAGAGCTCTGCTAAAATAGTGATTTACAATATAGCAATAAATGATGAACCTGTCAAGGTCTTTCATTTTTCTTGGTAGAGGGGTTGATATAAGCGCACTTGTAACCCCTTGACCCAGCCTAGACGTTAAACTCTAACCAAGAAGATCACATTGGGTTTGCCAAAGCAAACCCGAACTGACTTACTCGAATTACGGTCCATTTTTTCCTTTTACTTATCTAGATGCATTATTAAGATCTATGATGTTCATACAAGTAATGCTTCAATTTTCATTCGATGCGAACATCGATAAGGCACTCAATTGCAAATACAACAATTCTAGGGACCAAAATGCAAATATGAATAATGATAGGGACTTATACAATTTTGATATTGTCAATTATTAATTAATCATATTTTATGCCAGCATGTCAAGTTCCAGCTCAAACGGATAACAAATAACCATCCAATTTAGCAAAATATGAAATTAAGGACTAAATCATAAAACTATCAAAATAGAGGGACTAACATGTTTATAAAAGTTTCTTACAGCAATTAGATACATTTAAAACATGCTTGCAAAATATCATGTCAAATAGACATCATTTACTTATTCAATTGATGCAACAACATACGATGACCAAAATGCAAAAAATCTAAACTTGGTAGAATCTATTAACCGAATTAACCAACAACCATTCTGATACACGGGCTGCACTAAAATGCATTTTTGGGATTTGAATTCCAACTTGAACTTATCCAATTACTTACGAACAACATTGACGTGCTTCTAATTTTATACAATCATTAAACAAATAGGATCAATTAATTACATGCCAATTATTCAACATAATTCATATTCATAAAAGTAACCTAGAGGCGTGCTTCATAACAATATAAAGCATTAACTAATAAGCATCAAATGGTCAAGACCTCAACATCGGCTATAGATTAATTAAGAAATTGAAGCATATGACCAAACGTACACTTAGAATACAAGCAAATCATTCTAATCATTAATAAACCATTTTAAATCATTAGATCATACCCATCAAATGTACTTGACGATAATTAAAACCAACATCGTACACATTAAGTAATGTCATCATCTAACATAAAATAAACTCCAACCACATAATCAAGCCTTATACAAAATATCATCTCAACGATTAACCCACATTGCCTTATTACAATTAATGATAACACCATAAAACATACTCTTTAGAATGCTTGTCTTGGGATCACACCTTGCCTCAAACCACAACCCTGCACTCGCTTAATTCACTAAATTGACGGAAGAAAGGAGAGCGTAAGCACATAATGCCTAGTGAGTGCGCTTAAAAAGGGTAATACTCTTTAGAATGCTTGTCTTGGGATCACACCTTGCCTCGAACCACAACCCCGCACTCGCTTAATTCACTGAATTGACGGATGAAAGGAGAGCGTAAGCACATAATGCCTAGTGAGTGCACTCAAAAAGGGTAATACATCAATGCATTTTCAAAACAAAAACTGTGAGAATTCTGGCATGATTGCCAGAAAGATGAACGACGGTGAAAATAAACAATAAAAGTTAAAAGCTAAAGTTTAACGATATAACCAAAATAGAGGAGATAAAGGAATGAATTTCTTTGTATTTCTTGATATTGCTATTGACGGAAGTAACACTTATTTATAGTTTACAAGGAGTATCTAATCTAGGAAAGTCTTAATTAGATAAAAATAACCATTGGTTTCTGCATTAACTGTAGAGATCTTATTCCTAATTTATGCTTGCATTGACTTAGATATTAGGAAATAATTTCCTAAATATCAGTACCCATTTATAAATGGGATATCATTCCAAAATCTTCAGTTAACAACCTACACTCCCCCTCAAGCTGGTGAGCAAGAGCAATAGAGCACCAGCTTGGATCTTGGATGCAATGCCTTGTTGCGGAGCCTAACCAAGGCCGGCAGAGAGACGAGACCGAACATCGTAGACCAACGATGAGTTCACTCCGGGAAACTTGGTGGTCGAGTACACTTTTTGTGAAATCCAAGGGCTGGGACGATGAAACAACATAGGAGAAGGCAGCCATGGCCTTCGATCCAAACGAAAAAAGGCATGGAGCAAATTTGCTCCATTGATGAGCTTCTTTGAGATGGAGGTATGAGATTTTGCATTCAAATGCAAATAGATCAGCATCTGTGCTGAAATAAATCTTTTTGATAGCAACTTAAATTTCATGTGTTGTTGCTTGCTGCCACTTCAATTTATGGCACGCTTGAGATGGTTGATGCGTCAGTTGGAATATCAGGACTGAAAACTGAAGTAGTTCTTGACTGAAAGGTCTGATGCGAATGATTTAGGAAGAGATCACAGGAATCTACACTCCCCTCAAGCTGGTAGGTACACGTACTAAAGTTCCAGCTTGGATCTTTGATGTAGAATTCCTGGAAAAAAAATTATCTAGTTTTTTAAGGCTAAACTAGAACCTCTTCTCCTATCTTTTTACATTGACTAAGATAGAACCATTAAAAAGAACACTATTAGACATCTTGTTGGGATATGAGAATTCCGGTACGGTGATCGAAAGGTGATTGAACAGAGGTGAATATCAGAGAAAGAAATTAGGCAGCTTCATCGATGGATGCTACAACGGAAGAGAATGACGCACCAAATCTGATGATTTGTCAGCAACGGAAGAAAAATGATTTCATGACCGTTGGCGGCAATAGGAAAAAAATCGGCGCCAGGATCGTCGGTGGCTCTGATACCATGTGAGAATTCTGGCATGATTGCCAGAAAGATGAACGACGGTGAAAAGTAAACAATAAAAGTGAAAAGCTAAAGTTTAACGATATAACCAAAATAGAGGAGATAAAGGAATGAATTTCTTTGTATTTCTTGATATTGCTATTGACAGAAGTAACACTTATTTATAGTTTACAAGGAGTATCTAATCTAGGAATGTCTTAATTAGATAAAAATAACCATTGATTTCTGCATTAACTGCAGAGATCTTATTCCTAATTTATGCTTGCATTGACTTAGATATTAGGAAATAATTTCCTAAATATCAGTACCCATTTATAAATGGGATATCATTCCAAAATCTTTAGTTGGCAACCTACAAAAACCAATATTAGAAACTCACATTTAAGCATTTCAAATTCACAATTTCCAAAGACTTTATACAAATGTATAAAATCAATCTTTAGAACTAGATGATTATTTTCTAAGACTTTTCAAATCATTTACACATAACCCTCTAAACATATTACATCATATGAATAATTATGTATCAAGGATTGCGAGCATAATCCCAAATGTAAAACCTCAATTTAAGCTCCCTTATACATGATCATTTCATTTGCAAAGCTTAAAGAGCAACATAAACATATATCACAATATGCAAACCCTTCCCAATCTATCATGACACACTAATTCATATATTGGCATAAGAGTGACTAAAAAACATATTATAACATTTTTCAGAAAATACATCGGATACTCGGATTTCTGTGGTGGTACCTTTAAACACACCTTGATATCCTCCGAACGGAGAATACGGTGGTATCCCACCCCTGAACAGTTGCGGTTTTCAATGGTTGGAGAATACAGTGGCATCGCACCCCTCGACGATCCATGAGGCAACTTATTATAGTGCACTTTAAACCCTATGGCATGCCAACTATATCCGATAACATTTATTTCGTTGTCACTAGCCAATATACACTTTTAAACACATTTACTTATTGTTTTTCATATGCATTTTACAAAACATTTCCATATGCAAAACCACATTGTCAAAAGGCAACAACGACATTTCATTTAGGAACCATTTCTCAATGCTCTTAAGCATCCATATATTTAATAAATCGTTGCATGTCATTTAAAAGATGCATAAAATAGTAAGTAAACCAATCCATGTTTTTAACTCAAAATATGTAAATTAATGCCCATATCAAACCGGTATTTAAAAGGCGAAATAGGAAAAACTTACTTCTGAGCTTAGCAAAACTTGCTAAGCTTTAACTAAATTCCCCAAACCATAAATCAAACCTCTTTAAAGTACCAAAATACATTTTCCCGAACCTTGCTTTCCATTCCTTTTAATTCCCCCCTTTTTTTATTAAACTACAGCCATATAATGGCTCACGCATGCAGTAGCAATTCATTGCTATGCTTGCGCAACTGCCCTGTTTCGGGCCTGCAATCTTTTTCCCTCCGTAACCCTTTACGTACATTTCATCAAACACATGTACTGCATTTTCTATGTAATCCAATAATTAAATCAACCACTCCACCAATCACCTCAAGAATCTAATTTCAAACTTAACTAATTAGATTAATTTCGGTACCAATTTCATAAAATTGATTTTAGATTATATCTAACCCACAAGAATAACTCATAATCCAATTAAATCATTTAAATTTCATCTATCAAATCATGATTCACTTTTTAGCATCTAGAAATTAAATTAAACCATTAAAATTCATTTTAACATCAAAAGACAATAGAATTGATAGGAAATCAACACAAAATAATTAGGAGATCATTAGAAAATCAAAGCTTACCCAAATAAATTGGAAATTGAAAATGAAGATTGCTCCTCCAATCTTCCAACGTGAAATCCATTGAACAAAATAAGAGAAATCAAAATCTCTTGTGTGGTTATTGATTAGAAATGGTTTAGGAAGAAAATGAATAGAAATTGGATAAGAAATCAAAGAAGATTAAAATGGTGTTTGGGAGAACCTTGAGAGAAGATGGGTGATAAGTTTAGACATGGCTTTCTTTCTTGAAAAAATAATAACTATCGTCATTTTCTAGTTAGAAATAGGTGTAAAAGCTTTATTTAATAAATGTTTCAAATTATCCAATAAAACAATCAATTTAGTTCTTTTTACAATTTTGTCATTAATAAAACTTGTAATCCTTGTAATATGGTCACTATATAATTTAATATTAAATCAACCCATTTAAAATTACCCAAGTTCAATTTCATCCTTTGACAAAAGCATTAAAATATTTTCAAAAATAATTGCCACGATAAATTTATTAGAAATCAATTTAATTAAGCCAAATTATTTTCCAAAATTAATTAATTAGCTAATGCTAAACCAAAAATTCTAATCCAATTCCGATAATTCACCCAAATCTTCTAGCCCATTTTCCAGGACGTTATAGCACTGCACTCCTCTATGAGTGCAATGGTCTCTATAGCATTGAGCTTTTTCTTCTTAGATAGGATTTCCTTCATGAACTTTGCATAATTAGGAATCTGTGTAAGAGCATCCATCAAAGGGATTTGTATTATAAGCTGTTGCAAAATATCTTGAAAGAATTGAAATTGATTATCATACTTAGTATTCTTGAATCTCTGAGGAAAAAGGTGGAGAGGGATTATCTTCTGATTGCACCGACGGCTGAAAATTGCGCTAACAATTAGATTGCAACATAGGTGGTAGTGGAGTGATAACTGAAGGAGCATCATCCCCATGCCATCCTCTATTCCATCTTTCGACATTAGATCACTTTTCGAAGACTCCCCTTGCTCATGAGAAGATATGGGTGCTAGTTGTGTCGAGTTAGTCGTTTGCTTGCCACTGAGGAGAGTAATAGCCTTGTAGTGATCTTTACCCTTAATTATCAGACTCTCAGTATTGCTAGGAAGTGTGTCCCGTTGTCGAGAGTTCATGTCAGTAGCTAACTTCCCCAATTGAGCTTCCAAAGTACGAATCGATGAAGAGTTACCTTATACTATAGCTTCTGTTTGAGAGAAGTGTTCGCACATCATTTCCTCAAAGAGAGCAAATGGATTAGATATATATGATGGAGCGTAATGACTAGTTTTGAATTGTATCTGAGATAGTGCTCCATACTATGATTGCGTACTAAACTACGATTGTTGAGTTTGTGAAGAAGGATGTTGTGGTTGTATCCTATTATGATGTGACTATAATGGGGCATGTGGTGTAAAATGTTGTTGCGGATAACTAAAATTCCCTTGACGCACGCTAAAGTTTCCTTGAAAAAAATTATTTCCATATTAGAATACTCCAGAGTTTTTGTGCAGAATTCGAATTTCCCCAAGATTGCCTATTGTAAGAGTTGCACATAGTAATTCCCCTCACGTTGTTTACATAACTTGCATTTTCTGCATGTTGTGGCCAATCTTCATAGCTATGGTTCTCACCACAAATCTCACAAGAGAATACAAGAGTAGTGGTTGGTTATGCTAACTGTATAGGAACAACTTCACTTGTGCCTCCATATTCTTGATTTTGTTCTCTAAAGACGAAATTTGAGCCTTTAGAGTAGAAATATCATCCAGCTCGAAAACGCCTGGTGCAGCTTTGCATTAAGCAACTTTCGAAACAGGATATTGAGAGTCATTTTGTGCAAATTACTCCATCGCAGTAACATCAGCGGTGTAAGTGCAATCAAGTAAAGGTCCATTAGATGATATGTCGACAAGATGTCTTATGGCCGCATTTAACCCATTGTAGAAGATATCAATTTGAGTTTCTTGTTGAAGGCCATGGTTGGGACATCGTCGCAACAAGGACTTATATCTTTCTTGTGTAGTATGGAGAGTTTCATCAACCAACTGATAGTAGGTAGTGATATCATTCCTCAAGCGCGAGTTCATTGTCGATGGATTAAAGCGCAATATGAACTACATAGCAAGGTCATTCCATAACGTGATAGATCCGACAAGGAGTCCATGAAACCACGTATGAGCTCTTCCTTGCAAAGAATATGGAAACAATTGCATAGGTAAGGCATAATCATGAACACCTTGTTGACTAAAAGAAGCACAAATTAAAAGAAATGATTGAAGATGCTCTCTAGCATGTTCATGTGGCAACCCCGCGTACTGTACATTTGAGTTGAGCATTTGAAACATAACTAGCTTCAACTCGAAATTTCCAGCTTGAATAGGTGGTCGAACAACACCCGATTACAAATCATCCATATAAGGTACTAAGACTTTGCGAATTGTTATGTTCTGGGTTGGTGGGTGCAGTGGTGGGTTTTCAGGATCGTAGCGGATACCCTCGTTGTTGACATGTCTTGTCATCTCACTTTGTTCTCTAATTCTTCGTCTAAGAGTCCTTTCATCTTCTGGATCAGGCACGAAGAGTGGTGTGGTAACATTTCTGGTCATACAACACCTACAAAACTAATAAAAAGGAAAAGAAATGACAAAAGGTTATTAGAAACAACTACAAACAAGATAAAGGAAACCGAAATGCAAGCGGAAATATAAAAACAAAATAACGCCATCTTCGTCAATGACGCCAAAACTTGATCGGTGAATAATCGTCAAACGAACTATGCAAGTGTACACGGCCGATGCAAGTATAGTTAACATGCGGATGATGTTAGATATCGATCCCACGAGGATAAGTATTTAGTCATACTATTATGTGGCCACAAGCAATTTTGTAAATCGAAATATTGTGAGTGTAATGGTGGTTGTAACAGAAAAATAAAGTATTGAATATAAGAACAATTGTGATAGCAAGAACAAACAATTATAAGAAGGTAAAAGAAATATTGAGGAAAGATCTGGATCCCCTCGGCTCAGCTCGACAGAACGTCAGTCTAACCAGGAACTAATATACAATGGTTCATTTGACAAGTAAAAGAATGTGCTCGCTTACTAACTTCCATTCGAATCTAAACCGAAGATGCAAAGATTTAGATCAACCACAACTCTCGTTGTTCGTCAAAACTACAAATCCTCGAACAAGTGGATCAACTCTCATTGTATCCTCATTCCAGTCTTGTAGTAATGGCTTGTTAACCTGACTTGTTACCACATCTCTCAATGTCAGTGACGATGTTTAACACTCTCATGCAAACAAAAATCAGCTCCAATAATTGAAATAATAAAAAAAGCTAATAATAATATATTGAACTGAAAAATGAAGTTTAAACAAGTTCATACAAAGCTTAAAGAGTCAAACCATCATCATTAACGCAAGAAATATAATAAATCTTCAATAAACATCTATCTCTAGAAAGATTTAAAGAAAATAACACATATTCCTCCATGATCTAGCATTCGAATCCTCATTTCCTCATATATTTTTGCCTTGCTTCGCCTTGGATCTCTAGAAATAGAGTTTAATCCGCCGTGGGAGGAAAGCTCGGAAGGTTGGAGATGATAGGAAAAATGAATATCGCGTGAGTGATGTTCTCTCTCCTCCAAAAGTGTTGTTTTATATGGTGTTGAGGTAAGGACACATGTACTTCAGGTGATTTGCTTGACTTTCTGACGTACACAATTTGTTGTAACAGAAAATCCAGCTAGCAGATTCGTCCTTATCCTTGGCAGTCTAGACAGCTGGCCGCTGCAGTGTCGAACTGGCTGTAGTGGTGAAACTTCCTCTATAGGGACATGAGTAATACATCGACAACATAGCAAAAAGGCATAAATATGTACAAGAGCAACTACGACTTGAGTTAGACAAAATGCATAAAATAAATATGCAAATGCAGAAATGGATGCATGAAACATCAATATGGGGACAATTTAATCCATAAATCTAGAGGAAATACGTTCTCTTTAAATAGCTATCACCACCATATTAGCTTTACTGGATACTCTATGATGCAATCATAATCCTTTAGCAGTTCAATCCACCACCATTGCCTCAAATTCAACTCTTTCTAGGTGAGCAGATACTTTAAACTCTTATGATTGGTGTAGGTATAACATTTTTCTTCGTACAGATAATGCCTCAAATTTGTCCTTACCCTCATTCATGTGAACACAACTAAGCCCATTCAACAAAGCATCATTGTACACAATGATGAGTGTGTAAAAGAATTGTTTTTCTTTCCCTTCTTACTCATATTATTGTTAGACTTAGGCTCATTTTAGATGCATTCATAGGCATCCATGTATAATTTCCTAGTTTCCTTGATTCAAGAGCTTGGGTTGTATTTTGTTGGGTTTTGTGGAGAATTAGATGTTGGTTTGCCTATTTTTGTGCATGACGAATTGTCGTGGAAATTAAGGAGATTTATGAAGGACTTGTTAAGCTGTTTGTCGCGGCAATTTCTGGATAAACATGATTTATTTGCATATTTTTCAAAACGCAGTAGATAAATCCCAAATTAAATCCCCAGCCGCCGATAAGATAAATAAAACACTTGGACGAATTTCAACTGCATTCAAACCCTACTTCTCATCTATTTAAAGGGATCAAATCAATAGGGGGATTCGATTGGGAGAGAGAGCATGTAACACCCCAATTTTGGGCTTGGAAGTTAGCCAGATGGCTAGGAAGTTCGTTAGAATCGGTTCGAGCAAGTTAGAATAGTTTCGAGAATAATTTGAAATAAATGGTTTTCGAATGAGATAAAATTTGGAGAAATGTTTTAAAATCATTATTTTATATATAAGTGATTTTGGTGAAACTAATTTTGAGAAATGAGTTTTGGAAGAAAGACATTTTAGCTTTAGTGACTAAAATGTGAGTTTTGAAAACTGTCATTTTAGTGACTAAGTTGTAAAATACCATTACTTTGAATCTTTAAGGAGTAATTGACCAAAGGTCTAATTGAGCCTTTCTCCTCTGAATTAATTTATTTTAAGATGGTTATTAAGAAATAAAAAGAATTGATAAAGATTGAAAATCCTTTATTTTCCAAAACACATTTTACGTAACTAACTTTCTCTCTATCATTTTTTCTCAAATTCTCACCAGCCAAACATTATTTCCACTTCAAAGATTTTAGGTAAATTTTGAATTTGATCTATCTTTGATTTCCTAATGATCTATTATCAAAATCTCATGTTTGTATCTTTGGTTTTCTCATGAAAACCCATTCAATTTGAGGAAAAAGCCAACATTAGAGGTAATTTCGTTCTTCTCCTCTAATGATAAAATCTTTATTGAAATTCCCAAGTTTTTGGTCTTTTATGAATGATTTCTATTGGGTTTTGATATTATGTTTATGGGAAATGGATTAAATTGATGTTGTTGGGGTTTAATCAAAAGAGCATTGTTTCAAACTGATTTTGTGAGTTTACAATGAGATTTAGATATGTTTATGATGTGTGGAAATGTTGATTTAATGATTTTAGTAATGGAAACCTGAAACAAGTTAGATTGTTTGATTTCTTGAATGAAATATTTGAGATTATGGGTTGTTTGTGTGGATATTTGATAGCTGAAGGTTCTTTGGTGTTGATAAGATGGTTTTAAGTGTAAATCGATGTTCTTTAGATGTTAATTTTGCTGGGTTGTGGCTGGAGGTTAATTAGAGAGTTTTTGTTGATGATTTTGGTTGTTTTCGGATGCCAATTGTTTGGCGATTATGGGTAGAAATTGAGATGTTGTGTTGCTAGAGATTTTGGTGCATTGCGGTGCACTAATTCTCTGTTTTTCTTTGGTTAGAAGCAAGGGATGATGTTTCGTTAACTTCGGAAGGAGTTTCGGTTGATCCGTAAGCTTGATTACGCTTCGGCAAAGCGAGCGAGGCGTTTGCAGTGAGTGGAATTGGTTTTAAAGCCTTTCAAAGACTTGAAAGTAAGGTTTGGGGGTTTAGATTGAGTTTGAAACACTAATCTAAGCCATGAAGTAAGTTTGAGATGTTTCGCTCTCGTTTCTCGATTTTATCCCATTGTTTTATGTGATCATGCTCATGTCTTGAAGATAGAATTAAACCTACTATTTTATGCATGTTTAGTGAAATGATTTGATGATTTATGTGATCCCTTGAGATAGATTTATGATTTCAAAGAGATAGAACTTGTTAAGAAAATGCTATGCATTATTTATTCATTTGAAATGAGATGAGAAATGGTTTATGTTTATGCATTGAAAAACAATAGGAAAGTGATGTTTAAAGGTGTATATTGGCATGAGATGAGATTATTATTATTGAATATAATTGTTCGACCAATAGAATGAGAAGTGCACTATAATATACAAAATTGTTACGTGCTCTTTGGTTCAGGCAATGAGGGTAGTGCCATCCCGTTCCAAAGTGAGAGTGTGGTGATGAGAGATTGCACCACGGTAGGACTTGATGACTTGAGATTCCTTCAATCTTTGTGGCGATGAGAGATACCGTCATGAGAGTTTGGTGATATGAGATTCCACCGAGGTAGGACTTGACGATGTGAGATTCCGTCAAGCTATCCGCATATCCGAGTAATGTTGCTAAAATGCCAATATATGAGATTCACATGTACCTTGATTATAAATGATTTTATGCATTTTGTTTTTTATATGAGAACATGTTTTGAGAAATGCTTTATGAGAGACAAGCATGAGTAAGCTTTGCTTTGAGATTTTGCATTCTGGTTAATGCATGAGATAGTATATGTGGTTTTAATGATGTAGTTTTTGCTTTGAAAATGGTTTCATGCATGAGATGAAATGAGCATGATGAGATAGAGATTTTAATTGAGAAAATGGTTTTAGATGCATTGTTGTGGTTAGTTTTGTTTTGAGCATCCCTCACTAAGCATTTGTGCTTACGTTCTCTTTTACCAACAATACAAAGAAATAACTCTTTTGGGGCAACAAGGAAGCAAGAAGGCTTTCAAGGAGTGATACATAGCTCAAGTATGGTTTTATGTTTACATATTAGTAATAATTGGCAATGGGAGGATGCCTTATTGTTTGGGAGGGTGTGTTTTAAAACTCCATGTTTTGTGGCAAGTTTGTGATGTCTATGTTGACTTGTAAATGGCCTTTGGTACTTGGTTTATGCTTGGATATGCATTTTGGTATCTTGCTTGGCTTATTTTCTAGGTTGCATGCCTATAGTTTACTTATGTTGCTAATTGCCATGAAATGGTGTTGGTCATGCTTGGAATGTTTGAAGTTTGATGTTTGGATATGTTAGATGTAAATTGGAAGCATGCTTGGATGTTTATGGTGCTTAAAAATGAGAAAAAAACCAGCAAAAAAGTGACATTTCAGGTCATGTGTTTCGATACGCCTAAGGATGTATCGAAACGGGGTCTCTGAAATAGGCATGGCGTTTCGAAACAGGGCATGGTGTATCGGAACAAGCTCGTGAGGTTTGGCTACTAGAATTTGGTGTACCAAAACATTTTAGAGGGTGTTTCGATACGGGCTCGTGTTTAGAAACACTAGGTCTTGTTTTGATACGGGCGTTTCGGTACGATGCTCTGTGTACCGAAACACCAAGTTGTTAAAGGTTCTGTTTTCTTTACGTTTTAATCCCTGAATGTTGTGGATGCAATTAAGTGAGCTTGGATGATTGTTTTGAGTTGCGATTTGATAGAGTGACATTTAATGTGACTAATTAAAGGATGGTAATCTAAAAATGTAAGAAGTCCCTTTAAATTATTAGAATTACAAAATGGTCCCTAAAATGTGTTTGTGTTCATTTGAGGCCCTAATCGTTGGCTGATTGAGAATCTAATCATTCCGCTGTGATGTTTATCACATAGGATAATAATGAGCATCTAGACAAGATAAAAGAAAAAATAGGGTCGTTTACTGGGGTAAACTTCTTGATTTACTTCAATATTCTCCGTGTGACCCGTTCGGTTCGGTATTTCGCTCATGCTGGGTCGAGGGGGTTACATTTGGTGGCATCACAGCCAGGTTTTGAAAAAAATGGGATGTAAGGTTGGTATGATATTGTTGTTTTGATGATTTCTTAATGAATGCTATGCACGATTGTTGTTTATGCTATGTTATTATCGTTGTTTGCTTTATGTGAGATGCACGGTGTTTGATAGCATGCTTTATGGTTTTTATGTGCTGTTGGGGGAGATATTAAGGGTACCCATTGTCATATTACTAATAGTATAAAGACGATTTTGGTTTAAAGAAAAACTTGAGAACCTTGGATTCTTGCTTCGGTAAGCCTGATTGTTTTTAATGTTGTATTTTTAGCTCAACGATTCATACCGTCTTGATAATAGGACCGAGACGAGAGCTTAGAACCAATGTATGTAATGTTTTTGAGAATGAGGTTAATGATGTTGAGAATTTGCCGCCCCCTCCACCTTCTCCTAATAGTGAAGGAGTAGGTGCGGGAGCTGGCGCTGGAGGTGTTGGACCTCATGCAACGCAAGGGCATGCTGATGCTGATATGACATCGTTGATTCAGGCTATAGTTGGGTCTTTTCAGGCAGCAATGGCGGGTATGCATGTGGCTGCACCATAGCCTGGTGCTAATGTTTGTTTACCTTTGAAGCGTCTACGCAGTTTGGGTGAAACTGAGTTTCGAGGTCTGTCTCTTGAGGGTTCTGAGGCTTGGTTTGAGAGCACCCAAAGGATTCTTGGTCAAATGGGTTGTAATGATGTGAATAAGTTGGGTTGTATTGTATCCTTGTTGCATGGAGATGCTTATACGTGGTGGATGACCATTACCACGAGTATGGAACCAGCCGATGTGACTTAGAAGTTCTTCGGAACTGTTTTGAAGAGGAAGTATTTGGGTGTTCGCTATCCTGATGAAAAGAAGCGAGAATTTATGTCTTTGGTGCAAGGAATGTAATCGCCTCAACCCGGTCTAGACGAAAGACCGAACCGAATGGATCACACGAGGAATATTAAAGTAAACCGAAAAGTTTACTTCAATAAACGATCCTAATTTTTTCATTTCATCTTGTCTAGAGGCTCATTATTATCCTCTGTGATAAACATCGCAACAGAACGATTTGCAACTTGATTAGACAATGTTTAGGGATTCAATTGCATGCAAACACATTTTAGGGACCATTTTGTAATTTTACCAAATTACAGGGACTTCTTCACTTTTAAGTTACCAACCATTAATTAGTCACATTACATGTATCTCTGTCAAATCTCAGCTCAAAATAATCATCCATGTTCATTTAATTGCATCTACAACATCTAGGGACCAAAACGTAAAGAATCAGAACTTCAGACGATTCCAATAACCAACTTAATTGTTGGGTGTTTCGGTACAGGTTGCCATGTATCGAAACACATGTTTCGGAACAGGGTCACGCAGGTCGAAGCTCGAGCCCGTATCTAAACACCCTCAATGGTGTTTCAAAACAGGGGATTCCAGTATTAAAGTGTTTTGAAACGCCCCTTCCCTGTTTAGAAAACGCCTAAGCCATTTCAGGCTCACCGTTTTGGTACAGGCTCGAGTGTACTGGAACACCTAGGCATGTAATGACACTTTTTCTGGTTTTTCATACTTTAATCCAATCAAAAACATTTCAACATACTTCCAACATGCATGCAACATATTTAAGCATCAATCCTCAAACATCCATGACATATTCATCATCATAACATGAGCATTTTCATCAAAGGTAAACTATAGGCATGCAACCTATTGTCAAACCAAGCAAGATACCAAAATGCAATGTAAAGCATAAACCAAATACCAATGGCCATTTATAAGTCTAAAACAGCAAACCAAACTTGCTCAAAAGGTAGTTTACACAAATTTCCCAACAACTCAACGGATCCCCCATTGCACTTATTACATATAGTCTAATTGAAACATACTTTTGCGATTGAAGTTTTTGTGATCCCTTGCTACTTGTTGCCTCCAAAACCTCAATTATCTGCATTGATGGAAAAATGAGAGCGTAAGCACACAAGGCTTAGTGAGGAGGCTCAGAAGCAAAACACCACCAATACATTAATACCATTTTTCATGTCCACATTGAAATCTCATTTCAATTTACTAAAACATCATTTGAAAACCATCATGCCCTTTTAAAACCATGCAATTTTCTTAACCAAAATCAGCATGTTAAACATCAAACCACATGTATCATGAATCATCGACAAGTTCCAAACCACACTCAATTTAAGCCTTCCCATGCATAGCTACCATATGCAAAGCTTAAAGAGTAAAACATGCATAAACCACATTATGCAACATAATCCATTCCATGATACATCATCAATTATATTGGCTTACAAGTGATCATTAAACAAGTTCACAACTCAAAACCTCATATCGGATACACGGATTACAACAAGTGTCTACCTGACACTTTAAGCCATCTTAACCGGAATTGGTACATTCACAACCAAAGGTACTCTATCAACCGGGTACAATTACAACCCATAGGGACACCAGCCCTATCATCTGTTAGATGTTTAACCACTAACGACAGACTAGACACCAACTTCCTCGATCGTTAGGGTACTTAGACGGAGACACGGGACACCAACCCCTCGACATCCAAGGCGACTTTTTATAGTGCACTCAATCCTATAGCCAGCTAACTAGCTCCGATTTCATTTATAAATCATTTCACAACATCACTAGCCAATATAATTCACATTTAACGTATACCTCACTATTTTCAAAGCATCATCAATAAATCATATTTCCAAGCATTAAACCATGTTTAAAATCACAAGTATAACTCATATACTTACAAGGATCACTTACCATGTGCATCCTTCAACATCACATCATTAAAAATAGTAGCCATATTCTTTTAAACATGCTTTAACAATAGGTAAAACCATTAATTCAAAATAGTGCATAAATCATCACATAATAGCACAATCGAGAGAGAAAATTCCTTTCACTTACTACCGAACTTAGTTAAGCATTTCAAGCTTACCACTAAGTTCTCAAATCATCTTTCAAAGCTTTCAAAACTGAAATTCACGTTCTCACTCACCGACACGCGCAAACTCGACTAGCTGACGTGAATCCAAGCAATCAAAGCTCAGGAACCTTCACTGATTGCTTCCGATATGTTCTCTCCTATTTATAACACACAAGAACAAAGGATCAATGCATTAAAAACACCAGCAACCAAAGCCATCACGCTGCTTCTCCCAAAAACACCAAAACGACTATCCGAAACAACCGAAAACATCTTCGATTACTCTACAAACTTAACCCAGCCAAAACCTAACACTTCCATACAATTTTAATCATCCGTTAACATCCAAAATCAACCTATTTGCATTCTTATACCTCCAGCAACTCAGATTTCACTTTTATACCAAAAAAACCCAAAATCTACTAACCTAAACAACAAGAGATCCAACTTGTTTCGGGATTAATATGATCAAACCTTTATTTTAAAATTATTCAACATCCAAAACATGATTAAAATCAATCATAACTCAGCTAAATCAGATCCAATACGAAAATCATTCAAAATCACCATTTAAGCTTGATTTACCCATTTTCGTCAAATTAATCATGAAACCTTGTTAAGAAACATAATTAGAGAGCCAAAGACTTGAGAATTTCATTAAATAACCTTAATTAGAGGAGAGAAAAGAAATTTCACCTCTAACACAAAAGTTTTCCCTTGATTGCAATGATTTAGAAGAAATCCTTCAAAAAATCCATAGCTAGTTGATGTAGAAAGCCATGAGAATCATTTAGAAATCAAAAGTGGTTGAAAAGAGATAAATTTCTGGAGATTTTAGTGATGAAAAGATAGTTTGGATGATGGGAAAGTTGAGAGAAAAGTAGATACGTAAGAACATGTTTAGCCTTTTAAAATCCTTTTTATCAAATCCCATTTAATAAATCAATTTATTAAATCTTTTAAAAACAAAAAAACAAGGGAAAAGTCTGATAACACCTTGGTGTAATATCTCTCTAAAGATTCTAAGTTTTGGCCCTCTTGAATTTAGTTATAAAAACGTATTTTGCAATTTTTACAAACTAGTCACCATTTTAAAAATTCCCATTAAATCAGTCCAATTTTATCAAATTGAACTCTCCAAAACCTTCAAAACATTATTTTAAGATTATAAAATGTTTTTCCATCTTTTGTCTCCCTCAAAAACCTTTTATTTCAAATTAATCTCGAAACTAGCATAACTCGCTCAAACTGGTTCACCCGAACCTCTTAGCCGAACCCGACTAACTCCTAAGCTCAAAATCGAGGCGTTACAGGGACACATAGGTTCAGTTTGTTCGGTTAAGCCAGTATACCCCTAAACTTGTTCCCAACGAACAAAAGAGATGTGATCATTTTCGCTATGGGCTTGTGGAGGAGGTTAGGATGTATATGTTGGCTTCATATTACACATATTTTGATATCTTAGTCACTCGGGCTAAGGACATTGAGTAGAATTTGGGTTTAGTCACTCGTTCGGGTGGTTCTGGTTCCGGGAAGAGGTCGGCTGAGTTTGATGCTGGTAGAGATTGTTTCAAGAAGTATAAGGATAGAAGGTACCAGTCGGATCCAAGGCGTGGTGGTGGTAACCCTGGTCATGGTCAGCAAGGCCAGAATGCTTTTGTTTGTACAGGAGAGTGTTGGGGTAATCTGGGTACATGCTAAAATTGTGGGTCATGAGGTAATATGAAGTGTGATTATCCACAACTGGTTAGAGATGGACAAGCTCCGATGCAAGTTTTTAACCAAAAAGAGGTTATGGGTGCAGTCGTGGTAATTTTCAGTGTAAAGAGGATGGACAGAGGAATGTTGCTCATATTGTTGTTGTTCAGCCTGAGGGAGGTGGTAAGGCTAGGGTGTATGCACACCGTGAGGGAAGGAATGACATGGATGTGATCGCAAGTACCTTTATTTTGCAATCCTTATCATTACTTTCTTTGATTGATTCTGGTTCTACTCATTCATATATTTTGTGTGAGCATGCACAAGCGCTTGATTTACCTGTTGAGTTGTTAGATGTTGGTATACGTGTAACTAGTTCTTTTGGTGAGACAATTGTTACGAGGAAATTGTATAGGACGTGTCATTTATCTGTTCAATGTTATGTGTTTGAGGTTGATCTTATGGAGTTGCTTTTCTATGGTTTTGATGTAATTCTTGGTATGGATTGGTTGTCCGAGCATCAAGTTATGGTTGATTTTGAGACCAAGCCTGTTTCATTGAAACTTGTCGATGATTACAAGGTGGTAATCGTAGGTGAGAATGTGAAATTCTTGTCTAATGTGGTTTCGGCTCTTGAAACGAGTCGGTTGATGCGTTTGGGATGTGAAGCTTTTCTGGCTTATGTTATGAATCCGGGTGCGAAGGAGGTATGAGTGCAGGATATACGTACGGTATGTGAGTTTCCAAGTGTATTTCTGGAAGAGTTGCCTGGTTTGCCACCGAATAGAGAGGTTGATTTTGACATTGATTTGCATGAGAATAAGACTCCAATTTCTATTGCTCCTTATAGAATGACACCGAGGAGTTGAAGACACAACTCCAGGAGTTGCCTGATCAAGGATTCATTAGGCCCAGTGTTTCACCTTGGGGTGCATCGGTTTTGTTTATGAAGAAGAAAATGGCACGATGCAAATGTGTGTAGAGTATAGGTAATTGAACAAGTTGACAATTAAGAATAAGTATCCCTTGCCAAGGATTGATGATCTTTTTGATCAGTTTCGTGGCGCTTCAGTGTTTTCCATGATTGATTTGAGATCTGGATATTATCAGTTGAAGGTAAAGGATGTCGATGTACTTAAGACTGTTTTTCGTACAAGGTATTGGCACTATGAGTTTTTGGTGATGTCGTTCGGTTTGACTAATGCCCCTGCTGCGTTTATGGACATGATGAACCGGGTATTTCATGAGTTTTTGGACCAGTTCGTAGTTGTGTTTATCAATGATATTATCGTGTATTCATGTACCGAGGAAGATCATAATCGACACTTGCAGATTGTGTTGCAAGCATTATTGGACAATCGATTATATGCTAAGTTGACCAAGTGTGAATTTTGGCTTAAGGAAGTTGTTTTCCTTGGTCATGTGGTGTCGGCTGAAGGGATTCGGGTCGATCCCCAAAAGGTTAACCCAGTGATGAATTGGAAGTCGCCTAAGTTAGTTCACGAGGTACATAGTTTCCTTGGTTTGGCGGGATACTTTCGTAGGTTCGTGGATGGTTTTTCAAGAATTGATGCTCCTTTGACAAAGTTGTTACAAAAGAATGTTAAGTTTGAATGGACAGAGGTTAGGCAACAAGCTTTTGAGAAGTTAAAGAAAGCGTTGATGCGAGCTCTTATCCTGATTCAACCCGAATCAAGTGAAGAATTTGTGGTTTATAGTGATGTGTTCTATGTAGGGTTGGGATGTGTGTTGATGTAAGAAGGTAGGGTGGTAGCTTATGCATCTCGGCAGTTGAAAGTGCATGAGCGCAATTACCCTACGCATGATATCAAGTTAGCTGCGGTGGTGTTTGACTTAAAAATTTGGAGGCATTACCTTTATGGTGAAAAGTGTACGGTTTACATGGGCCATAAAAGTTTGAAGTACTTAATGACACAAAAAAAGTTGAATCTTAGGCAACGATAGTGGTTGGAGTTGCTTAGGGATTACGACTTAATGATTGAGTACCATCCGGGGAAGGCTAATGTTGTAGCCGATGCCTTGAGTAGGAAGGTGGTTGTAAAGTTGAGAGCGGTGTTTGCTCGATTAAGTATATCACGAGATGGTGGTTTGGTGGCTAAGTTATTAGTGAAACCCTCGTTGGTAGAGTCGATTAAGGAGAAGCAATTGTTGGATGATTCGCTGGTATCACATGTTCAGGACATTGCGGAAGGTAATCCAACGGACTTTTGTTTTAATGGTGATGGTGTTTTGTGTTTTAAGAGTCGAATAATTGTGTTGGAGGATGTTGAGTTGAGGCGCACTATTTTGACTGAGGCGCATAATAGTCCTTTTGCCATGCATCCCGGCAGTACAAAGATGTATCATGGGTTGAAAGATGAGTACTAATGGGTTGGTTTAAAGAAAGATGTGGCTGATTTTGTTAGTAAGTGCATGGTTCGTCAGCATGTTAAAGTTGAGCATCAATTTCATTTTGGATTGTTGCAACCGTTGAGGATTACAGAATGTAAATGGGAGAGAATCACCATGGATTTTGTGACGGAGTTGCCTTTGACACCATCCAAGAAAAACTCCATTTGGGTGATTGTTGATCGTTTTATGAAGTGTGCACATTTCCTGGCAGTGCATACTACGTATACGTTGGTGTAGAGCATTTGGGTGATCTCAAATTATGAGCGCAAGTGAACACTCTTGTCATGTTATAGTATAAGAGATATCATCTCCCATGAGGATTGGACATCCAAATTCGAATGTAAATCCCTGCACAGAGAATATTTAAATGCACAATTAAATTTCAGTTTGTTTAAAAGAAAAGTAAATAAACACAAGTAATTTAAGTAAGGGATCAGGTTGATAGAATGAGCCAGGTTATGATGCTTCGTAGTGTGAAATTGCGTTGAATAGGTTAAGATGTATTGCGCTGCCAGACTGTGTTGCCTCGGCGGATGATGGTAGATTGGTGCTTCAACAACTTTCGTTGCCTCGGCAGGTGGAATGGATGAATGGCTCAGCGGCAAGTTCTGCAGTTCTTCAAGGCTCGACAGACGCTTCTGAAGTGATTCTGGTTATGTCTAAGTCAGAATAATGTTGATGCCTGCTGCAGATAATACTAGTCGGTGTGAATCGTGCAATGAACATCAACCTTTGGTTTGTCTTCTCTTAGCCATTTTAAACCCAAACCTATGTCTAGGCTGGATCGATCAACACCTGGTATGGATGAGATCGTGCTTACTTCTTTCGTGAGTTTGACTCTCTCGATGCCAAACAAATAGACTATTCACAATCAATCTTTCGAACTTAATTGCAAACAGTGAAGAACGTGAAATAAGCAAACCTTGAATTTTTATTGCAAATACAAACTTTAATCCTAAACAAACGTTTTCACACAACTCTACAACACAACCCAAACCCTAAGAGAAAATAAAACATAGTGGCGGCAAGGAAGCACAAGAGAAACCTAAGCTATTGCTGACTAGGGAAATCCTCATCTCTAATTATCTAAAATACAAAATATGATCAAGTATATATAAGGCATGGCATAGGTTAAGTCCTCCTTGGAGTAGAAGTCTTCCTCATGATAAAGTAGCTTTTGCATTAAATGCAACCTTTAAATCTGACTTCTTTAACTTTAATTTGGACTTCTCTAGTCAGTGCTTTGTACCACAAGAAAGCCTTGATCTTCTCCTTTGGTGGCTCTATCCGCTGTTTCTGACATCAGTAAATTGAGTGGATGGGCTCAATGGACTCATCAAATTATACTCTACCGATCGCACTCCAACTCACCAATTCCTCAAGTTGCTGCCCTGGGCGGCAGTTATGGCGGCGGTAGCTACTCGGCGACATCTCTCTCTGTGTTGAACTACTTCAGTACAGCTCCTTGGTTTGTTGCCTCAGCATCCGCTCGTCTGATTTCTCCTCCTCCTGACAGCTTCTAGCATCTGAAACTAAAACTAAACTAAAACAATATCTTTTCTTACCAAATCAAAGATATTCAATAGAAACATGGTAAAGTAAAGAATACTGTAAATAATGCATGCATGTACCTAAATATGCATGCACTTAAGAATATCAATAATATGAGATGGAATGCATAAAAATATAAGACTTATGAGCACTTTACACACTCCCAAACTCGAACTATTGCTTGTCCTCAAGCAATGCAATCCTAAACATACTTGCCCTTGCACTAATCAGAAAGAAAAACATGTTTTAAACTTGATTTCGCACCTCAAGGTCGTGGCACCTATCATTAGATTAGTGAAAGGAAAATAACATGAATTACCTTAGAATTAGACTATAATGCCAGTGCAATGTGTGCGGAAACTGTGTACAGGCTGAATCTGAAGAATATTCTAAGTAAACAAAGATGTTGTCAAGGTAATATAAGGTTGTTGCCGAGGCAGCACAATTTTCAATCATGGAAGTAAGGGCTTCAGCTCATCACAACTACTCTTTAGGTCTGAAATTAAGCTAGGAGCAGACTACAAAACAACGAACCCATTGAGTAGAGTCATCTCGTGAAGACTTTCATTCACTCATGCTAATTTGTCTGTCACTTCAAAAATTTTCAGATACGTGGACTTTGATAGCAACGGATTGTCCTTGGCACATGATTCTTCCTAGAGCCTGTTTTGGGCACCTTTAGGGTAAAACAACATATATTTCTTTGTTCATATCGTGGCAGTACTTTTCTTTTTTTGTTTGTTGTCTGTCGCGGCAGCTACCTGGAACCATGTTAGAGTTTTATAAATAATTCAAGCAGGCAGTGTTTACCAGAAATTCACTCAAATTCAGCAAGTAACAGTAGTGTTTAAGATTTTTGGCAATTATATAAAAATTCTAAGTTTTCTACATGCTTTCCCCAAAATTAAGTTCAATTTTAATGGTGTGAAATATTTAAAATCGACTATCCTATCATAGGCACAAGTTCTAACAATTTTTTTCTTTTGATTAACTTAAGGCAAGTACATATGCAACTATATGATCTAAGAATGCCTAAACAATAAATGAGTACTAACCCCCCCCCAACTCGAGATGGGCATTGCCCTCAATGCACCAAATTAAAAACAAAAAAAGACAAGAAAAAATAATTAAAACTGAAAAACAAGAAAGAAAAAGAGAAAAGAAAACAAAGTTAGAAGTTGTCTGATTCTGGAGATGTTGCTGGAGTGTCTGCGGCAGAGGAGGAAGATGATGTTTGGATGATCAGGCGGCGGCTGGCAGAGGTCCCGACAGCTGTCTTGGCGGGTGAATTCTTTGTTGTGCGTGGCAACTGGACTCTTGTAGGGTGAGGAGCTTTAGTGTGGACTAGTTCTATCTCTGAGTCCTCATCATCTGGCTTCGCCAAGATGATGTACTGCTTCATTTTCCTGCTGGTCATTGCCACGAGTGTTGCCGATGGTTCTGCATTGGCCATTGGTTCCCTGGTTTCTATCGTATGTTGCCCAGAATCCTTGGAAAGGTACAGCTCTTCCATTGTCGCTGTGGTGGCTAGAGAGAATTGTTGGTAATGCCTTTTAGGAGTGTCTGCCACCGTATTCGAAGAAGAAGTGGCTGAGTATGACATGTATCGTGTAGGAGAAGGCATCTGGCGACGGAAGGCAATGTGGCGGGCAGCAACATCTGGGGTCGTAGCCACTCTTGGTTAAGCTGCGGTGGCCAAGTCCTCTAGAAATCTTGGTAGTGAGGGGTCGTCATTGGGAAATTTCTACAACAAATAGGCCACAAAGGCCTCTTGAAACTCACCCACGTACTTCATAAATATCAGTTGCTGCTGCTCAATTCGCTTGTTACTTTCGATCAATGCGTCGAGTAGCTGGATGACTTCAGGGTTTTGGGCAGCCTCAGTACTGCCTCTTGATGTCGGGGTAGCTGTGTGCGCAGTCGATGGCTGAGATGGTGTGATCGGCTCCGTTTCAGGTGTCTGCATCATCTGGAGCCTAACTTTCCTGGTCCAACCCTCCATTGTCGTTGTCATCACGTCCATGGAATCGGTGGGGACGTTGAAATTTGCGCACGGTCCGGTGATGAGGGAGGGGAAATAGAGTCTGCCCTTCGACTTCTGGTAGCATTTGTAGATCTCTTTGTAGATGATATCTCCTACATTGATTGGCTGGTTGTTCATGACTGAATGGACCAAGGCTAGATGAGGCCGATCAACTGTCGAGTTGTGGGAGGTGGGCAGCAGGCATTGCTTGATGAAGGTGTTCCACAGCATAGCCTCCGGCAGTAGACGTTGGTGCTGCATAGACCCACTATGTTTCTTTGCCAGTCGTGGGGTGTTTGGTTCGCAAAGTCGCTCCTTCGTTCTATCGTAGACCCTTGCTGTCAATATCTGCCACCATTCCTCATGGGGATAATCGTCCATCTCCAACCCGTAGAATCTGTTGATGGTGGCAGCGTTGAGTTTTACGGCCTCCCCTCGGACGAAGACAAACGATATTTCTGGACGGGGTGGTGGGCGTAGAACTCTCTGACTAGTGTGATAATTGCCACCTCGAGCTGTTTGACAAAAATATCCCATCCTTGACTGTGTATCTTCTCAAAGATGGTGGGCTTTAGACCTAAATCTCCCTTCTGTTGTGAGTAATGGAACCTTTTCTCCTCCCATATTGAACGATCGACGAATTGCGTTCTATGCCTCTTTTGATCTAAATCGGAGAAAAATCACTAGAAAGAGGGTTTGGATTATGATGATGCCATAGTGGTGAGACGGTTTATATTCTGAAACTAAAAAATAAGTAAGAAAGCAGGTGGGTAAGAAGAGGTTAACAAGGAGATAGAGTAAAGAAAATGAATGAAATAGTGGGGTATTTATAAGGGTTGCCGAGAGATGTCGGGGCGGCATTAAACTCCAACGAGCAGATTTTTCGGCGCACATTACGGGATTAAATGCCCGTTACGATGTAGCTGTTGGCAGCTAGCTGTTAGCGGTATTCTAGTTGTTACATGCTTTTATCGTTGGGCTGCCATCAGCTGTTTCAGTGGTGTGGTGGGTGGGCTCCTTGTTGGACATTCTTCTTGGTCATGCTTCTTTATTCCTAAACTAAAATAAAACAACTAATTAAATGCTGAAAATAAAGGAAGATTAAAATCTAAAAAATAAAAATGTGGACTATAAATTGCAATAAATTAAAATCTAATCCTAAAACATAAAAATAAAGAAAAGGAAGAAATTAAAAATAACTTAAGTTATGTTGGGGGGTGTTGAGATGCATCTCCCAAACATAACCACTTCCTAAGTTAGTTTGCTTTTCTTCCTGGTGGGTTCTCTTGTTCTTTGGGGTCCCTAGTTTTGCCCTGCTTCTTGCCCTGGCGGCTGCTACCCTGCTCCGTCTCTATGCTGATTTTGGAAGCATGTGTGTCTTTGCATCCTTCTTTTTCCTTGGCTAGGTGCATGGGTTGTAAGACATTTAGCTTTATGCTCTGCTCATTAGCCCTCATTATTAGCTCCCCATTCTCTATATCTATTAATGTTCTGCCCATGGACAAGAATGGTCACCCAAGAATGATGGTGGAGTTCTCGTTTTCCTCACAGTCCAAGATGAGGAATTTAGGTGGAAAAATGAAGTTTCCCACTCGTACAAGGATGTCAACTTTTCCCTCTGGTTGCACAAAGGAATGGTCAGCTAACTTGAGCATGATGGAAGTTGGTTTTGCTTTCACAATTCCTAATTTGTCGAAGACAGCCTTGGGCATCAGGTTTGTACTGGCTCCTAAGTCACATAGAGATATCATGTCATGGTTGATGCTTATCCTGCCTGGATCTGTCCTCTTAGGCGGCACCTTGTTATGTAGCATTGACATGCACTCTTCAATGACAGTTATTGTCTCGGATTCCCCAACTCTCATTCTCTTGGAAACCATATCTTTCAAATATTTTACATAATTTGGCATGTTTTGTATGGCTTCCACGAGTGGGATGTTGATGTGCACATGTTTAAGTATATCTAGAAATTTCTTGAACTGGTGATCTTGCTTTTGATGTTTGAGTCTTTGGGGAAAGGGCAGCGGCAGACGGATGTCCTGGATGCGTTCCTTACAGGGAAATCTGATCTGTGGGGGATTCATGATCATCTGTTTAAGAGATGTTGTCATCTAATTGGGCCTCAGGTTGTGGTGCTGCCATGGCGGGCTGTTCTGGTTGATGTTCCTTTGGCTGCTCAACTCTGGGATCATCCAATTGTTTCCCACTTCCTGTTGTTATTTCTTTACATTGTTCATAAGTGGGTTTTGTTGTGGCCTCTGTGTTGCTGGATGATGCACCCATTAACTTGTTGTTTATGATCTAAGTGAATTGCCCGAACTGTGTTTCCATGTTCTTGATTGATTCCTCTTGATTATGCAACCGCATCTCAGTCCTATCCATGAAAGACTCAGTCTTGTCAATAAATTTATTAGTATGAACAATAAAATCACTAGTACGAGACATAAAAGTATGTAAAGTAGATTCGAGTGAATTATTGTTCATATTATGTTGCTGATGTGGCTGATGCCAGGACAGGTTCTGCTGATATCCTTCTGGTTGCTGGGTTGGATTTGCAGCCATGTTAGGGTTACTCCAGGAGAAGTTTGGATGCTTTCTCCAGCCTAGATTGTACGTGTTAGTGTTGAGCCTGTTGTTCCTCTCATATGTTCCCATGAAATTGGCAGATTCGTTGCATTCGGAGGAATCGTGATTGCCCCCACACTCGTCGCAAATGGGTTGTAAAGTGTCCATAAGTTCTATATTTCATGTACATTCCATCCCATATTATTGTTGTTTTTTAGTACATTTTAGGCATAATTAGGTTCATGCATTGCATTTTACAGTATTCTTTACTCTGCCATGCTTTTTATTTATTATCTTTTATTTGGTAAAGAAAAGGTATTGTTTTAGTTTCAGGTACTAGAGGCTGATAGAAGGAGAGAGAAGCTAAGGACATGATGTTGAGGTAGCAAACTAAGGAGCTGTACTGATGCAGCTCCAGAAAGAGACAGTAGCTGCCAAGCAGCTGCCGCCACCCAAGATAGTAAGATGAGAAACTGGAGAACTGGAGTGTGATCTGTAGAGCAAAAAATCCTGATCTTAACGATGTTGTCCACTCAATTTTCCGATGACTGTAGCGGCAGACAGAGACACCGAAGGAGGAACTTGAGCTTACTTGCGAAGCAGGGCAACGTGATTAAGTCCACATTCAACTATAAGAAGTCAGCATTTAGAGTTGCATTTAATGCAAAAAGCTACTTTGAAGACTTCTACTCCAAGAAGGACTCGACCTATCTAATGCATATATATATATATATATATATATCTGATGCATATATATATATATATATATATATATATATATATATATATATATATATATATATATATACTCATTGTAATTGTACTTCAAAACAACTTAGGTTTTCCCTTAGACATAGTTTAGGTTTTCTTGCCGCCATTATGTTCTAAAACTCTCTTTGGGTTTGGGTTATGTTGTAATTAGTGTGAGAACGGTTGTTTAGGTTTTATGTTTGTTTTTACAATAAAGCTTCAAGGTTTGCTTATTCCATGTTCTTCATAGTTTTCAATTAAGGCGAAAGATTAGTTGATTACTATCCATTTGTTCGGTATCGAGAGAGTCGAACTCACAAAACGAGTAAGTACGATCTCATCTAATGACAGTGTTGATCAATCCAGCCTAGACATAGGTTAGGGTTTAAGGCGGCTAAAAGAGGACGAAAAAACATCGACGTCTTTGCACGATTCACGCCGCGACTGGTATTATCTGCAATGGAAATCAATAGCATTCTGACTTAGACATAAGCGAAATCACTTTCGAAGGGTTCTGGCGAACCTTGCAGTTATGCCGAGTTTGCCGTTGAGACACATGTTCATTCACCTGCCGAGGCAGGGAGAGCGTCTCAGCAGCCTATCTACCATCCCCCGCCGAGGCAGCAGAGTCTGACAGAGCAAAGCAACTTGTCCTATTCAACGTAGTTTCACACTAAGCAGCAACATAACCTTGCCCATTCTATCAATTTGACTTCTTCCCTTTTATTTTTTGTGTTTTTTTATTTTCTTCTTAAACAAACCAACTTATTTGTGCAAATTACTTTTTTTGTGCAGGAACAACGAAACGAGTTAAGTTGTCCAATCCCTGTGGGAGACGATATCTTTTATACTATTACTTGACAGGAGTGTGCACTTGCGCTCATATTTAGAGAACACTAAAACACTCTACAAGTTTTTAGCACCGTTGACGGGGATTGGTAACAGCGAAATTCGTTTTAATTTTTTTGCACTCTTAATTCTTTTTGCATTTAATTTCAGTTGAAAAAAAACTATGTGGGAAAGTTCTTATTCAGGTGCAGTTCAAGTCAAGGGCATCAACACGTAGGAATATTCTTGCAAATTTTGTGAAGGCAACCATGCGTTCGACAATTGCTCTCATCTGTTTGCAACAGACACATCAAGAAAAAGTACTTGGGAGTGGATGTCTGAATATGAACAGCAGATGCCGCCGCAGCAGCAACAGGGACAGTTGATGCCGCTGCCGCAGTTGTCGCCGCAGCATCAACAGGGACAGCTGATGCCGCTGCCGCAGTTGTCGCCGCAGCAGCAAGATTTTTCATGGTATGATCAAAAATCTCAAAAAATATTATCATAACAGTTTAGCTACAGAAATCGACATGCCCTGGTAATGTAATCATCTTCAAGAGCAATCAACATCCTTGGAGGACAAACTTCAAACTTTCCTTACACTAACCCAAACGACATCAGCTACTATAGACGCCAGCATCGCTAAGATGGATGCACGTATGAGCAATTCAGTCCTCATCAATGCGATGGATGAACCTAAACAATTAAGTCGAAGGGATACTAATGTCCCAGGACAAGATGTTGAGTGGATCGAAAGATCGATAATTACCAAGTGGGGGTGAATTGGAAATTTAAAGGATTGTGGTGGAAATTGGCAAATTAAAAAAATGATGAACAAGGGATTTAGAGTGGTTCAAGTTCCAAATGAACTCTACATCCACTACCTTAGTCTCACTAAGGATTTGCAACAATTTCACTAAATTGATCTTCCCCTTTTCTAGGACAAGGAGGCAACCCTTTACAATTTCGGTTGATTTTTCTACCCAAAAATCAACCCAACCCTCACACAAGAGAACAAAGAAATTTGTAGGCTAATAAGGTATCTCTCAATACAAATGATAGCCCCAATACAAGCACTCAACCCAATTTTACAAAGTATGAATGAAGAACACAAATTGGGATTTCTAGACAAATATGAAATTTGGCACAATTGCTTGGATTTGATGAATAAGTGTTTGCTTGAAGTTCAATAGTTGTTGCTGTAGCTTTTGGATGTCTCTTTTATACCTTCTCATTGATTTCTAGCCGTTTGGGTGGTTGGGAACATAAATGGAGCCGTTGGAACCCTCTCTTACCACCATAAATGCACTTCTGCAACTACCGGTATCGGTACGCGGGAAAGGGTATCGGTACCTGTCTCAGAAAAGAAAGAGTCGTTGTGTGCATTTAATACAGGGGTATCGATACGCGCGTAAGCGTATCGGTACGGGGTATCGAAACGGCAAGGGCCGTATCGATACTATTTTCTGAACCGAACTCACTGTCCAAAACCGTATCGGTACGGGGGTTTGGCGTATCGATACGGGTCAACGAACTTTTAAAGTTTGGTTACCAACCAACTGACACCAACGGTCATATTTTTTAAACCGATTTATATTAAAAAAAATTACAAAGCCCGTATCGATACGAGGGTTAGCCGTATCGGTACTGTATTCAAACTCTTTGAATTTTAACACAGGGCTGTATCGATACGAGGGTTTGGGGTATCGATACAGGTTCCGGCAGTGACCAAGTTTGGTAAAATGGTATCGATACGCTGGGTGCTGTATCGATACGCCTGGACGTTTTTGGATGGTTTTGCCTTGGAACACTTAGAAAATATTTTGAGTTTGAGTTTTATAAATCAGTTTCAAAGTGTTGGTGTTTTAAAAACTTATTAAGGGACTTAAAAACTAATTTTAAGTTTTACAAAATAATCCTCAAGGATTTAATTATATCAAAATCAAACATAGGTTTTACAATCTCCCCCTTTTTGATATAACAAAACTAAAACTTAAAATTTTGGAAAAAATCTTCTTAAAGAACTCCCCCTTAATATAAGCTTGGTAACCTTTAAATTTAAATCAAAATATTTTAAAGTGTGAGCTAGTTTCTTCTCCCCCTTTTTGTTAGATCAAAAAATCTTTGAGACAAGTAAGTGCATAAAGAAATCAAAGGTATAATAAACAACATAGATATTTATTCATTAAAGCAACATACTTAAAATCCAAACAAAGGCAAAATAGAAATCAAAGCATAGGTTTTAATCCTAAAACAAACTTAATCCTAAAAACATAAAGCATAGGTGCATAAAATATAAAATCCTAAATGATATGCATGACAAACAAGAGAAAACGTCTAAGAATCGTCTTCTTCGTCTGCATCCTCTTCATCATCGTCTCCCAAAGGCTCATTTGTGCGCATACTATTACGCCACTCATCATGGAAAGTGGCAATGGAGATATTCAAGGAATTATGCCCACTTTCAAGAGATGTGAGGCGATTCTCAAAACCCGTCATCCTAGTGTCAAAAGTAGTTTCCATGGATGTGAGACGAGTATTCATGTCCGTACGTAACCCGGTGAATTGCTCATTGAGATAGGTCATGAGAGCATCCATATTGGGTTGTTGGACTTGAGGAGCTTGTGGAGCTTGAGGAGCCTGAGCCGCTTCATGCATTGCAGCAACTTCCGGTGGTAACTCGGCAAGACGTACCCATTCACCATTAATATAAGAGAATTTTGCCCGAGCAAGGGAGTGCTCATCAATAGGATCGGTGAGAGGAGTTGCAATGTCATATGAGCAATCAATTTCCTTTTTAACAAAGAAATAGCTCAAAGTCGTACCGTATGTGAAGGAGGTGACATGAGGAAGGTGACGATTTTGAACGAGGTAGACTATCTCCGCAAACATAAGTCGAGCTAAATTTGGTCGCTTGGCTTCACGGAAACACCGAATCCAAAAATCATCCACTTGACGGATGGTGGAATGTTTTCCTCCGGAAGGACGAAACCACCATGATACCATCAAATGTAGAATCCGGTCGTGAGCATTAAGGGCGGTGACAGATCCACTAAGAACATGCCCTCTACCATGCTCATCATCGAGGCCTTCATCATCCAACTTAAAAACCTCACAAATAGACTCGACATCAAGAGTTATTTTCTTTCCCATAAGATAGGAGTTAATTGCAACAACTTCCCCATTTCGACTAACACATCTTGCATTAGCATAGAAAATCAAAACCAAGAGACGATAGAAAATACCGGGAATAGAGAGAAAATGAATGAAATTCCAACGATGAAGCAAGGGGAGGTATTCAAACTTGAAACGCTCCGAATTGAGAAAAGGGATGGATATTACCCTTTCGGCACGGATCTTGTAATTCTCATATTGAAGAAAGTGATTGAGACCCGAATTGCTTTCAAAGGATTGCTCATAGATAGTCGAGTAGTTAGGACGAGCAATCACTCCAAGGTTGGAGGATTCACCGGCTTGATTAGCCCTTTGTCGCTTCCTCGATGGCTCTTTTGGTGCCATGATCTAAGAGAGAAATTAAGCAAGGGAGATTTCTTCAATTTTAGGTAGAAATCAAGGTAAAAAAAAGAAAAGAAAATTTTCAAGAGAATTTTTGAAAAGAAAAATTTTAGAAGAAAATCTCAAGAGAAAAAAAAATTTGAACAAAAGCAAAGTTAAAAAAATCAAAACTGAGAAAATAAAAGAAAGGTGATTACCTTGATAGAATCTTGAAGAATTGAAGAGAACTTGCACAAAGATGAGAAAGAGAGCACAAAGCCTTGCTTGATTTGAAAACTCTTTTAGGTTTGAGTTGAGATGTGAAAAATATGAAGGAGGAAGTGCCTTTTTATAGGCAAAAACGGCTAGGGTTAATTAGGTTTTGAAAAGTTTGAATTTGGGTAAAAGTTGAACTCATTAAAAGCTAATTAAAGCCATCAGCGCAGTCGAGTATCGATACGCCCGATGGGGTATCGATACGGGGATAAAGATGTCTTTTCGCAGATATAACCGTTTGAACAGTCATATCGAAACGGAGGTGTCCGTATCGAAACGACCTGTATCGATACGCGTGAAGCGTAAAGAATTTTGGGAAACGAAATGAAGAACAGGTATCGATACGCGTAGAACAGTATCGATACTGCATGCCCAGAAATGCATTTTTGGTTCAAAGAACAACCAAAGGCTCGAACCTAATCTCTCCTATGAGTATGCAAATGATGTATGAGCAGTTCTAAGCATATTTTAACAGAATCATACTCCCCCTAACTATAGGCATGGAAGAAATTGGGAGTCTAAGCATACAAACATGGCATTTCACAAGATCAAGCATATTTAAGCACAAAAGAGGTCCAAAAAGGTCAAGATAGGCTAGCTAGACCTAACTCTCTCCTAAGGGACCAAAAACGCTCTTTGTCTAAGGGTTTTGTAAAAATGTCCGCTAATTGATTCAAGGTGTCTACATACTCTATAACCACATCTTCCTTAAGGACATGATCTCTAATGAAATGATGCCTTATTTCTATGTGTTTGGTTCTAGAGTGTTGGATGGGATTTTTTGTTAAACATATTGCACTAGTGTTGTCACATTTTAGGGGTATAGTTCCAACTTTAATTCCATAATCTAAGAGTTGTTGCTTCATCCAAAGGACTTGAGCACAACAACTCCCTAAGGATATGTACTCAGCTTCGGTGGTAGATAAGGCTACACTATTTTGTTTCTTAGAGAACCAAGATATGAGTGTACTACCTAGGAATTGGCAAGTTCCCGAAGTACTTTTCCTATCAATTTTGCAACCCCCATAATCCGCATCCGAGTAAGCATGAAGGTTGAAGGTAGAGTCTCTAGGATACCAAAGGCCTAAACAAGGAGTGTCTCTAAGGTATCTAAAGATTCTCTTAACGGCTATAAGGTGAGACTCTCTAGGACTAGCTTGAAACCTAGCACACAAGCAAACACTAAACAAGATATCTGGTCTACTTGCGGTAAGGTAAAGCAAAGATCCAATCATAGAACGATAAAGCTTAGAGTCAACACACTTACCTCCTTCATCTTTGTCAAGCTTTGTAGATGAGCTCATAGGAGTGGCTTGAGGCTTTGCATTCTCCAAGCCAAACTTCTTGAGCATATCCTTTATGTATTTTGCTTGGTTGATGAAGGTGCCATCCTTCTTTTGCTTGATTTGGAGTCCCAAAAAGAATGAGAGCTCCCCCATCATGCTCATCTCAAATTCACCTTGCATTAACTTAGCAAACTCTTGACAATGACATTCATTAGTAGAACCAAAAAATAATATCATCAACATAAATTTGTACTACTAAGATGTCATTTTTATACATTTTTATAAAGAGTGTAGTGTCCACCTTACCTTTTTCAAATCCTTTTTCAATCAAAAAATTTGAAAGCCTTTCATACCAAGCTCTAGGAGCTTGTTTTAAACCATAAAGAGCTTTGGTAAGTTTAAAAACATGATTTGGAAATTTTGAATCTTCAAAACCCGGTGGTTGTTCCACATACACTTCTTCATTTATAAAACCATTTAAAAATGCGCTTTTAACGTCCATTTGAAAAAGCTTGAAATTTTGATAACATGCATATGCAAGCAACATCCTAATGGCTTCCATCCTAGCTACGGGTGCATAGGTTTCATCAAAATCTATTCCCTCTTCTTGAGTGTAACCTTGTGCTACAAGTCTAGCTTTATTTCTCACAATGTTACCACTCTCATCTAGTTTGTTCCTAAAGACCCATTTAGTTCCTATTGTAGATTGATTACTAGGCCTATCAACTAATGTCCATACATTACTTCTCTCAAATTGATTTAACTCTTCTTGCATATCCATAATCCAAAAGTCATCTTTCAATGCTTCTTTTATGTTTTTAGGCTCTATGCATGAGATAAATGCAACATGGTTCATTAACCTAAGAGAAGAACGAGTGGTTACCTCCTTGGATGGATCACCCAAGATTTCACCATCTTTGACATAGTTCAACTCCCTTGGGTAGCTCACTTCCTTTTCCTCAATGGCCAAGTCCTTCAAGGCTTCAAGAGGTGGTTCTTGTGTGTCTTCTTCTTTTGTTGGAATCTCATCCTCCTTTGAAGTTTGACCTCCATCAAAGGCATTTATGATTCCTACATCATCATCATCACAAGAATCCTTCCTAGGAAGGAGGTTATCATCGAATACAACATGAATAGATTCTTCTACTACTAAAGTTCTTTTGTTAAATACTCGATAGGCTTTAGAGGTTAAAGAGTAACCTATAAAAATAGCTTCATCACTTTTTGCATCAAATTTACCTAAGTTATCTTTTCTATTATTTAAAACAAAACACTTGCACCCAAAAGGGTGAAAATAGCTAATGTTAGGCTTTTTAGATTTTAAAATCTCATAAGGTGTTTTCTTTAAAATTGGCCTAATCATAACTCGATTTACAATATAACAAGCGGTGTTTGTGGCTTCCGCCCAAAAATATTTAGGTAAATTATTTTCACAAAGTATAATTCTAGCCATTTCTTGTAAAGTTCTATTTTTCCTCTCAACTACCCCATTTTGTTGAGGAGTTCGAGGAGCCGAAAAATTATGGCTAATACCATTTTCATTTAAAAATTCTTCAAACCCTAAATTTTGAAACTCAGTTCCATGATCACTCCTAATATGAGAAATTTTAAGCTCAAGATCATTTTGGGTTAATTTTGAAAATGTGATAAATTTTTCCAAAGCCTCATCTTTAGTACTTAAAAAGAGAACCTAAGTAAATCTAGAAAAATCATCAACTAGCACAAAAGCATAAGATTTACCACCCAAGCTCATAGTCCTAATTGGCCCAAACAAATCCATGTGAATTAATTGTAAGCATCTACTAGTAGAAACATCATTAATGGATTTAAAGGAAGACCTATGTTGTTTACCCTTTGAGCATGCATCACAAATTTTATCATTTGAAAATTTTATTTTGGGCAAACCTCTAACTAGATTTAGAGAGACTAGTTTTTCCAAAACACTAATGCTAGCATGTCCTAGCTTCCTATGCCACAACCATGCATCATTTTCATTTTGAGCAACTAAGCATGCATGAGATGTATGTATGTCATCTAAATGCACCATGTATATGTTTCCTATGCGATGACCTATGAGCATAATATTATTAGATTTAATGTCTAGAATTTTGCATCCATTTTTATCAAATAAAACATTAAATCCTTTATCACACAATTGACTTATGCTCAATAAATTGTGTTTAAGACCATCGACATATAAGACATTTTCAATAAGAATGGTAGAGTGATTACCTATGGAGCCAATACCTTTAATGTGGCCTTTGGAGTTGTCACCAAATGTTACTACTCCTCCACTTTTTGGCTTTAAATCCATTAATCGACTCTTGTCTCCGGTCATGTGTCTCGAGCATCCACTATCAAGGTACCATGAGTTTTGACTTTGTGCTTTGGCCTTGAAGCAATGCTCCCCCTACAAACAAAGATATTAAACCTTGGTTTTTGGTACCCAAATCATTTTGGGTCCATGAGTGTTAGCTCCCAAAACCTTGGTTCCCTTAGGAATCCAAGATGACATAGCAATAATATTATTAGATTTTACAAGTTCCTTAGGAACCCATACACTTCTAATTCTTTTAGCTCTACTATGTCTAGGGTAGCTACCTTGTTTGTAGTAATTAGCCTTTTTCTTAGGTTGGTGTATTCTAGAGGATTCACCTACTTCATGCTTGACACTACCAACATTTTTTAAAGACTTTTTGAGCTCATTTAGCTCACCCAACACCTTTTGGTGTTCACTATTACATTGAGACAAAAGATTATTAAGATCAACATTTTCATCTTGAAAAATTTTAAGTTCATCTTTTAATCCTAAAATCTTTTTCTCAAATTTAGAATTAGCTTGAGTGAGTGAGTCATTTTTCTCATTTAGCTCTAAAATGATTTTCTTGTTTTTAATGACCGACTCTTTAAACTTCTCAACTAATTCATCATATACCTCTTGTAACTCATCATATGCATCATTTAACTCTTCATATGAAAAATCTAAAGTAGATGAGTTAGAGGTTACCAAGGAGGAATCTTCCTCAAGTGCCATGAGACAAAGATTAGCCACTTCTTGTTCGTCATCCTCCGATGACTCCTCATCACTCCAAGTAGCAAGCTTGGCTTTGAGTTTCTTCTTCTTCTCAAAGCCCTTCTTCTTGAGTTGAGGGCACTCCGAACGGATGTGGTCGGGTTGTTTGCACTCATAGCAAATGATGGGATCCTTTCCTTCTTCTTTGTTCTTCCCTTTGAAGTCCATCTTTCTTTGGATTTTTCTTCCCCGGTTGGACCTCATGAATCGTGAGAACCGTTTGGCTATCATAGCCAATTCTTCAAGTTCATCCTCATCACTAGATGAGCTCTCATCAAGTTGTGAAAATTTAGCCTTGAGAGCTATTTCCATCTTCTTCTTCTTCTCAACCTCAAGCTTCTCTACCCTTTTCTCTTCTTTCTTCTTCTCATCTTCCCTTCCTTGCTTCATGATCTCATGAGTAAGGAGAGAACCCATAAGCTCATCAAGATTTAATGTCTTCAAGTTCTTTGCTTCGATGATAGCGGTTCTCTTCCCATCCCAAGATTCGGGAAGTGAATAGAGTAGCTTCCGGACAAGCTTGTCTTCCGGTATGATCTCTCCATATCCCTTTAGACCGTTGACGATTGTGGAGAATCGATCAAACATCTTTGACACCGTCTCATCGGGCTCCATCTTGAAGTTTTCATAACTAAGATTGAGAAGTCCAATCTTAGTTTCTTTGACATCATTGGTGCCTTCATAAGTGGTCTCAAGAGTGTCCCACACTTCTTTGGCACTTTCAATGGATGAGACCTTTGAGTAGATGTCCGGACCGAAAGCACAAAAAAGCATGTGGAGAGCTTTATCGTTGACTTGAATCTTCTTCCTCTCCTCTTCACTCATTTCGGCTTTCTTCTTCAATACCATCTTGCCTTCACCATATTGCTTCAATGGAATGTATGGTCCATCCTCAATGACATCCCACACAAGATAGTCACTAGACTTGATGAATAGCCTCATTTTATTCTTCCAAAAAGAATAGTTGTCACCATTGAAGAAAGGAGGCTTTGTGGTCGATTGTGACTCGTACATGCCGGAACCGGAGGTTGAAGCCATCTCTTGATATTTTGATGATCACACTCTTCCAAGGATCTCCTCCTGTGGTTGTTAATCCTCAAAGAGTTAAGCTCTGATACCAATTGTTGAGTGGATTGAAAGATCGATAATTACCAAGAGGGGGGGTGAATTGGAAATTTAAAGGATTGTGGTGGAAATTGGCAAATTAAAAAAATGATGAACAAGGGATTTAGAGTGGTTCAAGTTCCAAATGAACTCTACATCCACTACCTTAGTCTCACTAAGGATTTGCAACAATTTCACTAAATTGATCTTCCCCTTTTCTAGGACAAGGAGGCAACCCTTTACAATTTCGGTTGATTTTTCTACCCAAAAATCAACTCAACCCTCACACAAGAGAACAAAGAAAATTGTAGGCTAATAAGGTATCTCTCAATACAAATGATAGCCCCAATACAAGCACTCAACCCAATTTTACAAAGTATGAATGAAGAACACAAATTTGGATTTCTAGACAAATATGAAATTTGGCACAATTGCTTGGATTTGATGAATAAGTGTTTGCTTGAAGTTCAATAGTTGTTGTTGTAGCTTTTGGATGTCTCTTTTATACCTTCTCATTGATTTCTAACCGTTTGGGTGGTTGGGAACATAAATGGAGCCGTTGGAACCCTCTCTTACCACCATAAATGCACTTCTGCAGCTACCGGTATCGGTACGCGGGAAAGGGTATCGGTACCTGTCTCAGAAAAGAAAGAGCTGTTGTGTGCATTTAATACAGGGGTATCGATACGCGCGTAAGCGTATCGGTACGGGGTATCGAAACGGCAAGGGTCGTATCGATACTATTTTCTGAACTGAACTCACTGTCCAAAACCGTATCGGTACGGGGGTTTGGCGTATCGATACGGGTCAACGAACTTTTAAAGTTTGGTTACCAACCAACTGACACCAACGGTCATATTTTTTAAACTAACTTATATTAAAAAAATTACAAAGCTCGTATCGATACGAGGGTTAGCCGTATCGGTACCGTATTCAAACTCTTTGAATTTTAACACAGGGTTGTATTGATACGAGGGTTTGGGGTATCGATACAGGTTCCGGCAGTGACCAAGTTTGGTAAAATGGTATCGATACGCTGGGTGTTGTATCGATACGCCTGGACGTTTTTGGATGGTTTTGCCTTGGAACACTTAGAAAATATTTTGAGTTTGAGTTTTATAAATCAGTTTTGTAACACCCCGGTTTTGGGCTTGGAAGTCTTGGGCGTTGACCGGTTGGTCAAAGTGCTGTTCGAATCGTAAGAGGTTAAATTAGGAAAGCCTAGTTCGGGTTGCATTAAAAATATGGAAAAATGTTCTAAAATCATCTTTTATTATAATTAAGCGAACTGTGAAATCAATTTTGGAAAATGAGTTTCGGAAGTGTGACATTTTGGCTAGTGACCAAAATGTAATTTTTGAAAGTTTGGTGGCTATTTTATAAAGGGTTGAAACTTTGAATCTTTAAGGAGCTATTTACCCAAAGGGAGTTTCTCCAGATTTTTCTAAGATATTTTAACACATAATTCTGATTTTAAAAGAATCAGAAGGAGGGAAAATCTATTTTTAGCTATTTTCTCATTTAACTACCTATTTTCTTCCTATCTTTTTCTCTCAACCCAAACACTCAATTTCCAGAGATCTTATTCTGATTTTCTCACCTAAAAACCTTCTTTCAACTCTCAATTGATTGCAAATCATTGTGTCTTCAAATCCTCTTCAATTGCTTCAAGATTTATCAAGCTTTTCTATTCCAAAAAGAGGAGAAACTCAAGTTTGGAGGTAAGAACGTCCTTCTCCTCTGAACTTCAAGTTCTTTAATGAAATTCCTAAAGTTTTCAATCCTAATTTGATAATTGATTAAAGGTTTTAAGGTTGATTTATGGATCTTGGCTAATTATGCAAGATCTTGATGATTTCACTTGATTTTCGTTTGATCTGTTAAATCTGTGTTTTGAGAAGTGTTTTTGATGTTAAATGATCATTAAATTGATGTGGAAATGAGTCTTGATTGATGCAATCCCGGATAGGTTGAGTTTCCTAATTTTAGCTTGTGTTTTAAGGTAGCTTTTGTGGTGATCTTGTGGATCTGGTGTTGCTGGAGGTATAAGGATGGTTGTAGGTTGTTTTTTAGATGTGTTATGATGTTGATGGAAGTGAGGTTTTGCTGGTTTGTGGCTGGGCTTTGTTTAGAAGTGTTTCGGATGCATTTTCGGTTGTGTTTGGTGGCCGAAAATGGAGGTTTAGTGAGAGCAGCGAGTTTAGATGCTTTCATTGAAGCAATTAATGCATGATGATGCATTAATCCTCTGCTTTAATGTGTTGAAACAGGGGAGGCATCCTTGGATCCAAGAATTGTTGATCCGGAGGCTTGATTTGGTGCTTTGGCTTGAAGCAAAGTGGAAATCGGTGAGTGGATTTGTGAAAATGGTTTTCGGCTCTGAAACCAAGGTTTTGGGAGCTTAGTTTAAGTCTAAACAACTTTGCTAAGCTCAAGTGTAAGTTTTCGGATTACTCTCTTAAGTGGTGGCCATGTTTTGATGTAATGTAAAATGATGATTTTGCATGATTTGTTACTGTTTTTGAAAGCATGTTTAAGCATGATAATTGCTGGTGTTTTAGCATGATATATGCTGAGGTTTTAAGCCATGTGTTGAAGGTGTCTCTAGGTAAGAGTACCTTGTTTTTATGCATTGTTAAATGATGATTTAATGCTTTGAAATGCATGATGAAATGGCTTGGTTTAAATGCTTTAAAACAGTGGATTACATGATGTATAAAGTGTGTATTGGCAAGTGATGGTTTGTAAAAGTGAAGGTCACTAAGGTGGTTAAAAGTCCTTGAGTGAGCCTTGTTATCTAAGATCATCAAGGTGGTTAAAAGTCCTTGGATGAATCTTGTTGCGGACTCTAAGGTGGTTAAAAGTCCTTAGGTGCTCCTTTCCATGGTGTTTAAAAGTCCATGGGGCCAAGGTGTTTAAAAGTCCTTGGGGCCAAGGTGTTTAAAAGTCCTTGGGGTAATTCAAGCTACGGACACAAAGGTGGTTAAAAGTCCTTGTGTGGTCCTTTCATGGTGTTTAAAAGTCCATGGCCAAGGTGTTTAAAAGTCCTTGGGGCCAAGGTGTTTAAAAGTCCTTGGGGAAAGTTGTTGAACTTGATTTCATAAATGAAATGTTTCACTTGAGCCAATATGACATGTATAGTACATTGAGATGCATGAGATGCATGTTTAAATGTTTACGCTAAGCATGAGATGCTTGTTTAAATGAAATGTGGAAGCATGATATTGCTTGATTTAAAGTATGCTTTGAGCATGTGTAAAGGTTGTTTACAAGAACGATTTACAAATGGTTTTAATTGCATTATTGAATGGTTTTTAAAGAGCACTCCTCACTAAGCTTTGGCTTACGCTCTCTCGTTTTCTTGATTCAATAATGCAGAGCATTAGTGTACATTGAGGGCAGCAAGAGGAGGCAAGCAAACAAGTGCAAGTAAAGCTCAATGTATGGAAGGTTTTGTTAAACATTTAGCTTTTGTATGTTTTGGCAATGGGGGACCAATGTATATGTTTTGGGAGGTGTTTAAGACTCCCTAAGTATGTTTAATGTTGATGATGTTGCTGGTTTTGGGTTTGAACCTTATATGCTTGTTTTGCAAGTTGATGCTTGAGTGGATAGCTTGTGTAGGAAGCATGACCATTGAATTGGGGCTTTTTGCATGTGATGTTATTTTGTTGATTTGATGATGCTTATATGCCTAAAATATGTTTAATTGCATGCTGGTAAAGTTTGGTGATGTTTGGAGCATGTTTGAGTGTCCAATTGCATGATTAGATATGCTTGTTTGCTGAATTTTGTGCAGGCGTTTCGGAACAGGGGTGTACCGTTTCGGAACGGGTGCCTTGCATGAACCCAAGCGTCCGAAACGGTATACACCGTTTCGAAACGGTTTGGCCTCTGCCGAAGCCACGTTCCGGAACCCGTTTCGGAACGGCCCGTGTTTCGGAACATGGTTAGCCTGTTTCGGAACGGTCGACGGTTAGAGGGCTGACATGGTAGTTATGTGTTTTGATTTGTTTGCGTTTTGGTCCTGAATCTTGTATGATCAATTGCATGAGCTGTGGATGTCCTTTTGAGCTGAAATTTCACAGAGAAGCATGAATCATGACTAATTTCAAGATGGTAACATTAATTTGGGTTAAGTCCCTTAATTTATCAGAATTTACAATTTGGTCCCTAAAGTTGTAATTTGTTCAATTGGGTCCCTGTTTGATCTCTGATGTTTGTGATCTTTTAATATGTTGTTTGTATGATCACAATTAAGGTTAATGTGCATCTAGACAAGATTAAAAAGAAAAAAAAAGGGTCGTTAATCAAGGTTGACTTTCGGGTTGACTTTGGTTTTCCCCGTGTAATCTTCGTGGTTCGGGTCAACCGTCTAGACCGGGCTACGGGGGTTACATTTGGTGGTATCAGAGCTAAGTTCTCGAGTAATTGGGAATGTGTGTATGCATGATTGAAGCATGGTTTGGTATGTATGCTTGTTGAGTGAAAGCATGTTCAGTGATTTGTGATGATGAAGTGTATGTGATGCATGTTGTGATGATGCATGATGAGGGTACCCATTGCCAAACAAAAGCTAAAGAGATAATGTTGTTTTTGAAAGAAATTGAGCTTGAATACTTGGAATTTGCTTACCTTGCTGGTCCTGACTTGTTTTATTTTGTATTGTTATGCATGGTAATAGTATGGCACCACGTAGAGAGTTACGGAGTAGCGCGAGAGCTACGACCCCGGAGGGGAATGTGAATGATGAGCACACGGGTAGTGCTGTGATACCTCCTCCTCCACCTGGTGGTGGTGGTGCGGAGAGGGAAAGAGCTGGAGCTGAGGCAGCTGGTGCTGGAGCTGCAGGACCTGAAGCTGGTCAGGGGCAAGCGATGCCTGACATGTCTGTGCTGGTACAAGCTATTGCGGGTGCGTTTCGAGCAGCAGTAGCTGGAGCTCAAGGAGCTGGGCATCAGGGAGATGCTGGTGCTAGACTACCCTTGGAACGTTTGCGCAGTCTTGGTGAGACTGAGTTTAGGGGTATGTCAGCTGAGAGGTCAGAAGCATGGCTGGAGAGTACCAAGCGTGTCTTGGGACAGATGAGTTGCACTGATGTGCAAAAGCTGGGATGTGTGGTGTCACTGCTGCAAGGTGATGCTTATACGTGGTGGACGACCACAATCTCTGGGATGGCTGATGCTGATGTTACTTGGACGTTCTTTCAGCATGCGTTCAAGAGGAGATATCTGGGAGTTAGATATCTGGATGAGAAGAAGCGTGAATTCATGTCTCTGACCCAAGGGAACATGAGTGTGGCTGAGTATGAGGTACAGTTTGTACGTCTTAGCCAGTATGCACCGGAGCTGATACCTGATGAGCGCGAGAGGTGCGAAAGGTTTCGTTATGGCTTGGTGACGGAAGTTAAGACCTATATGTTGGCTGCGGAGTACAATGATTTCGATGTGTTGGTTAGTCGATCCAAGGACATTGAGATGAATCTGAGTTTGTCTGCTAAGGGTGCTGGAGCTAGTTCTGGGAAGAGGACTGCTGAGTATAGTTCCGGTGGTCGGAACAAGAGAGGGCGTGATCAGAGGTTTCAGTCCTCGTCTAAGAGAGGTGGAGGTGCACCTGCTAGGGGTGGCAATGCTAGAGCTGACCCTAGTGCTTGTTGGATTTGCGGATCCCGTGGTCACTTGAAGCGTGACTGTCCTCGTGCTGGGAGGGAGGTGCAAGCTCCTGTGATGGTAGCTGGTTATGAGTGCTGGAACTGTGGTTCAGCTGATCATTTGAGACGTGATTGTCCGAGGATGGCTGGTGGTCAAGAGCGTGCTCCTGTTGCAGCACCGCAGAGAGGTCGTGGGCGCGGCCGTGGTAATTTTCAGAGGCGAGAGGAAGGTGGACGCGGTGTAGCTCATGTTGTGGCTATTCAACCTGAGGGTGGAGGCCAAGCGACGGTGTATGCTCAGCGCGAGGGAAGGAATGATGCTGATGTGATTGCAGGTACCTTTACTTTGCAATCCTTGTCATTGCTTTCTTTGATTGATTCTGGATCTACGCATTCATACATTCTTCGTGAGCATGCTGAGTTGCTTGGTTTGCCTGTTGAGTCTTTGGATGTTGGTGTTAGAGTCACTAGTTCTTTTGGTGAAACTGTTGTGACTCGTAAGCTTTATAGAAGGTGTCCTTTGGTTGTTCAAGAGCATGTCTTTCATGTTGATCTTATGGAGTTGCCCTTTTATGGTTTTGATGTGATCCTTGGTATGGATTGGCTTGCTGAGCATCGTGCTGTTGTGGATTGTGAGAATAAGCGGGTTTCGCTTAAGCTTGCGGATGATTATGAAGTGGTGGTGGTTGGTGAGAATGTGAAGTTTCTTGCCAATGTTGTTTCTACCTTGGAGGCGAGCAGGATGCTGAGGCAAGGTTGTGAAGCTTTTCTGGCTTTTGTGATGAATCCTAGTTCGAAGGAGCTGAGGGTGCAGGATATCAGGGTTGTGAAGGAGTTTCCTGATGTTTTTCCTGAGGAGTTGCCTGGTTTACCTCCTAATCGCGAGGTGGAGTTTGGTATTGAGCTGTATGAGAATACCACTCCTGTGTCCATTACTCCCTATAGAATGGCACCTAAAGAGCTGAAGGAGCTGAAGACGCAGTTGCAAGAGTTGCTTGATCGTGGTTTCATCCGGCCGAGTGTTTCGCCTTGGGGTGCTCCTGTCTTGTTTGTGAAGAAGAAAGATGGCACGATGAGGATGTGCATTGATTACCGTCAGCTGAACAAGTTGACTATCAAGAATCGGTATCCTTTGCCGAGGATTGATGATCTCTTTGATCAATTTCGGGGAGCTGCTGTGTTCTCTAAGATTGACTTGAGGTCAGGGTATTATCAGTTGAAGGTGAAGGATGTGGATGTGCCTAAGACAGCTTTCAGGACAAGGTATGGGCATTATGAGTTCCTTGTGATGCCGTTTGGTCTGACAAATGCTCCTGCTGCTTTCATGGACATGATGAATCATGTTTTTCATGAATACCTGGACAAGTTCGTTGTGGTATTCATTGATGATATCCTTGTGTACTCGCGTACTGAGGAAGAGCACGAAGAGCATTTGAGGGTTGTGTTGCAAGCTTTGTTGGAGAATCAGCTTTATACTAAGTTGAGCAAGTGTGAGTTCTAGCTTAGAGAGGTGGTTTTTCTTGGTCATGTGGTCTCAGTTGAGGGGATTCGTGTTGATCCTCAGAAGATTGAAGCAGTGATGAACTGGAAAGTTCCTAAGTCTGTTCAGGAGGTTCGTAGTTTCCTTGGTTTGGCAGGATACTACCGAAGGTTTGTGGATGGTTTTTCCAAGATTGCTGCTCCTTTGACGAAGTTGCTGCAGAAAGATGTTAAGTATGAGTGGACAGAAGCGAGGCAGCAAGCTTTTGAGAAGCTGAAGATGGCTTTGACGCAAGCTCCTATCTTGATTCAGCCTGAATCAGGGAAAGAGTTCGTAGTCTACAGTGATGCATCCTATGTTGGTTTGGGGTGTGTGCTGATGCAAGAGGGTAAGGTTGTGGCTTATGCGTCGCGGCAGTTGAAGGTGCATGAGCGCAATTATCCTACGCATGATATTGAGCTGGCTGTAGTGGTTTTTGCTCTGAAGATCTGGAGGCATTATCTGTATGGTGAGAAGTGTACTGTGTACACGGATCACAAGAGTTTGAGGTATCTGATGTCTCAGAAGGAGTTGAATCTCAGGCAGCGACGTTGGTTGGAGTTGCTCAAGGATTATGATCTGACGATAGAGTATCATCCTGGAAAGGCCAATGTTGTTGCGGATGCCTTGAGTAGAAAGGTAGCTGTTGAATTGAGAGCTATGTTTGCTAGCTTGAGCTTATCGCAGGATGGTGGTCTTGTTGCTGAGTTGCAAGTGAAACCTTCGTTGGTTCAGTTGATCAAGGATAAGCAGTTGTTGGATGATTCCTTGGTGTCTCATGTTCAGGATATCGCGGAGGGTAGGCCTTCGGATTTTTGCTTTAATGAGGATGGAGTGTTGTGTTTTGGTAGTCGGATAGTAGTGCCTGCAGATGCTGAGTTGAGACGTGCTATTCTAGCTGAAGGTCATAGTAGTCCTTTTGCTATGCATCCTGGTAGTACAAAGATGTATCGCGATCTTCGTGATGAGTACTATTGGGTGGGCTTGAAGAAGGATGTGGCAGAGTTTGTAAGCAAGTGTTTGGTGTGTCAGCGAGTTAAGGCTGAACATCAGGTTCCTTCTGGTTTGTTGCAACCGTTGAAAATCCCTGAATGGAAGTGGGAGAGGGTTACCATGGATTTTGTATCTGGTTTGCCTTTGTCTCCGTCAAAGAAGAATTCTGTTTGGGTGATTGTGGATCGCCTGACGAAGTGTGCACATTTCTTGCCTGTGCATACTACGTTCTCTTTGGATAAGCTGGCAGAGCTGTACATTGGTGAGGTTGTGAGGTTGCATGGTGTGCCTAAGTCGATCGTGTCGGATAGGGATCCGAGGTTCACATCGCGTTTTTGGCAGTGTTTGCATCAAGCTCTGGGTACAAGGTTGCATTTCAGTACATCCTATCATCCTTAGTCGGATGGCCAGTCTGAGCGAGTTATTCAGATTTTGGAGGATATGTTGAGATGCTGTGTGATAGAGTTCCAAGGTTCTTGGGAGAAGCATCTGCCTTTGGTTGAGTTCGCTTACAACAACAGTTTTCAGGCGAGTATACAGATGGCACCTTATGAGGCTCTGTATGGGAGGAAGTGTAGGACTCCTCTGTGTTGGGCTGAAACTGGTCAAAAGTTGGTTTCGATGCCTGCTTTGTTGAAAGGGACTACCGAGAAGGTGAAGCTCATTTGTGAGCGGTTGAAGGCTGCTTCTGATCGGCAGAAGTCTTACGCGGATTTGAAGCGTAAGGAGATAGAGTTTGCGGTGGGTGATCGCGTGTTCTTGAAGGTTTCGCCTTGGAAGAAGGTGATGAGGTTTGGTCGGAAGGGTAAGCTGAGCCCTAGATACATTGGACCGTATGAGGTTGTTGAGCGTGTGGGTCCTGTTGCGTATCGGTTGAGGTTACCTCAGGAGCTAGAGAAGATTCATGATGTGTTCCATGTTTCTATGCTCCGGAAGTATAGATCTGATCCTTCGCATGTGTTGCCTGTGGAGGAAGTGGAATTGAATCCGGATTTGACCTATGATGAGGAACCGGTGAAGGTTTTGGATTCAGATAACAAGGTTCTTCGTGGCAAGACCATTGAGTTGGTGAAGGTGCTGTGGAAGCATCGCGGTGTTGAGGAAGCCACGTGGGAGCGGAAGGATGATATGCTGAAGCAGTTTCCTTATCTCTTTCCTTCAGGTAAATTTCGAGGACGAAATTTCTTAAGGGGGGAGAGTTGTAACGCCCCGGTTTTGGGCTTGGAAGTCTTGGGCGTTGACCGGTTGGTCAAAGTGTTGTTCGAATCGTAAGAGGTTAAATTAGGAAAGCCTAGTTTGGGTTGCATTAAAAATATGGAAAATGTTCTAAAATCATCTTTTATTATAATTAAGCGAACTGTGAAATCAATTTTGGAAAATGAGTTTCGGAAGTGTGACATTTTGGCTAGTGACCAAAATGTAATTTTTGAAAGTTTGGTGGCTATTTTATAAAGGGTTGAAACTTTGAATCTTTAAGGAGCTATTTACCCAAAGGGAGTTTCTCCAGATTTTTCTAAGATATTTTAACACATAATTCTGATTTTAAAAGAATCAAAAGGAGGGAAAATCTATTTTTAGCTATTTTCTCATTTAACTACCTATTTTCTTCCTATCTTTTTCTCTCAACCCAAACACTCAATTTCCAGAGATCTTATTCTGATTTTCTCACCTAAAAACCTTCTTTCAACTCTCAATTGATTGCAAATCATTGTGTCTTCAAATCCTCTTCAATTGCTTCAAGATTTATCAAGCTTTTCTATTCCAAAAAGAGGAGAAACTCAAGTTTGGAGGTAAGAACGTCCTTCTCCTCTGAACTTCAAGTTCTTTAATGAAATTCCTAAAGTTTTCAATCCTAATTTGATAATTGATTAAAGGTTTTAAGGTTGATTTATGGATCTTGGCTAATTATGCAAGATCTTGATGATTTCACTTGATTTTCGTTTGATCTGTTAAATCTGTGTTTTGAGAAGTGTTTTTGATGTTAAATGATCATTAAATTGATGTGGAAATGAGTCTTGATTGATGCAATCCCGGATAGGTTGAGTTTCCTAATTTTAGCTTGTGTTTTAAGGTAGCTTTTGTGGTGATCTTGTGGATCTGGTGTTGCTGGAGGTATAAGGATGGTTGTAGGTTGTTTTTTAGATGTGTTATGATGTTGATGGAAGTGAGGTTTTGCTGGTTTGTGGCTGGGCTTTGTTTAGAAGTGTTTCGGATGCATTTTCGGTTGTGTTTGGTGGCCGAAAATGGAGGTTTAGTGAGAGCAGCGAGTTTAGATGCTTTCATTGAAGCAATTAATGCATGATGATGCATTAATCCTCTGCTTTAATGTGTTGAAACAGGGGAGGCATCCTTGGATCCAAGAATTGTTGATCCGGAGGCTTGATTTGGTGCTTTGGCTTGAAGCAAAGTGGAAATCGGTGAGTGGATTTGTGAAAATGGTTTTCGTCTTTGAAACCAAGGTTTTGGGAGCTTAGTTTAAGTCTAAACAACTTTGCTAAGCTCAAGTGTAAGTTTTCGGATTACTCTCTTAAGTGGTGGCCATGTTTTGATGTAATGTAAAATGATGATTTTGCATGATTTGTTACTGTTTTTGAAAGCATGTTTAAGCATGATAATTGCTGGTGTTTTAGCATGATATATGCTGAGGTTTTAAGCCATGTGTTGAAGGTGTCTCTAGGTAAGAGTACCTTGTTTTTATGCATTGTTAAATGATGATTTAATGCTTTGAAATGCATGATGAAATGGCTTGGTTTAAATGCTTTAAAACAGTGGATTACATGATGTATAAAGTGTGTATTGGCAAGTGATGGTTTGTAAAAGTGAAGGTCACTAAGGTGGTTAAAAGTTCTTGAGTGAGCCTTGTTATCTAAGATCATCAAGGTGGTTAAAAGTCCTTGGATGAATCTTGTTGCGGACTCTAAGGTGGTTAAAAGTCCTTAGGTGCTCCTTTCCATGGTTTTTAAAAGTCCATGGGGCCAAGGTGTTTAAAAGTCCTTGGGGCCAAGGTGTTTAAAAGTCCTTGGGGTAATTCAAGCTACGGACACAAAGGTGGTTAAAAGTCCTTGTGTGGTCCTTTCATGGTGTTTAAAAGTCCTTGGGGCCAAGGTGTTTAAAAGTCCTTGGGGAAAGTTGTTGAACTTGATTTCATAAATGAAATGTTTCACTTGAGCCAATATGACATGTATAGTACATTGAGATGCATGAGATGCATGTTTAAATGTTTAGGCTAAGCATGAGATGCTTGTTTAAATGAAATGTGGAAGCATGATATTGCTTGATTTAAAGTATGCTTTGAGCATGTGTAAAGGTTGTTTACAAGCACGATTTACAAATGGTTTTAATTGCATTATTGAATGGTTTTTAAAGAGCACTCCTCACTAAGCTTTGGCTTACGCTCTCTCGTTTTCTTGATTCAATAATGCAGAGCATTAGTGTACATTGAGGGCAGCAAGAGGAGGCAAGCAAACAAGTGCAAGTAAAGCTCAATGTATGGAAGGTTTTGTTAAACATTTAGCTTTTGTATGTTTTGGCAATGGGGGACCAATGTATATGTTTTGGGAGGTGTTTAAGACTCCCTAAGTATGTTTAATGTTGATGATGTTGCTGGTTTTGGGTTTGAACCTTATATGCTTGTTTTGCAAGTTGATGCTTGAGTGGATAGCTTGTGTAGGAAGCATGACCATTGAATTGGGGCTTTTTGCATGTGATGTTATTTTGTTGATTTGATGATGCTTATATGCCTAAAATATGTTTAATTGCATGCTGGTAAAGTTTGGTGATGTTTGGAGCATGTTTGAGTGTCCAATTGCATGATTAGATATGCTTGTTTGCTGAATTTTGTGCAGGCGTTTCGGAACAGGGGTGTACCGTTTCGGAACGGGTGCCTTGCATGAACCCAAGCGTCCGAAACGGTATACACCGTTTCGAAACGGTTTGGCCTCTGCCGAAGCCACGTTCTGGAACCCGTTTCGGAACGGCCCGTGTTTCGGAACATGGTTAGCCTGTTTCGGAACGGTCGACGGTTAGAGGGCTGACATGGTAGTTATGTGTTTTGATTTGTTTGCGTTTTGGTCCTGAATCTTGTATGATCAATTGCATGAGCTGTGGATGTCCTTTTGAGCTGAAATTTCACAGAGAAGCATGAATCATGACTAATTTCAAGATGGTAACATTAATTTGGGTTAAGTCCCTTAATTTATCAGAATTTACAATTTGGTCCCTAAAGTTGTAATTTGTTCAATTGGGTCCCTGTTTGATCTCTGATGTTTGTGATCTTTTAATATGTTGTTTGTATGATCACAATTAAGGTTAATGTGCATCTAGACAAGATTAAAAAGAAAAAAAAAGGGTCGTTAATCAAGGTTGACTTTCGGGTTGACTTTGGTTTTCCCCGTGTAATCTTCGTGGTTCGGGTCAACCGTCTAGACCGGGCTACGGGGGTTACATTTGGTGGTATCAGAGCTAAGTTCTCGAGTAATTGGGAATGTGTGTATGCATGATTGAAGCATGGTTTGGTATGTATGCTTGTTGAGTGAAAGCATGTTCAGTGATTTGTGATGATGAAGTGTATGTGATGCATGTTGTGATGATGCATGATGAGGGTACCCATTGCCAAACAAAAGCTAAAGAGATAATGTTGTTTTTGAAAGAAATTGAGCTTGAATACTTGGAATTTGCTTACCTTGCTGGTCCTGACTTGTTTTATTTTGTATTGTTATGCATGGTAATAGTATGGCACCACGTAGAGAGTTACGGAGTAGCGCGAGAGCTACGACCCCGGAGGGGAATGTGAATGATGAGCACACGGGTAGTGCTGTGATACCTCCTCCTCCACCTGGTGGTGGTGGTGCGGAGAGGGAAAGAGCTGGAGCTGAGGCAGCTGGTGCTGGAGCTGCAGGACCTGAAGCTGGTCAGGGGCAAGCGATGCCTGACATGTCTGTGCTGGTACAAGCTATTGCGGGTGCGTTTCGAGCAGCAGTAGCTGGAGCTCAAGGAGCTGGGCATCAGGGAGATGCTGGTGCTAGACTACCCTTGGAACGTTTGCGCAGTCTTGGTGAGACTGAGTTTAGGGGTATGTCAGCTGAGAGGTCAGAAGCATGGCTGGAGAGTACCAAGCGTGTCTTGGGACAGATGAGTTGCACTGATGTGCAAAAGCTGGGATGTGTGGTGTCACTGCTGCAAGGTGATGCTTATACGTGGTGGACGACCACAATCTCTGGGATGGCTGATGCTGATGTTACTTGGACGTTCTTTCAGCATGCGTTCAAGAGGAGATATCTGGGAGTTAGATATCTGGATGAGAAGAAGCGTGAATTCATGTCTCTGACCCAAGGGAACATGAGTGTGGCTGAGTATGAGGTACAGTTTGTACGTCTTAGCCAGTATGCACCGGAGCTGATACCTGATGAGCGCGAGAGGTGCGAAAGGTTTCGTTATGGCTTGGTGACGGAAGTTAAGACCTATATGTTGGCTGCGGAGTACAATGATTTCGATGTGTTGGTTAGTCGATCCAAGGACATTGAGATGAATCTGAGTTTGTCTGCTAAGGGTGCTGGAGCTAGTTCTGGGAAGAGGACTGCTGAGTATAGTTCCGGTGGTCGGAACAAGAGAGGGCGTGATCAGAGGTTTCAGTCCTCGTCTAAGAGAGGTGGAGGTGCACCTGCTAGGGGTGGCAATGCTAGAGCTGACCCTAGTGCTTGTTGGATTTGCGGATCCCGTGGTCACTTGAAGCGTTGGTGTTTTAAAAACTTATTAAGGGACTTAAAAACTAATTTTAAGTTTTACAAAATAATCCTCAAGGATTTAATTATATCAAAATCAAACATAGGTTTTACACAAGAGGAGGAAGAATTAAGCGAGGGAGGATCTCCGATGTGTGAGGAGCAATTGGAAACTCCAAGCCATGAGGATGCAAAACACTGCCCGAGAAGTAAGATTGACAGTTGTTTTGGCAGCTACCTAGAACCCTGCCCTGAAGATGAACTGAGCAGTGAAAGGACAATACTTGAACAAAGCAATGCCACGGCAACACCTAGTGAGGCCGACAAAGGAATTGATGATTCCACGAAAACATCACATGCTTCGGCAAATAGTCCCTCCACGAAAGAAGGCTCGAAAACAATGCTCGCCTCGACAGAAGCCGCAGCAACTATGGACTATATATCGAGAAGAGTCAATGCTGGGAGATTTAAAGCCATCAAAATCTCTACTAATGGAGATTTTTGAAGGGCATAAAGAAAACGGTGTTGAGAGTCATAAAGCTTTTCCAAAAATTGAGTTTTCTCTTGACAACATCATGATAGAAGACTGACGCAACAACTGGTTGCCGCAGCAGTTGCCGCGACAGAAAAAGCAACTTTCCACCATAATGAACTTCGAAAAAAATGAGGTAAGTATATGGTTAGATAGTGATATAATTTTTCCTAATCACATGTTCATGCCTTCAAGAATAGAAACAAGGAGGAATGATCACATTGACTACAAGGGAACAAGGAAGAAGGGCTCCTCCACCGTGAGAATAATCACTCGATGAAGGGTGTTTGTGGATTACAAGAAGTATCGAAAACGACCCTCTCGATAAGGGAGTAGCTACTTTAGGAGATGTATACTAATGCACTCCTAGAGTAACATAATTTTTATTTTCATCTTCCACATTTTTATGCTTTCGTAGACTTAGAATTTTTAAATTCTCAGTTTTTATTTCTTTCTGCATTATTATTATTATTATTATTATTATTATTATTATTATTAATATTATTATTATTATTATTATTATTATTATTATTATTATTATTATTATTATTATTATTATTATTATTATTATTATTATTATTATTATTTCTTCGTCTTGCAAATAAAATTCAACCGTCTCACAACCTATTAATGGCCACAACCAGCAACCAACCAGCCTTCCAGAGAATTCCGACAGAGGTAGTCGAGCAACATCATCGATGACAGTTTGCCACCCGACAGTACTAATGTTGCCGCCCAGCTCCCGCCGCTCGGCAGTACTAAAGCTGCCAAACAGACCTCAATACCAGTAGTACTTCTCCATCATCTCTGGAACCATCTCAATAGGATGGAAAGGCAGTAGCTTCGATTTATGCAATACACCAAGGATGTTCCCTGACAGTGCATTTTGGTTCCCCATATTTCCTGATGAAATACTTATTCGTCATCACCTGCCTTGGCAACCCAGATCGATGCCACAACAACTACAACTACAACTGCCCAGGGTTGCCAAGGTAACGCCTGCACATGGTTCGACTAGCAGATACACACATTCGATAACCACACAAGAAAACATGGCTCGAAGGAAATTCATCATGAAAGGTGACGACCTTTCTGACTAACTCATTTATTTTTTCTCATGCATTGAGGAAAACGCGCCTCTCGAGTTTGGGGGGTTAGCACTCATCATGTTTAGGCATACTTTAGTGCATACTATATTGCATAATGTACTTGCCTTAGAGAAATTAATTGAAAAGAAAAAAACAAAATGCAATGCATGAACCTTTTCCATCTCAGATTATTGTTGTTTTTAGTACATTTTAGGCATAATTAGGTTCATGCATTGTATTTTACAGTATTCTTTACTTTATCATGCTTTTTATTGATTATCTTTTATTTTGTAAGGAAATGGTGTTGTTTTAGTTTAGTTTTAGTTTCAGGTACTAGAGGCTGACAGAAGGAGAGAGGAGCTAAGGACATGATGCTGAGGTAGCAAACTGAGGAGTTGTATTGATGCAGTTCCAGACAAAGACATCAGCTGCCGAGTAGCTGCCGCCTCCCTACTGCCGCCCAAGACAGCAAGATGAGAAATTGGAATGCGATTTGTAAAGTAGAAAACCATGATCTTAACGATGTTGTCCATTCAATTTTTCGATGACTATAGCAGCAGATAGAGCCACCGAAGAAGGAACTTGAGCTTACTTGCAGAGCAAGGCAACATGATTAAGTCCACATTCAACTTAAAGAAGTCAGCATTTAGAGTTTCATTTAATGCAAAAAGCAACTTTGAAGACTTATATTCCAAGAAGGACTAGACCTAGCTAATGCCTATATATACTCATTGTAATTGTACTTCAAAACAACTTAGGTTTTCCCTTAGGCATAGTTTAGGTTTTCTTGCCGCCATTATGTTCTAGAACTTTCTTTGGGTTTGGGTTATGTTGTAATTAGTGTGAGAACGGTTGTTTAGGATTTTAAGTTTGTTTTTGTAGCTTCAAGGTTTGCTTATTTTATGTTCTTCATAGTTTTCAATTAAGGCGAAAGATTAATTGATTACTATCCATTTGTTCGGTATCGGGAGAGTCGAACTCACGAAAGGAGTAAGTACAATCTCATTTACAGACGGTGTTGATCAATCCATCCTAGACATAGGTTAGGGTTTAAGGCGGCTAAAAGAGGACGAATAAACATTGTTGTCTTTGCATGATTCACGACATGACTAGTGTTATCTGCAGTGGGAATCAACAACATTCTGACTTAGACATAAGCGGGATCACTTTCGAATTGTTCTGCCGAGTCTTGTAGTTCTACCGAGTTTGCCACCGAGACACAAGTCCATCCCCTTGCCGAGGCAGCAAGAGCATCTCAGCAGCCTATCTACCATCCCCCGCCGAGGCAGTAGAGTCTGGCAGTGCAAAGCAACTTGTCCTATTCAACGCAGTTTCACACTAAGCAGCAGCATAACCCTGCCCTTTCTATCAATCTGACTTCTTCCCTTTTATTTTTTTTTGTGTTTTTATTTTCTTCTTAAACAAACCAACTTATTTGTGCAATTTACTTTTCTTGTGCAGGAACAGCAAATCCAGTTAAGCTGTCCAATCCCTGTGGGAGACGATATCTTTTATACTATTAGTTGATAGGAGTGTGCACTTGCGCTCATATTTAGAGAACACTAAAACGCTCTAAAAGGGCTCCAAAGCTTTAACCTCGTATGTTTTCTCAGTGGATTTAGCCATATTCATCACCAACTGTATTAGTTTATCAAGGCAGGCAGTGACAAATTCAATGGTTTCTACTTCATTCGCAACAGCTAGCTGCCTCATACCGCCGCGGCGGGCTGTAGAAAATTTGTAGTCGTTTTTCGCGATCCTGTTCAGAATCTGTAGTGCCTCCTCAGGTGGTCTGTCTAGGATGATTCCATTGGCTGAAGCATCATTCTCGTCGGTTGATTGACTCTATTGTAGAACATTGACACTTGAGTCCAGGTTGGAAAACCGTGAAGCGGGCAGTTGTTTAGCATTTGTTGGTACTATTCCCACGCTTCATACATTGATTCATCATCCCCTTGTCGAAAAGTAGTGATCTTGTTTCTTAACTTGTCTGTTACGTTTGAAGGGTTGAAACGATCTAGGAAGTCCTTGCATAATTCCGTCCAAGTGCTAAACGATCATGTCGGTTGGTTATTCAGGCACTGTTTTGCCCTATCCCTCAGTGAATAGGGAAATAGTCTCAGCTTAAGCACATCTTGATGGACTCCATGTATCTTAAAAGATCTGCAAATGTCAAGGAACCCCCATGTGAAACTGATAAATTGATTTTGATATAACTAAAAAATTTAAGGACTAAATTGAAAAATGGAAAATGAATTTTTAAGTCCTCAAAACCTCTCTATGTATTTAAAGAAAAATGTTTAAGTCAAAACCTCAACTTGTCAAATATTTTCTAAGTGTTTATCAAGCCAAAACAGTGATTTTTGAGTCATCGTTTTGAAACGGCCTTCGGGCGTTTCAGAACAATTTGATACTGTTAACCTCTATTTTGGAACGTGTTTCGAAACGGATGAAGAACATCGGAATAGTTTGACCCGTTTCGATACGATAGTATTGAAACGACCTCAAACGTTTCGAAACGGAATTCAAACTTGGTTTTAAAATATGACCGTTGAAGTTTTATAACTGAATTTAAACTTATCGTTAAGGCGTATCGAAATGCTTCTAAGCCGTTTCGATACAGGCTTTGACGGTAGCAATATATTTTGGAAACGAGTTTCGAAACGAGATCTTAGCATATCAAAACGATCGTGCCCGTTTTGGTATGGTCTATTTATTACACCCCAATGGCTCTTTCTATTTTTGTATGTTTCGAAACAGGATCGGGAGTTTCGGAACGGGTGGTTACAGACTGCATTTATGGAGGAAAGATAACATCTCTATGGCTATATTGATGAATGCAACAACCCCAGCGGCTAGAATTCAATGAGAAGGTATAAAAGGGGCCTCTAAAGCTCCAGCAACAACTATTGATCTCCAAGTATTATTAAAACATCAAAGCCAAGCATTTGTGCAAAAATCTCATTATTTCCTGTAAACCCCAATTGTAAAATTGTAATTTACATTCTTATCTATTCAATTGGGTTGAGTACTTGTAAAAGGGCTACATTTTGTACTGAGAGATACTTGTTTTCACATTCATCTTCTTTGTATTTCTTGAGTGAGGATTGGGTCAAATTTTGGGTAAAATATTTGACCGGTATTGTAAAGGTTACCTCCTTAGCCTAGAAAAGAGGAAGAACAATTAGTGGATTGTTGGAAAATCCTTAGTGAAGCTAAGGTAGTGGATGTAGAGTTCGATTGGAACTTGAACCACTCTAAATTCTCTTATCTATCATTTTTAATTTTCCATTCTACCACCAAAGTTCTAAAAATCCAATTCACCTCCCTCTTGGCTTATATTGTTTCATTGATCTACTCAACAATTGGTATCAGAGCCTACCTCTTTGAAGGATTAACAACCACAAGAGGAGTTCCTAGGAAGAGTGTGATCAACCACAAATCAAGCCATGACTTCTACCTTCGGGTCAAACATGTACGAGTCTCAATCAACCACCAAACTGCCTTTCTTCAACAGTGATAACTACCCCTTTTGGAAGAACCGGATGCGCCTCTTCATTAAATCCAACGATTATCTAGTTTGAGATGCCATTGAAGATGGTCCCTATATTCTGATGAAGAGAGACGACGAAGGAAGATTGGTGCTAAAGAAGAAAAATGAGATGAGTGAAGAAGAGAGAAAGAAGATTCAAATCAATGATAAATCTCTTCACATGTTATTTTGCTCTTTCGGTCTCGACATCTACTCCAAAGTTTCCTCCACCGAAAGTGTTAAGGAAGTGTGGGATACATTTGAGACTACTTATGAAGGAACAAGTGATGTGAAGGAGACAAAGATTGAAATTCTCGATCTTAGCTATGAGAATTTCAAAATGGAGCCCAACGAAACCGTGTCTAAGATGTTCGATCATTTCTCAACAATCGTCAACGGGATAAAGGGTTTTGGAGAGATAATACCGGAAGGCAAACTAGTCCGGAAGCTACTCTACTCATTTTTCGAGTCTTGGGATGGGAAGAGAACCGCCATCATTGAGGCCAAAAATTTGAAGACACTCAAGCTTGATGAGCTAGTGGGTTCTCTCCTAACTCATGAGACAATGAAGCAAGGAAGGGAAGATGAAAGGAAGAAGGAAGAGAGAAGAGTGGAGAAGCTAGAGGTAGATAAGAAAAAGAAGATAGGAGTGGCTCTCAAAGCTTCTCTACATGAGGAGAGCACTTCTAGAGAGGAAGAAGACCTAAAAGAATTGGATATAATAGCTAAAAGGTTCTCACGGTTTATGAGGTCCAACCGAACAAGGAAGGTTCAAAGAAAAATGGACTTCAAGACCAAAAAAAAGAAGAAAAGAGGGATCAAATCATTTGCTTTGAGTGCAAAAAATCGGGTCATATTCGTTCGGAGTGCCCTCAACTCAAGAATAAGGGCTTTGAGAAGAAGAAGAAGCTCAAAGCCAAGCTTGCTACTTGGACTAATGAGGAGTCATCCGAGGATGAGGAACACGAAGTGGCCAACCTATGCCTCATGGCTCTTGAGGAGGATTCCTCCATGGTAACCTCTAACTCATCATCTTTTGAGTTTACATTTGATGAATTGCATGATGCTTATGATGAGTTACAAGAGGTATATGATGAGTTAGTTGAGAAGTATAAAGAGTCGGTCATAAGAAATAAAAAGATTATTTCAGAATTAAATGCTAAAAATGACTCACTTTCTTAAGCTAACTTAAAATTTGAGAAAAAGATCTTAGGTTTACAAGATGAACTTAAATTCTTTCAAGATGAAAATGTAGACTTAAACAATCTTATTTCTCAATGCAATAGTGAACACCAAAGGGTGTTATATAAGCTTAACAAGCTCAAGAAGTCTTTCAAAAATGTTGGTAATGGTAAAAAATGAGATAGGTGAATCCTCTAGAACTAACCAACCTAAGAGAAAGACATATAACTACAAACAAAGTGGCTTCCATAGGCATAATAGAACTAAGAAAATTAGAAGTGTATGGGTTCCTAAGGAACTCGTCAAGTCTAATAATGTTGTTGCTATGTCACCTTGGATTCCTAAGGGAACCAAGCTTTTGGGAGCTAACACTCGTGGACCCAAAATGATTTGGGTACCAAAAACCAAAGTTTAATATCTTTGCTTGTAGGGGGAGCATTGCTACAAGGCCAAAGCACAAAGTCAAAACTCATGGTACCTTGATAGTGGATGCTCGAGGCACATGACCAGAGACAAGAGTCGATTCATGGACTTAAAGCCAAAAAGTGGAGGAGTAGTGACATTTGGTGACAACTCCAAAGGCCACATTAAAGGTATTGGATCCATAATTAATCACTATACTATTCTCATTGAAAATGTTTTATATGTCGATGGTCTAAAACATAATTTATTGAGCATTAGTCAATTGTATGACAAAGGGTTTAATGTCTTATTTTATAAAAATGGGTGCAAAATTGTTGACATTAAATCAAATAATATAATGCTCATTGGTCATCGCATAGCTAATATATACATGGTGCATTTAGATGACATGCATACATCACACGCATGTTTTGTTGCACAAAATGAAAATGGTGCATGGCTATGACATAGGAAACTAGAACATGCTAGCATTAGTGTTTTAGAGAAATTAGTTTCCCTAAATCTAGTTAGAGGTTTGCCCAAAATAAAGTTCTCAAATGACAAAATTTGTGATGTATGCTCTATGGGTAAACAACATAGATCATCCTTTAAATCCATTAATGATGTTTCTACAAGTAGATGTTTACAACTTATTTACATGGATTTATTTGGGCCTATTAGAACTATGAGCTTGGGTGGTAAATCGTATGAATTTGTACTTGTTGATGACTATTCTAGATTTACTTGGGTTCTATTTTTAAGTACTAAAGATGAGGCTTTAGAAAAATTCATCACGTTTTCAAAATTAACTCAAAATGATCTTGAACTTAAAATTTCTCATATTAGAAGTGATCATAGAACCGAATTTCAAAATCTAGGTTTTAAAGAGTTTTTAAATGAAAAGGGTATTAGCCACAATTTTTCGACTCCTCGAACTCCTCATTAAAATGGGGCAGTTGAGAGGAAAAATAGGACTTTACAAGAAATGGCTAGAACCATGCTTTGTGAAAACAATTTACCTAAATATTTTTGGGCGAAAGCCACAAACACCGCTTGCTACATTGTAAACCAAGTAATGATTAGGCCAGTTTTAAAGAAAACACCATATGAGATTTTAAAATCTAAAAAGCCTAACATTAGCTATTTTCATCCATTTGGTTGCAAGTGTTTTGTTTTAAACAATGGAAAAGATAACTTAGGTAAATTTGATGCTAAAAGTGATGAAGTTATTTTCTTAGGTTATTCCTTAAACTCTAAAGCCTGTCGTGTATTTAATAAGAGAACTTTAGTAGTAGAAGAGTCTATTCATGTTGTATTCGATGATAACCTCCTTCCGAGGAAGGATTCTTGTGATAATGATAATGTAGGAATCCTTGACGCCTTTGATGGAGGACAAACTTCGAAGGAGGATGAGATTCCAACGAAAGTAGAGGATGCACAAGATCAACCTCTTGAAGCCTTGAAGGACTTGTCTCTTGAGGAAAAGGAAGTGAGCTACCCTAGGGAGTTCAACTATGTCAAAGGTGGTGAAATCTTGGGTGATCCATTGAAGGGGGTAACTACTAGATCTTCTCTTAAACTCATGAACCATGTTGCTTTTATCTCATGCATAGAGCCTAAGAACATTAAAGAAGCATTAAAAGATGATTTTTGGATTATGGCTATGCAAGAAGAGTTAAATCAATTTGAGAGAAGTCATGTTTGGACATTAGTTGAAAGATTTAGTAATCAATTTACTATAGGAACTAAATGGGTATTTAGGAATAAACTATATTAGAGTGGTAACATTGTGAAAAACAAAGCTAGATTAGTTGCTCAAGGTTACACTCAAGAAGAGGGAATTGATTTTAATGAAACCTATGCACCCGTAGCTAGAATGGAAGCCATTAGGATGTTGCTTGCATATGCATGTTATCATGATTTCAAGCCTTTTCAAATGAAAGTTAAAAGCGCATTTTTAAATGATTTTATAATGAGGAAATGTATGTGGAACAACCATCGGGTTTTGAAGATTCAAAATTTCCAAATCATGTTTTCAAACTAACCAAAGCACTTTATGGTTTAAAACAAGCTCCTAGAGCTTGGTATGAAAGACTTTCAAACTTTTTTATTGAAAAAGGTTTTGAAAAAGGTAAGGTGGACACTACACTTTTCATAAAAAAGTATAAAAATGACATCTTAGTAGTACAAATATATGTTGATGATATTATTTTTGGATCTACTAATGAGTGTAGAGCTTGCTAAGTTAATGCAAGGTAAATTCGAGATGAGCATGATGGGGGAGCGGTCATTCTTTTGGGGACTCCAAATCAAGCAAAGGAAGGATGACACCTTCATCAATCAAGCAAAGTACATCAAGGATACGCTCAAGAAGTTTGGCTTGGAGAATGCAAAGCCTCAAGCCACACCAATGAGCTCATCTACAAAGCTTCACAAAGATGAACGATGTAAGTGTGTTGACTCTAAGCTTTATCGCTCTATGATTGGATCTTTGCTTTACCTTACCGCAAGTAGACCGGATATTTTGTTTAGTGTTTGCTTGTGTGCTAGGTTTCAAGCTAGTCTTAGAGAGTATCACCTTATAGCCGTTAAGAGAATCTTTATGTACCTTAGAGATACTCCTTGTCTAGGTCTTTGGTACCCTACAGACTCAACCTTCAACCTTCATGCTTATTCGGATGCGGATTACGGGGGGTGTAAAATCGATAGGAAGAGTACTTCGGGAACAAGTCAATTCTTAGGTAGTATGCTCATATCTTGGTTCTCTAAGAAACAAAATAGTGTAGCTCTATCTACCACCGAAGCTGAGTACATATCCTTAGGGAGTTGTTGTGTTCAAGTCCTTTGGATGAAGCAACAACTCTTAGATTATGGTATTAAAGTTGAAACCATACCCCTAAAGTGTGATAACACTAGTGCCATATGCTTAACTAAAAATCCCATCCAACACTCTAGAACCAAACATATAGAAATAAGGCATCATTTCATTCAAGATCATGACCTTAAGGAAGATGTTTCTATAGAGTGCGTTGACACCTTAAACCAACTAGCGGACATTTTTACAAAGCCTTTGGATAAGGGGCGTTATTGGTCCCTTAGGAGAGAGTTAGGTCTAACTAGCCTATCTTGACCTTTTAGGACCTTTTTGTGCTTAAATTGCTTGATTTCTTGAAAACAAATGTCATGCTTATGTGTTTCTACTCCTAATTTCATCCATGCTAATAGTTAGGGGGAGTATGTTTTTGTTTATACATTTCTTTCCTACTCATTCATGTCATTTATGCATATAAGACTTCATGAAATTCATTTTTCTGCAATATTAGAGCCTCATCTTCACCTCTAGGCCTAGGTGTATCGAAACAGGTCCAGCTGTTTCGGTACGGGTGCCTTCAAAGAGTGATCTATGACTAGGGTGTTTCGAAACGCCTTAAAAGGGTTTCAAAATGATTTGCCTCTGCCAAGAAGTGTATCGAAACGATTTTCGATACGGGTCAACATGAGGGATTTGATACGGTCAAAGCCGTATCGGAACGGTCAACTAGACTCGAAACGTCAGTCAACATTTCGGTATCCACGTTTCGGAACGATCGTGCCTGTTCCAAAACGGGTATGCAGACAGCTTTAAAAGGGGCCTTTAATGATAAATTCACTTTTAATTAGAACTCTTCAAAAACCCTAAAAACCCTAACCCGGTTTTTCCCTATAAAAACCCTTTAAACCTCATTGTTTTTTATCAAATCTTGAGGGCTTTTACACACAAACTCAAGTCTAAGCAAGCCTCAACAATCTTGTGCAAGATTTTCCATTCATTCATCCAAAATCCCCATCTAAGGTATATTTTCTTCTTTTTTTTCTTTTTCCTTTGATTTTATACGATTTTTAGGTTAGAAAATTTTAATTTTGTATAGATTATATATTTTGCAACTTGGGTTTTTCAAAACTTGTAAAAAATTCAAAATCTTTAAATTTTTGGTTCGAATATATATATATTTTTTACTCGTATTTTTTTACAATTTTTCAAAAGTTGTTTCCTCTTAAATTTGTTTAAGTCTTTTTAAACATAAATGGGAATTGTCATTGGATTGAATTACGGATGTTCATGCATACACTTCAATTTTTAAAAATTGCTTGCTTTATGTTTTTAGGATTTTTCAATGGAAAACGCTAACAAGAAACGTAAGACGGGTCAATCGAGTGAAGCTTCAGGACAAGCCAATATTCGTCCTAATCTCACCCAACTTTTTCTCAAAAGTCTTCGGACTCCAGAGATGAAGGATCGTTTCTCTTACGTCAAGGATATTGTCGTTCGTTGCGAGTGTGTTGTTGATGTCCCATTCCTTGATTCCGAGCGTTTTGCTTTCCGCTATCTAGAGCGTTTGCAAGAATGGAACTTCATGGCTTTCTTGAACATACCGGATATTATCTACAAGCACATGGTTCTCATTTTCTACTCAAATTCTCAGCTCGTTGATAATGAAGATCACACTGAAGTTATTGGCATTGAGTCATATCTATTGGGGAGGAAGTTTGTTATAAACATATCCTTTTTAGAGAATGCTCTTGGGCTTAAGAACGAAGGCATTGAGGATGAGACCCACTTTAGTGCTCACACCGGTTTCGTGCTTTCTTTGGATGTTCATGATCGTTTCCTTCACTTGATGATTTCATGGTTTATCCGTCCTTCCAAAGGTAAATTCTCCCATAATCGTCAAGTTGATTATTTTTAGCTAGAGTGCTTTCACCGAGGAGAACGGCCAAATCTTGTCAAAATTATGTTCGCCAAAATCGACAATAATGTGAAGCTTCCTGAAATCGATGCTCTTAAATCTTTCACTTATGGGACTGTTTTGAGCTTTTTGCGTGTAAAAAAGTCTATCGCAATTGAGTGCAAGTGTACACGTCGCAAGTAATAAAGTGGTACTAGAGTATCAGATATCGTCTCCACAGGGACTAGGCTAACCCTTTCCTTCGCTATCTGCACAAGGGGAAAAGAAAATAGTTTAAATGAATGATGAAGTAATCTTGGGAAACAAGTAAAGTAAAAGAATAAGGAATCGGGTTTAAGAAATAGGCAGGAATTGAATTGCTCCGTAGTGTAGGTATTGCACTGTTCAAGGACTTCTGTTCTGTGTCAGGCTCCTGTCACAGCAGCACCTGTCGTGGCAGTGGTCTGTTGCTGTCGCGGCAGCGATAAGCAACTCAGTTTCTTCAAGTTCAGCAAGAATCCCTGGATTGACTTGTCCTATCCTTAGGTCCAAGTTCTGTCAATGAACACGTCTTGGATGATACCTCTCGGCGTGAATCGAAGTATGAACACTGATGTTTATTAATTCTTCTTTAGCCGCTTAACCTCGTCCTATCCCTAGGTCCGAGATAGTTCAACCATAAACTGGAGAACCAGTATTTATTCCTTTCGTATACTTAACACTCCTGATATTAAGTAAATAGATAATCTTACAATGCTCTCCCGATACTCCTGCAAGATGTTGAAAACCAGAATAAGCAAACTTGAAGTTTTATTTCGTTGAACAGAAAAAATCCTAAGAACAGAACAACCTTTACAACTACTTTACAATATCAACCCTTTGCCCTAGGGGAGGTTTAGAACATGGTGAAGAAAGAGAAACGGGTAGGGTTTTTTAGATGAGAGGTATAGAATGTGATATCCTTTACCCTTACATACATGGGTATATATAGACAAAGATCTAGTCTAAGTCCTTCTTGGAGTAGAAGTTCTTCTTGGAGTAAAAATCCTTCTTGGAGTAGAAATCCTTGTTCAACAAGTAAAGATAAGTTAGTTTACTTATCGATCCTTGATCAGCTCTATGCTTCACTCCCGGCCTCAGAAAAATTCAAGATTGGGCTCAATGGACTTAGAAAAATGTCCTCTATCAAACGAGACCCATCTTGACTATGTCGGTGTTTTGCCGTCTGGGCGGCATTCTGCGACGGCAGCATCATTGGTGGCAATTGGAACTGCTTCAGTACAGTTCCTTCTGCTTCTAGTCTCCAAAAATATACGAGTGGCCCACGATAGTCCGGCTTGAAATCCTCTATCTATCAATCTCCACTTCGTGTTTTCTACCTCAAGTGTCTTCAATGTCGCCCCTTCTTCACAACAGCGATCACGATAGACCATGAACCTCGTCTCCTCACCTCGCCTCTACTTCTCAGCTGCCTTCGATGCTGCCACGGCAGATACCTGCAAAAGTGACCAATTTTAGCAGCATTTGTGCAGTTTTATCTAAATGTTATGTAAATGCAAAAACTAGCCTAAAATGCAATTAAATGTGCTTGAGTGCAGAAAAATAAGGATAAATGAGGGGTAAAATATAGGACTTTTAGGCACTCAACACACCCCCAAACTCGAATCATTTCTTGTCCTCAAGCAAATGCAACCTAACTAACATGCATGCATACATACATACATATATATATATATTCTTGGCTTAAGTTAATGAACAATCTTTACCCACAGCACCATCCCTATCATGTTTTAACACCTGTTCAAATATTTAAGGATCTACTTAGAGCAAAAGTATAATTATCATGTAAGTGTGTGCATTTATTGTGAACATACATGAATATGGACTTCCCTAGCAACTAGAATGTTATACTTAGCTTATTTAGAGTTTTAATCTTACTAGAGCCAGTTCCGGGCACCTCTAATTAATTTCTAGAGCCGGTGATAGGCACATCTAGAGTTTTTTTTCTTTCTTTTTCTACTTTTACTAGAGCCGGTGATAGGCACCTCTAGTCATTTTCTAGAGCCGGTGATAGGCACCTCTAGAAGTTTCTCTAGTTATTTTCCTAGAGCTAGTGATAGGCACCTCTAGGACTAACCTGAGTTCAAGTCTTTTCTCCTCTAGTGGCTAAGTTTTCTATTCTAAGTATGCTAGAGAAAGTCTTTTATCAAGTAAGTCACAAAGTGTTTCAGTTTTTCAGAACTATACTAAGGCTCTACTTACTTCCTAAAATATTTTTAAGGGGCTGTCACGACAGAGATGAAAACAACAGATAATAAAAGTTTAATAAATTAAGCCAAATTTTTTTAAGCATAAAAAATAAACGCGACACAATTAAAACTAAATGCAATATTATATTAATAATTAGGAGGACTGCCTACCCCCAAACTCAAGGGTTGCATTGTCCTCAATGCATGACACAGAACATAAAAATGAAAAACATAAAATAAAAATGATAGAAAAGTGAAACATCGCAAAAAGATAATATATACAGCAGGCGACAGAGAAAAAGAAAAAAAAGAAACTTAAGTTGTGCGGCTGTCGTCGCTGCTGTTGGAGCTTTGGATGAGGAGCTTTCGGCGGACAGTCTCCTTGAACTTTGTCGAAGGAACTGTGGGTGCTGCCCTGGGAGTTGGAGACGCGGAGGCTGCCTTCTTCCTTGCGTCACTATCTTCACTGTTGTTGGCAGCAGTCACTTTGGAATTCATCTCAGGGAGTATGAGTGATGTCGTGGCAGGGGTGGAGGCAGAGCTTCCTCCGGTTGCTTGTATCGTCATTGCAAGGGTTCTCTCTGTTTACCTAATAACACAAACAAACTAAAAACTAATATCAAATTTCTAATTCCTAAAACAATAAAGATAAAATAAGATAAAAATAAAATAAAATACAATAAAATAAATTAAGTTAAGTTAAATTAGGAGTGCCTTGAGGGGCATCTCTTAAAGTAACTGCTCCTTGTTCTATTGATGCTTGAGGGGTCATTTCCGGTACTTCTTGAAGTCCATCCGTACCCTCCATCTGGTGATTATTCTTATGGTGGGGGCTCCTTTCTTTCTCTTCCCTTTGTAGTCCATGAAATCCTCCATTTTTGGTAAAGTTTCTGAGGGCATGAATATATGATTAGTAAAAATTAAATTGATATTCGACCACAAACTTACCTTGTTTTCGTTGAATGTTGTTGTGGTGGAATGTAGCCCTTGCTGTCGTGCATGCTGCTGCGGCAGCCAGTTATTTTGACAGTCCGTTGTCAGGTTACTTTGCAGGTCAATGGGACATTGGTAAGTGCCATCACTCTCTATATCAAATTCTGTTGGCCACTCGTAGATCTCCATCGGTAGAGACTTCGATGATTCTGAGTCCATCGGCATTGGTTCCTCTAATACCTGCAATGGAATTGGTGAGTTTTTAAAGAATTCAACATGTTCGTTTATTACCTGCTCATATTCCATTGGCGAGGCATTGTCATTGGGTAGCTCTTCTAGGTGGTCGTGCGAGTGCCATGACAGGGATGGATGTGTGCAATCTTGGTCGGGCATAACCGAGGTAGTGGGTTGAGAGTTTGCCTCGGATGTGGTTACTACCGTTACATTCTCTTGAATTTCACTCAACGTTGTTGCGGTGTTGCTCCATTCCGGCTCCTCGATCATCGCCATGGCAAGTTGTTGTTCAGACTCATCATGTGTTGGGTATTCCTTTACATGGGCATCCTCGTCACCTTGCCTCAAGTTTTCAGGCTCATCCGTGGCATGAATGAGGACCGGTCTGCTCAAGAGTGCATCCATCTTGGCGATACTTTTGTCTATAGAAGCCGACAATTCTTGAGTGAGTGCCATGAAAGCTTGCAGTGTGTCTTCTAAGGATTTTGACTGCTCTTGAGGATGATGACATTTCTAGGGCATGACGGGTTCTGCAGCAAAACTGTTATGGTATAAAAAAATTTGCGGGTTTTGATCATACCATAAAAAATTTTGCTACTGCGGCATCGGCATCTGTTGTCCCTGTTGCTGTTGTGGTGGCATATATTGTTCTTGTTGGTTCCATTGTTGGTTGTCCATATATTCACCGAAAAGATGGGGATAACTTTCTAGTGCATGATTGCCTTTCCGGTAATTGCAATAACTTTCCCGCATCAGCTCTCGAATGGTTTTTCCTGACACGTTGATGCCCTTAAACTTGTATTTCACCTGAGTTTTTGATAAAAATAGACAAAGAAAAATTAAAATAAAAATAACAATAACAATAAAGAGAAAAGAAAAGTGTAGAAGTTAAAGGTAAGAGTATGTTGCCAGTCCCCAGCAACGGCGCCAAAAACTTGTTGCGTGTAAAAGAGTCTATCGCAATTGAGTGCAAGTGCACACGTCGCAAGTAATAAAGTGATACTAGAGTATCAGATATCGTCTCCACAGGGACTGGGCTAACCCTTTCCTTCGCTATCTGCACAAGGGGAGAAGAAAGTAGTTTAAATGAATGATGAAGTAATCTTGGGAAACAAGTAAAGTAAAAGAATAAGTAATCAGTTTAAGAAATAGGCAGGAATTGAATTGCTCCATAGTGCAGGCATTGCACTGTTCAAGGACTTGTGTTCTGTGTCTGGCTCCTGTCACGGCAGCACCTGTCGTGGCAGTGATCCGTTGCTGTCGCGACAGCGATAAGCAACTCAGTTTCTTCAAGTTCGGCAAGAATCCCTGGATTGACTTGTCCTATCCCTAGGTCCAAGTTCTGTCGATGAACACGTCTTGGATGATACCTCCCGGCGTGAATCGAAGTATGAACATCGATGTTTATGAATTCTTCTTTAGCCGCTTAACCTCGTCCTATCCCTAGGTCCGAGATAGTTCAACCATAAACTGGAGAACCAGTACTTATTCCTTTCGTATACTTAACTCTCCCGATATTAAGTAAATAGATAATCTTACAATTCTCTCCCGATACTTGCAAAATGTTGAAATCCAAAATAAGCAAACTTGAAGTTTTATTTCATTGAACAGAAAAAATCCTAAGAACAGAACAACCCTTACAACTACTTTATAATATTAACCCTTTGCTCTATGGGAGGTTTAGAACATGGTGAAGAAAGAGAAACGGCTAGGGTTTTTTAGATGAGAGGTATGGAATGTGATATCCTTTACCCTTAAATACATGGGTATATATAGGCAAAGATCTAGTCTAAGTCCTTCTTGGAGTAGAAGTTCTTCTTGGAGTAGAAATCCTTCTTGGAGTAGAAATCCTTGTTCAACAAGTAAAGATAAGTTACTTTACTTATTGATCCTTGATCAGCTCTATGCTCCGCTCCCGGTCTCAGAAAAATGCAAGATTCGGCTCAATGGACTCAGAAAAATGTCCTTTATCAAACGAGACCCATCTTGACTATGTCGGTGTTTTGCCGTTCGGGCGGCATTCTGCGGCGGCAGCGTCCTTGGTGGCAATTGGAACTGCTTCAGTACAGCTCCTTCTACTTCTAGTCTCCAAAAATATGCGAGTGGCCCATGATAGTTCGGCTTGAAATCCTCTATCTGTCGATCTCCACTTCGCGTTTTCTACATCAAGTGTCTTCACTGTCTCCCCTTCTGCCACAGCAGCGGTCACGACAGACCATGAACCTCGTCTCCTCACCTCGCCTCTGCTCTTCAGTTGCCTTTGATGCTGCCACGGCAAATACATGCAAAAGTGACCAATTTTAGCAGCATCTGTGCAGTTTTATCTAAATGTGATGTAAATGCAAAAACTAGCTTAATATGCAATTAAATGTGCTTGAGTGCAGCAAAAATAAGGATAAATGAGGGGTAAAATATAGGACTTTTAGGCACTCAACAGAGCTATATCTTTGGCATGCTCAACTTTGATTGCTCATATGATTCTCTAGAACCCCGTAAGAACAAGATTGGTGAATCTTCTCTCTACAAGTTCGGGTTCCATTACACTATTGGCCAATGGGAACGAGTTGATAGGCATGCCCTTCCACCTCAAGTTGAGCCACCACCTCAAGCTTCGGGTCCTAACAATGAAGCTCTTATGGATTTCCTCATCGAGTGGTTCAACACGATGGAGTCGGATCTTGATGCTATCAATACTCATTTGCAATCTGTGGAGGATCGTCTCACCGCCCTTGAGAATCAACAACAATCAATGGACTTGTCATTCTCTGCCTTTTATGGTCAATGGATGACCTTTCGGCGCTCTCAAGCTAAGAACGATGATCATTCTTCGGATGTTGATGGTGACAATGACGAGACTTAGGGTCTTTATTGCATATCATATTAGATTATCATATTAGGACTAAGTTTGCACCTTTATTTTGTTTATGCTTTATGAACTTATGCTTTGATTGTTTTGTTTCGGATTGAGCTTTAAACTTTATTGCTTTAAGTTTTATGTTTGGATATTTGAACTATATGAATCTATTTTATGTTGTTGATTGCTTTTAACCTTGTTTCTTCTCTTGATGAGCCTTGTTTATTTTTTATCTAACAAAAAGGGGGAGAAGTAATATAATAGCCAAAACTTTTTTAAGTCGGTTTTGAGTTTTAAAACTTGAAATTTAAATCTTTTCAAAAACTTAAAAACCCATATTAAATTGAGGGGGAGTTAGGACGTCTTCAAAAATTCAGAACTCTTAAAAATTCTAACTTGGCTTTGTTATATCAAAAAGTGGGAGATTGTGAAACCAATAAATTGATTTTGATATAGCTAAAGAATTTAAAGACTAAATTGAAAAATGGAAAATGAATTTTTAAGTCCTCAAAACCTCTCTATGTATTTAAAGAAAAATGTTTAAGTCAAAACCTCAACTTGTCAAATATTTTCTAAGTGTTTATCAAGCCAAAAAAGTGATTTTCGAGTCACCGTTTCGGAACAGCCTTCGGGCATTTTGGAACAGTTTGAAACTGTTAACCTCTGTTTCGGAACATGTTTCAAAACGGATGAAGAACATCATAACGGTTTAACCCATTTCGATACTATCGTATCGAAACGACCTCAAACGTTTCGAAACAGAATTCAAACTTGGTTTTAAAATATGATCGTTGAAGTTTTATAACTGAATTTAAACTTATCGTTAAGGCGTATCGAAACGCTTCCAAGTCGTTTCAATACAAGCTTTGACAGTAGCAAAATGTTTCGAAACGAGTTTCGAAATGGGCTCTTAGCGTATCGAAACGATCGTGCCCGTTTCGGTACAGTCTATTTATTACACCCCAACGGCTCTTTGTATTTTGGTCTGTTTCGAAACAGGATCGGGCGTTTCAGAACGGGTGGTTGCAAACTGCATTTATGGAGGGAAGATAACATCCCAACGGCTATATTGATGAATGCAACAACCCCAACGGCTAGAATTCAACGAGAAGGTATAAAAGGGACCTCTAAAATCTCCAGCAACAACTATTGATCTCCAAAGTATTATCCAAACATCAAAGCCAAGCATTTGTGCAAAAATCCCATTATTTCTTGTAAACCCCAATTGTAAAATTGTAATTTCCATTCTTATCTATTCAAGTGGGTTGAGTGCTTGTAAAAAGGCTACATTTTGTATTGAGAGATACTTGTTTTAGCCTTCATCTTCTTTTTATTTCTTGAGTGAGGATTGGGTCAAATTTTGGGTAGAAAATTTGACAGGTATTGTAAAGGTTACCTTCTTAGCCTAGAAAAAAGGGGAAGAACAATTAGTGGATTGTTGGAAAATCCTTAGTGAAGCTAAGGTAGTGGATATATAGTTCGATTGGCACTTGAACCACTCTAAATCCTCTTGTCTATCACTTTTAATTTTCCATTCCACCACCAAAGTTCTAAAAATCCAATTCACCCCCCCTCTTGGCTTGTATTGTTTCATTGATCCACTCAACACCCCTTAAGTGCTGCTGAGCATCTTCCGTGGCAGTTCCTCCAAATTGCCCAATGTGCTTATCATGTTGAACATCACTAGTTTCAGCTCAAAGTGATCTGCTTCAATATCAGGCTCTGCCACAGTTAGATTAAATCCTCTAAAGTCGTGCTCCAAGTAGTCCCTAGTAGTGCGCACATATTGTTGCTGCATGGGCTGAACTAGGGGATGATGTTTATGCGGTGGATCTTGCTGCATGTCCATGTCGTCTCGGGCATTGTTGCCAAGATTGTTGTCTTGGCCGTTATACATGGCTGCCTTTGCTTTTCCTTTTTCCTTAGCTTTTTCAAGGGCTTCTCTTGCTTCTTTCTTTAGTTTTCTTGCTCTTCGTTCGATCTCATCTATGTAAATGATTTCGGTCGACGGGTGGGCTCTTGTCATACACTAGACAAGAAAACTGTAAAAAAATTCGAATAAAAAGGAAAAATAAAAACTGAAATTAAATGCAATAAAAGTGCAGAAAAATAAAGACGAATTTATTGTTGTCAATCCTCGACAACGATGCCAAAAACTTGTAGAGCGTTTGGGTGTTCTCCAATTATGAGCGCAAGTGCACACTCTTGTCAAGTTATAGTATAAGAGATATCGTCTCCCACGAGAATTGGACAGCCAAATTCGAATGTAAATCCCTGCACTGAGAATATTTAAATGCACAATTAAATTTCAGTTTGTTTAAAAGAAAAGCAAATAAACACAAGTAATTTAAGGAAGAGATCAGGTTGATAGAATGGGTCAGGTTATGCTGCTTCGTAGTGTGAAACTGTATTGAATATGTTAAGATGTATTGCGCTGCCAGACTATGCTGCCTTGGTGGATGATGGCAGATTGGTGCTTCAACAACTTTCGCTGCCTCGGCAGGTGGAATGGATGAATGGCTCAGCGACAAGTTCGACTGTCCTTTAAGGCTTGGCAGACGCTTATAAAGTGATTCTGCTTATGTCTAAGTCAGAATGTAGTTGATGTCCATTGCAGATAATACTCGTTAGCGTGAATCGTGCAATGAACAACAACATTTGGTTCATCCTCTCTTAGCCACTTTAAACCCAAACCTATGTCTAGGCTAGATTGATCAACACCTGGTATGGATGAGATTGTGCTTACTTCTTTCGTGAGTTTGACTCTCTCGATGCCAAACAAATGGATTGCTCACAATCAATCTTTCGATCTTAATTGCAAACAGTGAAGAACATGAAATAAGAAAACCTTGAATTTTTATTGCAAATACAAACTTTAATCCTAAACAACTGTTCTCACACTACTCTACAACACAACCCAAACCCTAAGAGAAATTAGAACATAGCGGCGGTAAGGAAGCACAAGAGAAACCTAATCTATTGTCGACTAGGGAAAATCCTCTTCTCTAATTATCTAAAATACAAAATATGATCAAGTATATATAGGGCATGGCCTAGGTTAAGTCCTCCTTGGAGTAGAAGTCTTCCTCATGATAAAGTAGCTTTTGCATTAAATGCAACCTTTATATCTAACTTCTTTAACTTTAATTTGAAATTTTCTTGTCGTTGCCTTGTGTCGCAAGCAAGCCTTGATCTTCTCCTTTGGCGGCTCTGTCCGATGTTTCTGGCATCAGTAAATTGAATGGATGGGCTCAATGGACTCAGCAAATTATGCTCTACCGATCGCACTCTAATTCACCAATTCCTCAAGTTGCTGCCTTGGGCGACAGTTATGGCGGCGGCAACTACTTGGCAGCATCTCTCTGTGTTGAACTGCTTTAGTACAGCTCCTTGGTTTGCAGCCTTAGCATCCGCTCCTTTGATTTCTCCTCCTCCTGACAGCTTCTAGAATCTGAAACTAAAACTAAACTAAAATAGTATTTTTTCTTACCAAATCAAAGATATTCAATAGAAACATGGTAAAGTATAGAATACTGTAGATAATGCGTGTACCTAAATATGCCTAAAATACACTTAAGAATAGCAATAATATGAGATGGAATACATACAAAATATAACACTTATGAGCACTTTACAGTTGGACAAGTTAGCGAATTTGTACATCTCTAAGATTGTGAGGTTATATGGGGTGCCTAAGTCCATTGTTTCGAATCGAGATCCGCGTTTCACAATGATGTTTTCGAAGAGTTTACATCGAGCGTTGGGCATGCGGTTGAGTTTTAGTGCTTTGTATCATCCGCAGACGGATGGTCAAACCGAGCGGGTTATCCAAGTGTTTGAGGATATGTTGAGGTGTTACATCATTGATTTCCAGGGTTCTAGGGAGAAATAGTTATCTTTGATGGAATTTTCTTATAATAATAGTTATCAAGCGAGCATTCAAATGGCTTCTTATGAGGCATTGTATGGGAGGAAGTGTAGAACGCCTCTTTGTTGAGCAGAAACGGGGCAAAAGTTTGTCTATTTTCCTAATGTGTTAAAAGGCACTACGTAAAGAGTGAAACTCATTAGTGAAGGGTTGAAAGCGGCTTCAGATCAGCAAAAGTCTTATGCGGATTTAAAGCGTAAGAAGGTTGAGTATGTTGTAGGTGATAAGGTGTTTTTGAAGGTTTCAGCTTGGAAAATGTGTTGAGGTTTAGCTGGAAGGGCAAGTTGAGTATGAGGTTTATTGGGCTTTATGAAGTGCTTGAACATGTTGGACCAGTTGCTTATAAGGTAAGGTTGCCTTCCGAGTTGGAGAAGATACATGATGTTTTCCACGTATCCATGCTTCAGAGATATAGATTGGATATGTCTCATGTTATGCATGTTGAGGAAATAGAGTTAAATCCAGATTTGTCCTATGATGAAGAACTGATCGAGATCTTAGATTCGGACAGCAAGGTTCTACGTGGTAAGACCATCGAGTTAGTCAAGGTGTTGTGGCGACATCGTGGCGTAGAGGAAGCCACATGGGAAAGGAAGGATGACATGAAGAAGTAGTTTCTTATCTGTTTCCAGCAGGTAAATTTTGAGGACAAAATTTCTTAAGTGGGGGGAGAGTTGTAACGCCACGATTTTGGGCTTGGAAGTAAGTCGGGTTGGCTAGGAAGTCCGTTAGAATCGATTCGAACAAGTTAGACTAGTTTCGGGAATAATTTGAAATAAATGGTTTTCGAACGAGATAAAATTTGGAGAAATGGTTTAAAATCATTATTTTATATATAAGTGATTTTGGTGAAACTAATTTTGAGAAATGAGTTTTGGAAGAAAGACATTTTAGCTTTAGTGACTAAAATTCGATTTTTGAAAACTGTCTTTTTAGTGACTAAATTGTAAAAGACCATAACTTTGAATCTTTAAGGAGTAATTGACCAAAGGTCTAGTTCGGCCTTTTTCCTCTTAATTGATTTATTTTAAGATGGTTTTTAATAAATAAAAAGAAATGAGAAAGATTAAAAAGCCTTTATTTTCCAAAACACATTTTACGTGTAATATTTGAGATTATGGGTTGTTTGTGTAGATATTTGATAGCTGAAGGTTCTTTGGTGTCGAGAAGATGTTTTTAAGTGTAAATCGATGTTGTTTAGATGTTAATTTCGTTGGGTTGTGGCTGGAGGTTAATTAGAGAAGGTTTGTTGATGATTTTGGTTGTTTCCGGATGCCAATTGTTTGGCGATTATGAGTAGAAGTTGAGATGTTGTGTTGCTGGAGATTTTGGTGCATTGTGGTGCACTAATTCTCTATTTTTCTTTGGTTAGAAGTAGGGGATGGTGTTTCGTTAGCTTTGGAAGGAGTTGTGGTTGATCTGGAAGCTTGATTACGCTTCGACAAAGCAAGCGAGGCATTATCGGTGAGTGGAATTTGTTTTAGAGCCTTTCAAAGACTTGAAAGCAAGGTTTGGGGGTATAGATTGAGTTTGAAACACTAATCTAAGCTCGTAAGTAAGTTTGAGATGTTTCACTCTCGTTTCTCAATTTTATCCCATTGTTTTATATGATCATGCTCATGTTTTGAAGATAGATTTAAACCTACTGTTTTATGATTTGATGATTTATGTGATCCCATGAGATAGATTTATGATTTCAAGAGATAGAACTTGTTGAGAAAATGCTATGCATTGTTTATGCTTTTGAAATCAGATGAGAAATGGTTTATGTTTATGCATTGAAAAACAATAGGTAAGTAATGTTTAAAGGTGTATATTGGCATGAGATGATATTATTATCACCGGATATAATTGGTAGACCAATAGGATGAGAAGTGCACTATAATATACAAAAACAGATGAGAAATGGTTTATGTTTATGCATTGAAAAACAATAGGTAAGTAATGTTTAAAGGTGTATATTGGCATGAGATGAGATTATTATTACCGGATATAATTGGTGGACCAATAGGATGAGAAGTGCACTATAATATACAAAATTCGTATGTGCTCTTTGGTTCGAGCAATGGGGGTAGTTCCATCCCGTTCCAAAGTGAGAGAGTGGTGATGAGAGATTCCACCACGGTAGGTCTTGATGACGTGAGATTCCATCAAGCTTTGTGGCGATGAGAGATACCGACATGAGAGTTCGGTGATGTGAGATTCCACCGAGGTACATAGGACTTGACGATATGACATTTCGTCAAGCTATCTGTATTCTCATATCTGAGTAATATTTCTAAAATGCCAATATATGAGATTCAAATGTACCTTGATTATAAATGATTTTATACATTGTGTTTGTATATGAGAACATGTTTTGAGAAATGTTTTATGAGAGACAAGCATGAGTAAGCTTTTCTTTGAGATTTTGCATTATGGTTAATGCATGAGATAGATGATACATGTGGTTTTAATGATGTAGTTTTTGCTTTGAAAATGGTTTCAAGCATGAGATAGAATGAGCATGATGAGATAGAGATTTTAATTGAGAAAATGGTTTTAGATGCATTGTTGTGGTTAGTTTTGTTTTGAGCATCCCTCACTAAGCATTTGTGTCTACGCTCTCTTTTACCAACAATGCAAAGAAATAACTCTTTTGGGGCAGGAAGGAAGCAAGAAGGATTTCCAGGAGTGATACATAGCTCAAGTATAGTTTTATGTTTACCTATTAATAATAATTGGCAATGGGAGGATGCCTTAATGTTTGGGAGGGTGTGTTTTGAAACTCCATGTTTTGTGGCAAGTTTGTGATGTCTATGTTGACTTGTAAATGGCCTTTGGTACTCGGTTTATGCTTGGATATGCATTTTGGTATCTTGCTTGGCTTATTTACTAGGTTGCATGCCTATAGTTTACTTATGTTGCTAATTGCCATGGAATGGAGTTGATCATGCTTGGAATGTTTGAAGTTTGATGTTTGGATATGTTAGATGTAATTTGGAAGCATGCTTGGATGTTTATGGTTGCTTAAAAATGAGAAAAACCAGCAAAAATGTGACATTTCAGGTCCAATATTTCGATACGCCCAAGGCTATATCGAAACGGGGACTCTGAAATAGGCATGGGGTTTCAAAACAGGGCATGGTGCATCGGAACAGGCTCGTGAGGTTTGGTTATAGGAATTTGGTGTACTGAAACGTTTTAGAGGGTGTTTCGATACAGGCTCGTGTTTTGAAACACTAGGCCTTGTTTCGATACGGGCGTTTTCGTACGGTGCTCTGTGTACCGAAACACCAAGTTGTTAAAGGTTATGTTTTCTTTACGTTTTAGTCCCTGAATGTTGTGGATGCGATTAAGTGAGTTTGGATGATTGTTTTGAGTTGAGATTTGATAGAGTGACATGTAATGTGACTAATTAAAGGATGGTAATCTAAAAATTGAATAAGTCCCTATAAATTATTAGAATTACAAAATGGTCCCTAAAATGTGTTTGTGTTCATTTGAGTCCCTCATCGTTGGCGGATTGAGTTGCTAATTGTTCCGATGTGAAGTTTATCACATAGGATAATAATGCACATCTAGACAAGATAAAAGAAAAAATAGGGTCGTTTATTGGGGTAAACTTCCCGATTTACTTCAATGTTACCTGTGTGGCCCATTTGGTTCGGTCTTTCGCCCAGGCTGGGTCGAGGGAGTTACAGAGCAGATCGCACACACCTTATTCTTCTTATTCTTCTTCTTATTTATTCTTATGTGATCTATGGCCGTGAATTTTTCCTTTATATATCTTTCGAGCCCAGTCATGAATTAATGTAAATTGGCTGGGGTTATTTTGGGTTTGTGGTTTTGATAAACGATTAGACTGTTTAGGTTCTTGTTTGCAATTTAAATTTAAAGTTTGTCCATTCTTGGTTCTTATTTTGATTTCGAGTGAATTGAGAGAGGATCTCGAGAGATATCCATTTATCTAACATTGGGAGAGTTAGATTCAAGAAACGAATGAGCATGAACTTCATTCAACAAATCGTTAATGGAGGTTAATCCATCTTAGGGATAAGTTTTGGATTTCAACGGCTAAAAGAAACGTAAGATCGGTTGTTGTTCACCCAAGGTTAACGCAAGGATGTATCACCAATGCATGCACAATTGACCAGTTCTTTGGGTTAGGGATAACAAGGAGACATTGAAGAATGCTTTCTCGAGCTTTGAAGGAAGGAACCCATTTGCTACAACAATTGAACAATTGCCACAACAATCAAGTTGCCTCGGCAATCAATTGCCCAGAAAATCCATTCGGACATCATACCACTAATCACAATAACCCAGCCTACTCTCTTCAATCGAATACTCTTTTCTTTCTTTCTATTTACTTAAGTTTATTTTACTTATTATTCATCACCTTCAATATTATTTCTTTTATAGTGTAATAACTTAAGCAAAGTGGCCCAAGCAAATCCCTGTGGAGACGATACTTGATACATATCACTTTATTACTTGCGACGTGTTCACTTGCACCGTTTGCGTAGCACTCAAAACACAACATAATCCTTTCCTGGTTCGGGTTGCATCAAAACTGGAGCCTCCATTAGATAAGACTTTAACTGCTCGAAGCTTTGTTGTCGTTTCTTGTTCCACTCAAACCTTTCCATAACAACTTGGTCATAGGTGTCTCTATGATAGAAAATCCCTTGACAAAATGACAATAATATCCGGTAAGTCCAATGAAACTACGGACCTCCATGATATTTCTAGGTGGTTTCCACTCCACCACTGCCTGAATCTTTTGTGGATCAACATGGATCCCATCCGCTGCAATAATGTGACCTAAGATGTAACGCTCTGATTTTGGGCTTAGATGTTTTAGCGAGTCGGGTCGGGCCGGTGGAATCGGTGTCAGTTGTTCGAACTGTTAAAAGGTGGTTTAGGGAGATTGAGGTTCGGGATAGGATAAAAATATGATAAAAATTCCTAAAATCCTCTAAAATGATGTTTAAGAGGTTGGCCAAATCAATTTTACAAAATGGATTTTCTAAAGTGTACATTTTTTGATGTGACCAAAATGTAAAGATTTAAAAGTTGGGAAAATGTGTTTTTCAAGAAGAGTCAAAATCTTAGAATCTTTAGGGAGGTACATGGCAATTATGCATTTTCCCTAATTTGACATGTGTTTTAAATGTTATTAAAAATTAAAAAGGCTTTTATTTGGGTTTAATTAAAAAGTTAGTTAATCGGTTAATGAAACTTTTGACGAGCTTTTCATTCCTCTCTTTCACTTCAGCAAAACACTTCTCATTTTCTCTTAAATCTCCAGATTTTATTTTCTCTCAAATCCTCTTTTGATTTCTATTATTTCTCCATTGACTTCTTCCATTTTCCTTCATGTTTCTTCAAGCAAATCTTGCAAAATTAGAAGAGAATCAAGGATTGGAGGGGATAATATTCTGGAATCAAACGAAGTGTTTTTAGAGGCCTCGGACGATTGATAGTTACGTCGGCAAACGTGGTTTTGCAAGTTCGTGAGTGGAGCTTGGTTTTCCAGCGTGGAAACGTTTTAGAAAAGGTTTTGAGAACTTAGTAAGAGTTTGAAATGCTTTATTAAGTTCGGAAGTAAGTAAAGTGAAATTCTCTCTCGGATTGTGCTAGTTTTGAACCTTTGATTGCACTTGATTTTAATTGCATTTACCTACTATTTTAAAGCATGTTTTGAATATGTGGAATGAGGTTGATGATGCCATGTGGTTTAAGGATGCACTAGGTAAGTGATCTGTGTATGCATGTGTTGATGCATGAGGTTTGAAGCATGGTTTAATGCTTGGTTTATGGCTTATCATGAATTCTTTGTAAAAACAGTGAGTTATGCATATGATATGGATTATATTGGCAAGTGATGTTGTATAAAATGTTTTATAAATGAAGTCTGATATAGTTAGCCAGCTATAGGATTGAGTGCATTGTAAACAAGTCGCCTTGGATGTTGAGGGGTTGTGATTGTACCGAATACTCCATCCAAGTACCCTAACGATTAAGGATTGTTTAAGGTTGCAACGGTTGAGGGTAGCTCCCGAGTGTGAACTTGTGTGTGTCTCGTCTCTCGTTAGTGGATTATACATCTACCAATGAGTGGTGTTGAGGGGTTGTGATTGTGCCGAATACTCCACTACGGGTGTCACAACGATGGAGGGTCGCTCTCGTGTGTGAAGCTTGAAATTTCGGTAGAGTGTATAAAGGGTAGGGACAACCCTTGGTAATCTGTGTATCCGATATATGTTTTGAGATTGTTGTTTATCACTTGTGAGCCAATATAATGAAATGAAACATTGTGGAAAACGTTGTTAATGCATAATTTAAAAGATGCATGTTTTGGTTTAAGCTTAGCATAAAGGTGATTATGCTTGGAAGGCTTGTATTATGAGTAGCAATGGTTTAATTGTTGGATTTATACATATCATGTGACATGATGTTCATTACAATGGTTTTGAGGTTAAAGTGCATGTTTTGTCAAATGAAGCTTGATGGTTTTGAAAAGAGTGAAAAACGATTTTGTGCATTGATGATGTTTTCGGTTTGAGCAATCCTCACTAAGCTTGTATGCTTATGCTCTCTTTGTTCATCAATGCAGTCAATTTAAGCTTTAGAGGCAACACTTATAAGGGGATCAATGGAAGACTTTGATTGAAGGTAAGTCTTGGTTTTGGAACTAGTGTAATGAAGGCAATGGGGCGTCTGATGTTATAAATGTCGGTTGCTTTAGTGTTTTCCGTGTTTGTGCAAGTATGACATGTGTATTTAGTTGTGTGAATGACCTTTAAGCTTTGGTTTATTCTTGAGTATGCAATTTAGCCTTTTTGTGCTTTTAACTTCTAGGAAGCATGCCTTCAGTGTCGTAGCTTGTGAGAATGATGTTATGATGATGCTTGTGCTTCGTATATGTGGTCATTAATGTGTATTTAAGTTGTATGTATGTTAGGGCATGTTTCGGGATGGTTTCGAAGGGCGTAAAGTGAATTAAACCAGCTTTTTGGAAAATTGCAGGCCTAGGCGTTTTGGAACGCCCTTACATGTTTCGGAACAGTGGCATGTAATGGCCTTGGAGTTTCAGAACGGTGAGGCTCGTTCCGAAACATTTTGCCTCTGTGAACTATCGTACCGAAACGTGCCTCTAAGGGTTTCGAAACGAACCTGCGTATCGAAACGGTCAGCCATGTTTCGAAACGACCGTTCCGATACGAGGCATTCTGTTCCGGAACACTTGACTCTTGGGTCTGTATTTGAATTGTCCTGAGTTTTGTTTCTTGCATTTTGGTCTCTGTTTTCCTTGCATGCAATTGAGTGAGTTGCAAATGTCTTTTTGAGCTGAAATTTCACTAGGAAGTATGTAATGAAACTAATTGAAGATTGGTAACTTGAATTTGGTGAAAGCTCTCGTAATTTATCAAATTTGCAAAATGGTCCTTAATCCTTAATCGGTTTTAATTAATTGGCAATTGTGTTGATTCTGAATCTGCTGCTTGCGTACATACACTTAGGAACCTAAGGTGCATCTAGACAAGATAAAAAGAGAAAAAGGTCGTTTATTGAGGTAAACTTTCCTGGTTTACTTCAATATTCCCTGTGTGATCCGTTCGGTTCGGTCTATCAGCCAGGCCGGGTCGAGGGGGTTACATAAGAATGCCATCTCAGAAAGCTAAAATTCACACTTACTGAACTTGGCGTGGAGCTGCCTTTCTCTCAAGGTCTGGAGGACAACACGAAGGTGATAGTCGATATCATAAATGAAGACAACCATAAACTGATCTAGGTAGGGCTGAAAGATCAGGTTCATCAAATCTATAAAAGCTGATGGTGCATTGGTTAACCTAAAGGGCATAACCGAGGAATCATAATGACCATACCGTGTCTTAAAAGCGGTCTTCTGGAAATCCTCATCCCTTACCTTCAACTAGTAATATCCTGATCTTAGGTCAATCTTCGAGAACACACAAGCACCTCTCAATTGGTCAAACATGTCATCTATCCTTGGAAGAGGATATCAGTTCTTCATCGTCACCTTGTTGAGCTGCCAATAGTCAATGCACAACCTTATTGACCCATCATTCTTCTTGATAAACAAGACCGAAGTACTCCAAGGTGAGATGTTTGGTCAGATAAATCTTCTCTCCAACAACTCTTGAATCTGATTCTTTAACTCTTTTTATTTTTTTGGTGTCATGTGATACGGTGCAATGGACACTAATGTCGTGCCTAGCATCACCTCTATCTGAAACTCTAGCTCACGATATGGAGGTAGTCCAACTAACTCTTTCGAAAAAACATTGGCAAACTCTCTAACAGTCTGAAGGCTATCAAGCATTAGACTCTCAACTCTTGTATCAACCACGTGAACCAAGTAGGCCTCACAACCTTGTTGAATCATCTTTTGTGCCGCCAAAGCCGACAATACATTAGGAAGGCAAGGGTTCCTCTCACTTTTCACAACTAGATTGGTTCCATCCGAACCATGAAGCTTAAGGCTCTTCGCCCTACAACCCAAACTCGCATCATAATCGAATAACCAATCCATCCCTAAGATGGCATCAAACTCTTGAAATGGAAATACCATCATATCGGCTAGAAATATCAAACATTGGACCTCAATCAGACACCTATGATACATCTTATCAACTAAAATAGCATACCTCAAAGGGCTAGTCACATGTACTCCTATCTCAAGATCTTCGATGGAAATACCCCACATATGGGATATTCCATTACGGATGTAGGAATGGGTAGTCCCCGAATCCACTAGAGCAACAATGGGAACTAAAAATAAGGTAAATGTACCTGAGATGACGTTAATAGCCTCACAATCCTCCTGAACCTTGATTGCATATTGCCTCGCTGGTGCCCTCGTAGTTGACTGGACCGTACACCCACTTTGATGTCCAGACGTATGGCTCACTCCTCCTCTAGCAAAGCCCCGACCCCTCTGAGCTTGATAAGAGGTCTTTTAAGTTTGAATCGAAGTGGCACCAACAGTTGTCGAACAATCCCTCACATAATGATCTAGTGACCCACAACCATAGCAAACTCTGGATGTCCCCCAACACTCGCCTTGATGCTTACGTCCACACTGATAACAAACTGGTGCGCCCACACTCCTCTGTAATGTAACGCCCCGGTTTTGGGCTTAGACCGGTTCGGTCAAAGTGCGGTTCGAATATAAAAGAGTGAAATTAGGAAAGCCTAGTTCAGGTTGCATTAAAAATATGGAAAAATGTTCTAAAATCCTCTTTTAATATATATATGGGAATTGTGAAATCAATTTTACAAAATGAGGTTTGGAAGGGTGACATTTTGGCTAGTGACCAAAATGTAATTTTCGAAAACTGCGTGACTGTTTTAAAAAGGATTGAAACTTTGAATCTTTAAGGAGCTATTTACCCAATGTGAGTTTCTCCAGATTTTTCTAAGATATTAAATGATTTATTAAAGGTTTTTAAATAAAACTAAAAAGGAGGGAAGATATTTTGTCATTTCCAACTAACTTTCCATATTTTCCATTTTTCCTTTTCTCTCATTTTCTCTCAAACCAAACATCTTTTTCCAGAGCTTTTTCCTCTGATTTTGCTACCTAAATACCTCTTTTCAATTCTCTTTTGATTTCTAATCATCTCCTCATCAAAACCTCACCATTTGCTAATTGGATTTTCAAGAAAACTTGGTTCGAAAAGGGAGAAACTCAAGTTTGGAGGTAAGAACGTCCTTCTCCTCTAAACTCTCAGTTCTTTACTGAAATTCCTAAGTTCTCAATCCTTAAATTGTGTTTTATAAAAGGTTTTATAGATGTATTCATGATCTTGGCTTTTAAATGCAAGATTTGCTTGATTTTGATGAAAATTCGCATGATCTGTTTAAGTAGTGATTTGAGGTGTATTTTTGATGTTAAATGAATGTTAATTTGATAAGGAATTGAGGTTTAATTAATGCAATCCCGGATAGGTTGAATTTCCTAAGTTTAGCTTGTGTTTTTGATGGTTTTTGGAGTGATCTTGTTGATCTGTTGTGGCTGGAGGTATAAGGATGTGTTGAGATCCATTTTGGATGTTAATTGATGTTTAAGAATGTTTAGATTTGATGGATCATGGCTGGGTAATGTTGTGAAGTTGTTTGGATGCATTTTCGGTTGTGTTTGGTAGCCGAAAGTGGAGTGTGGATGAGAGCAGCGGGTTTAGGTGCTTTCATTGAAGCTATTAATGCATGATGATGCATTAATCCTCTACTTTGATGTGTTAAAAACAGGGGAAGCATCTTTGGATCCAAGTGGTGGTGATCCGGAAGCTTGATTGGTGTTTCGGCAAGAGGCGAAACGGAATCGGTGGGTGGATTTTGGTTTCCAGCTTTGAAACCATTGAATTGAAGGTTTGGGAGCTTAGTTTAAGTCTAAGCAACTTAGCTAAGCTCAAGAGTAAGTTTTCGGAAAACTCTCTTGATGATGAGCCATGGATTGGTTGTATGCAATGTGGTTGTTTGCATGTTTTAAATCATGTTTTGAAAGCATTTTTAGCATGTTTATTTGCTGAGATTATAAGCCATGTGTTGAAGGATGCTCAAGGTAAGAGATCCTTGTTTTTGAACATTGTTAAATGTGGTTTGATGCTTAAAGATGCATGATGTTTATGGCTTGGTTTAATGCTTTAAAACAGTGGACTAATGTTGTTAATGGTGCATATTGGCAAGTGATGTTTAAGGTCACAAAGGTGTTTAAAAGTCCTTGTGTGAGCCTTGTTTATTTAAGAACAACATGGTGGTTAAAAGTCCATGGTTGGTTCTTGGTTAAGATCATCAAGGTGGTTAAAATTCCTTGGATGACTTGGATGAGTCTTGTATATTTTAAGAGCAACATGGTGTTTAAAAGTCCATGGTTGACTCTTGGTTAAGGTTACAAAGGTGGTTAAAATTCCTTGTGTAAGCCTTGTTACGTAAGAACTCCAAGGTGTTTAAAAGTCCTTGGGAGATTCTTGTTAAGGACACAAAGGTGTTTAAAAGTCCTTGTGTGGTCCTTGCCATGGTGTTTAAAAGTCCATGGGGTTAAGGACACAATGGTGTTTAAAAGTCCATGTGTGGTCCTTGGAAAGTATAAGATCACAATGGTGTTTAAAAGTCCATGTGTGAGTCTTATGTTGAATGTATCACTTGTTGCCAATATGACATGATATGAACTTGAAGCATGAGTTGCTTGTTTTAAATGCTTATGAGCATGTTTAAATGTTGATTTGAAGTATGATTTATAAAGGTGTTTATAAATGCATTATTGTGTGGTTTTAAATGAGCATTCCTCACTAAGCTATTGCTTACGCTCTCTTTCTTTCTTAAACCAATAATGCAGAGCATTAAAGTGCATTTGAGGGCAGCAAGGTGGTGAAGAATCCAAGTGGTGAACAAAGCTCATGTATGGTGAAGGTTTCTTAAACACTATTAGCTTTTTGGTAATTTGGCAATGGGGGACCTATGTGGTTGTTTTGGGAGATGTTTTGGACTCCCTAAGTTGGATTTATGTTGTTGATAATGTTGGTTCTTGTAATTGGCCTTTATATGGTTTATTTGGAGATTTGATGCTTGAATGGTTTGCTAAGTAGGAAGCATGCCTATAGATTTGGGGTTTTCCATAATTGATGCCATGTTGATGTTTGGTTGATGCAATTATGTTCCTTGTGTGTTGAATGACTTGCTGGTAAAATTTGGTGGCTTTTGGAGCATGTTTGATAGGTCGATTGCATGATAAACCAGCTAAATTTCTGCAATCTGGGCAGCCTGGTTCGGAACAGGTGCTACCGTATCGGAACGGGGGCCTGAAATGGCCAGGGCGTTCCGAAACGGGAGGCACTGTTTCGGAACAGTTTGGCCACTGCCAGGCCATGTTTCGGAACCCGTTGCAGAACGGTCCCGCGTTTCGAAACAGGTCTTCCCTGTTTCGGAACACTCGACCGTTGGGCTCTGAATTTGATGGTTAAATGTTTTGCAATGTTTGCATTTTGGTCCTGAAACTTGTTTATGCAATTGTATGAGTTTGAGATGCCCGTTTGAGCTGAAATTTGGTAGTGAAGCATGAAACCTGACTAATTTCCTATTGGTAACTTTAATTTGGATTAAGTCCTTAAAATTTTCAGAATTTACATTTTGGTCCCTAAAGTTGTAATTTGTGCAATTGAGTCCCTGAATGATCTCTAATGGTTTTGATCTTTGAATATGTTGTTCTTGTGAACATGACTAGGGATAATGCACATCTAGACAAGATTAAAAAGAAAAAAAAAGGTCGTTAATCAAGGTTGACTTTCGGGTTGACTTTGGTTTTCCCCGTGTAATCTTCTTAATTTGGGTCAACCGTCTAGGCCGGGTTAAGGGGGTTACATGTAAGCCCTCCAAGCTCATTATGGACGAAGATGATAAAGGCCTCTTACGGCCAGCAGATTTCGACCTACGGTTCAATCTTGAATCCTCTTCAACGCTCATCTACCTTGGTTCCACCAGTTTTTATTTCTCCCAAAATATGACTGTGAGTTGTTAGAGAAGTTCTAAGTCTTCCCACTCGAACCTCTATGCCCACTAGCTTGGCCATAGGTCAATCCTTGAACTTGCTCGAGCGATTTGGCACTAGCGATCAATTTTGAGAACACTTTTGGTGGGGCAATAGTCAAATATGTCTGGGCATACCTCTTTTGAAACCTCTTTCACCTCATCTTCTTGGTAGCAACCAGCTCTGGGCATACCTGCTCAACTATAGAAACTCTTGTTCATATTCAAAGACTAACCAGTTCCCTTAGACAAAATGAGTGAATCGATCTCTCAAACTATCAATAAGGGCTTCACCCACGTACTTCTTCTTAAACTCATCCAAGAAATCATCCCATGAAGGTCGGTTAGGGTACCACCTCAACTCTATGGTTTCCCACCACTCTCGAGCATTCTCCTTCAATAGGGAAATGACACATGTCAGCTTGTCCTCGGGTTCCAAACGCATCTATCACATAATCCAGTGAGTGTCCCTCAACCATTGATCCTTCTTAACCGGATTGTCTTGTCTGGTTCTAAGGAAATCCGTTGCACCATGGCGACGAACTCTCTCAATTGATGCCTCACGAGGGGTAGCCGAGGGCCTAGGTATGGCCCTCACAATCTGGTGAAGAGCCTGATGTAGATGAGAGAAATAATTAGCCCCTTGGACCCTCTTGTCTTCTGTCATCTCCCTCGTATCGGGAACATAATCCTCATCGTAACTCCCTTCACGGAGCCCCAACTCTCCTCATGATCTCGTGCTCTTATAGGCATGATTACTTTCCGTGCAAGTAAACAAATAAGGTTACACCATCGAATATTTAGCTGAAACGAGTACAACTTCGACTTAGGAGCAACATATTCGCTAGACACCTATCTACCACTCTAGACAACCCCAGGACTTTTCTAGAACCACCTAAACCTAGGCTCTGAAAGCACTAAATGTAACACCCTTAACCGGATGTCACATTTGGGCCTCAAGCCCAACTCGTTACCAAAAAATTTAAACCTAGTTTAGCCCAAATCACATCAATTTCCATAAAATCCATTAAGTTTAAATATTTAAACATAGATAATTAATTAAAAACATTACATGGGAGCTCTATTTAAAAATGCATGATTAAAAACATTCGAATTAGGATTTAAATTCTAAAATAAGAGTTACAATACAAAACATAGGGTCCTACGAATACATGGCCCAAATAAATCTAAGTATTGTACTCGGAACAAGTCGATGCTTAAGTCCAACTCTGATGGTGCTCCAACAATGCACGCCGATCTACTAACCTACGAACGGAAACAATAATTCCGAATGATGAGCTAACGAAGTTCAATGGATACACTTCCACTCAACCATGCTTCATGCTAATCATAAATATGAACATGTAGCTAAAGATGATATCATGACAATACAATAACATATGGCGCTACCTCTAGCCACCTAAACATATAGCAAACAACAAGGATGGATTAATCTCACAAAGCATATATGCATCATACCAAACAAACCTGGAGTGAGGCTCAGTGTCACATAGCATCGGGAACGTACACTCGAAGTGAGGCTTGGTGTTATACAGCCTCGGGAACGTACACTCGTACTTGAAATCTCTCATTGAGTATCATCGGGTAAGGCATGGTATCATAGCCTCGGGAACGTACATTCGACATCTCATCTCATGGTGTTGCAACACACTCTCTAGGTATCTAGATCCCGACAATCAAGGGTGACTCTACCACACAAGTGCCCTTACTTGGCACACAACATTACTCGATCCACCAATGATCCATGTGGTTGCTATTACAATAACCACCCAAGGTTACCAAGTAATTACACATTATGCTCATATATGAGGGTTAAATCTCGTTTTCTCAATTTTACCATTTATTATACCACATTATGAGCCCATTGGGCCATAGTCCTCGAATTATAATTCCCTCAAACTCAAAATGCATTTTTGGGCAGATTGCATAGTGGGTACCAGTACTGGCTCTCGCGTACCGGTACGGTACCCCTAGGGCACCGATACCCATAGCGTACGACTATGAATTTAGCTCACTAGAACTTCATCTGACATTCGTGTACAAGTTGAACACCGTATCGGCACCCTCTCTTAGTTCATCCAATGCAACAATGTTCTTAAAACCTAGAACACTGGGTACCGGTACTGACTCCCTGCGTACTGATACCGAAGTCTAGAAATGGCTTCCTAGGCTCGGGAAATAGCTTCCTAAGCCCTCTAAATCACAACCATTAACCTCATAACTAGATCCTACATCTTATTGGAGTGTTTAGGGTGGTTTACTACCTTTTTTACAAGTTATTAACAACAAATCTGGATTTTACCATTAAAGAGGGTCTCTAACCTCTAACACCCAAACTCAACCACAAACATCAAATTTAAGCAACAAAGAAATCAAATTTATGATGCCCATGAAAACATAGGAGTTAGTAGTGTACTAACCTTGATTCAAAAGTTGGAAAAGAAGCCCCCAAGCCAAGCTCCTCAAGCATTCTTCTTCCCAAGCTCATTGGAAGAATTTCCAACCTATATCACTACACAACGAAGTTGTAAAATGAATTACAACTTTGCAGAAGGAGAAAAACCAACTAAACTCACTATTAGAGCTGGAAAATGAGATTAAATCTCTATATAACCTATTTCCACCAAACCCCCCACAAAACCCATATTTCTGATCCACCATAAAACTTAATAAAACTTACCTCAAAACGTATATTCTTTGTAACTAATAACAACCCTCTTAACTAGAAATCTGAGATTTACACTCTAACACACAAAGATTCAACCTTTCTCTTTTAGGTGGAAGTTAGGAGATGAGGATGAATGACAGAATTAGACAAGGGGACAAGGGTGAGTTCATTCTCTTGCTTTTCTGCAGAGAAATTAATGAGCCACCCTCCATTCCCTCTTCAAAAAGAAGAAATTACATCATTACCCTCTCATCATCCCCCTAACCCATCTCCAAACCAAAACTCAAGCCCAACAACTATAAGCCCACTAAAGCCCCTCAAAGGCCCAAAACTCACGGCCCACGGTTCGGGTTTAACTGACCCACAGATTCTGAAATAAGGGTCATTACAATTTTCTTGATGGCTTGGCTTGGAGCCATCTACATCTTGGTGAGGTGTATTAATGCTCGAGGAGTATATCCCATTTTATGGTGGTTGCATAGGAATCCGGATGTCTTAAATTCAATACTATAATACTTAATTTAGAGGATGTGTACTTAGGGCTATGTGAGCAAGTACAACTGACGTACCCAAGGGCTATGTGATTTGGGTGCGATTATATAAGATATGCGTACTGAGGGCTATATGAACAAGTACATCCAACATACTCACGAGCTATTTGATCTGGGTGTGATTAGTAACCTATCCGTGGCTATGGTGATCTGGCTACAATATTTAACTCGATGGCTATGTGAGCTCGAGTAAGCCTGATGGCTTGGTGACCTCAGGTAAGGACGAATTGTGGCTAATGTGATCCAAGTACGTTCGGGACATGTCCATGGATACGGTGATCCGGATATGGTCCATTCAACCTGACGGCTATGTGAGCACGGGTAACCTGACGACTATATGAACACAGGTAAATTAGGGCTTCATTGGTCATTTTGTAGTGATATAAGGATTTAAATTATGCATGTTGTTATGGATGCTATAGATGATAGCTTGTGGTTGTTTTAACCTCAAAAGGCTAAGTGATCTCAAGTATTGTAAAGCATTGTAGAACATGTAAGACTTCTTGTAGAATTAAGGATGCCTTAAGATGGGTGATCTAGGAACTCTAGCTTGTGTGGGCTAGATGATGACTCATAGATAGTGAAGTCATATCTATGCTCTCTAGACTATATTTATCTTGCATGCTTATTTTATGATAATCGTGAATTATGGTTGAGTAGAAATGTACCACAGAGTTTTGTAAGCTCAGCATTCGGAATCGTTGTTTCCGTCCGCATGTTAGGTTGATCGTGATTGAGGAGCACATCGTGGAGGGATTTCCTAACACTACATTGCTTCAGAGTACAATACTTGGTATTTAGTCTTGGGCTTATGTATTCATAGGGCCTTACAAGTGTAGCAACGTCTGTAACTCTATATTGAATACTATTTTTGTAACCCCCTTAGCCTGGCCTAGACGGTTGACCCGAACTACGAAGATTACACGGGGAAAACCAAAGTCAACCCGAAAGTCAACCTTGGTTAACGACCCTTTTTTCTTCTTTTTAATCTTATCTAGATGCTCATTAAACTTAAGCGTACTCTTGAGAAAAACATACTTGAAAATCACAGCGATCGGAAAACAGTAAGGGACTCAATTGCTCATCATACAAAGTTAAGGACCAAAATGTAAATTCTGGAAAGATAGAGGACTTAGCTGATTTTTAAGTTACCAATATCAAATTAATCATATTACATGCTTCCCTGTCAAGTTTCACCTCAAACGGACATCTCAAACTCAAGCAATTGCAAATATAAAATTCGGGACTAAAACGTAAAGCTTGCAAACTTTAAACCATTCAAATCAGTGCCCAACGGTCTAGTGTTTCGGAACGGGGGTTGACTGTTCCGAAACGCGGGTTCGTTTCGAGACCTGTATCGAAATAGGGCTTGGCAGTGGCAAAAGCGTTTCGGAACGGCCTCTACCCGTTTCGATACACGAAGGCCATTACAGGCCCCCGTTTCGGAACAGTAGTACCCGTTCCGATACGGACTGCCCAGAAAATGCAGATTTTGCTGGTTTAACATACAATTAATCACTCAAACACATCCTAATGACTTCCTAATCATGCCAACAGGTCATCATACAAATAAGGTACATTTTTGCATCGTCAAAACACATTCATGGCATCAATTAGGAAAATTCACAAGTCTATAGGCATGCTTCATAATATCCAAAGCAAACAACCATCAAAACATCAAAGCAAGCACCAAAATGGCCATTTACATACCCAAAACATTTAAGGCATCATGCCACAACTAGGGAGTCCAAAACATCTCCCAAAAACACATCCTAGGTTCCTATTGCCAAATATCAAAATCTAATAATGTTGTGAAAATAGTCACCATACATGAGCTTAGCTTTCCCTTGGATTCTTAGCCTCCTTGCTGCCTACAAACACCTTAATTATCTGCATTATTGGCTCAAGAGAGAGAGCGTAAGCACAAATGCTTAGTGAGGCATGCTCTAAAGAAACAACACAATAATGCACTTTATAAAAACTCTTTCCATAAGCCTTTAACACTTAAACATCATTATTCATGCAACATTGCATTCACATCAAGCATCTCATGCTTCAATATCATTAACATGTCATATTGGCTTTCAAGTGATATTCTATAACCATTTACAACATAAAACACGACCGGGTATGCGGATTACAAGCGTTGTCCCATACGCTTCATACACACTACCGAACACACAAGGTGGAGTTTACCGGTACAATCACAACCCCTCAACACCCGTGATGGAGTTTAACGGTACAATCACAACCCCTCCACATCACTCATCGGTAGTTGTATAACATCACTAATGAGAACACGGGACACACAACACAAGATCCACACATGGACTTTAAACCACCATTGTGATCTTAAACATCTCGTTAGTGTACTTAGATGGAGTTTACGGTACAATTACAACCCCTCAACATCCAAGGCGACTTTATTCACGATGCACCCAATCCTATAGCCGGCTAACTATATACGATTCAAGTACTTAAAAACCAACACATCACTTGCCAATATACATCAATTATCATCAATAATCCACTGTTTTTAAGCATCTAAAACAAAGCCATTTACAACATGCATCACTATGCATCAATCCACAATTTTATCAAATCAAACCAAGGATCTCTTACCTTGAGCATCCTTCAACAAATGGCTTACATAACCAACATTAACCATGCTAAACATGCTTTCAAAAACAGAATTTAAACATGCAATTATCAACAAATGCATTGAACCAACCCATGGCTCATCCAAGAGAGTTTTTTTCCGAAAACTTACTCTTGAGCTTAGCTAAGTTGATTAGACTTAAACTAAGCTCCCAAACCTTCAAACATTCGATACAAAGCTGGAAATCCAACTCCACTCACCAATTCCGTTTCATAAGCTTGCCGAAACGCCGTTCAAGCCTCCGGATCAACACCACAAGGATCCGAAGATGTCTCCCCTGTTTTAAACACATCAAAGCAGAGGATTTATGCATCATCATGCATTAAAATCTTCAGCCTTAACACCTAAACTCACTGCTCTCACCAAATCTAACATTTCGGCTACCAAACACAACCGAAATCACCTCCAAACTCTTCCACAACATTACCCAACCAAGATCCATCACTTCTAAACATTCTTAAACATCAATTAACATCCAAAAAGAACCTAAACTCGTCCTTATACTTCCAGCTATAACAGAACACCAAGATCAACCCAAAAACCACCATTTTCATAAGCAAAAACTTAGGAAAATCAACCTATTCGGGATTGCATTGATTAAACCTCAATTACACATCATTAATCATCCAAAATACATTAAAAATCATCTCAAAACAGAGCCCAAACAATCACCACGAATTTCTTCAAGATTTATTCTAAATCTTGAGTTTTAAGCCAAAATCAAGATCACAACATTAAAACCTTTAATAAAAACTTAATTTAAGGATTGAGAACTTGGGAATTTCAGTAAAGAACTGAGTATTTAGAGGAGAAGAACATTCTTACCTCTAAGTGTAGATTTCTCCTTGATTAGAGCCAAAATCCTTGAGAATTCAATAAGCAAATGAAGAGGATTTGAGAGAAAATGAGATGAGAAAGTTTTTAAGAAAGTTAGTTATGAAAAGCTAAAATATCATTTTCCACTTTTCTTTTAATTAATTAAACAATAAATGAATCATTAACATCTAAGAAAAATCTGGAGAAATCAATCTTGGGTAAATTAGCTCCTTAAAGATTCAAAGTTTCAATCCTTACAAAACAGTCACCACTGAACTTTTCAAAAATTACATTTAGTCACTAATTCGAAATGTCACACTTCCAAACCTTATTTTGTAAAATTGATTTCACCACTCTCTTATATATATTAAAAGATGATTTTTAAATATTTTTCCATATTTTTAATGCAACCCGAACTAGGCTTTTCCTAAAACCACCTTTTATATTCGAACCGAAAATCAGACCGGTCCGGTTCAGACCCTAAACTTCCAAGCCCAAAATTGAGATGTTACAATTTTGATATTTGATGTTTAAACTCGGAGCTCATGTTTTGTAAATGAGTTTATATTGCTTATTTAATTAAGAATGATTTAATGAATTTTTAAATGATGGATAAATCTATGGTTTTTAAATGAATTTTTTTTGGTCGGGTTTTGGGTGACCCGAGTTTAGCACTTTGGATTTTGATCAGGATCAGGGTGTTACACTCTAACCTTCGACAGACATAAATGACTCTTGAATCAAGCTTCGATTTTTTATTTAAACCTATACCTTATTATGATTATTCAGTTGTACCTAACCTAAAATGACCGATGTAGATCCTATTCTTTGTCGAGCATTCAAGGACTTGAACATTTTTCAAGTTGGATAAAAACAATTTTGACAATTACACATCTCACTTTTTTTAGCATGAAACATATATCATTACTTAAAGAAGATTACAAAAAGTAGCAGATGGTGATTCCACCTAGTTGGATGGGCAAACACCTTGAGCAGAGGCTTTAGTTACTAAACTCGCGACAGAACTCTCCCTCTTTCAACAAAGAAAAAAAAACAAAAAGACAATAACATACTGCAGAGGTATTTTTCGATAGGAGCAGTGGTCCAATTATATGGATTACGAAATCTTTATATTTCAATAAAGCCAAAGTTGTCCAATTCACAAATAGTACTGGATAGTCTTTGGGTGTGAGCCCAATGAAAATCCATTGAAGGGCTGAAGCTTCGGGTTCGTCAACCAAAGCGACATAGATAAGCTTAGCGAGACCTGCAATAATACATCCCTCAAAATTTCTGATAACAGCGGCAATACCAGAAAAATAGATCGAGCTAAGCAACATCTATGTTGATTTTAGAATGGCCAGAGGTAGGTGGGGTCCATGAGCAAGGAATTGGTGGAGAAGAAGAAGAAGGAGGATTCCTGGAGAGCAAAGCTTGAATTCTGAGAATATGTATATCTTATATGAATAGAGAAATTTGTTTAAATTAGAATTTATATGTACCATAATGTTATAAATAATTAAAATTAATTTTGAAGATAAACTCGAATAACTTGACTCGACTCGAATTTCATACTCATATCGACTCGAAATTGTTTTAAATGAAGTTTGAATCATAGAATAAAAAATTTCAACTCGAAATATTTTGACTCAACTTAAGTCGACTCGATCAAATACTCACCCTAAAAATAAATTGTATGTTTATAATTCTAAAAAAGTATATAAATGAAATTTATTTAAATACTAACAAATAATAAAATTATGGTTCTAATTTTTGGAATAAAATACTTTTTTCCCTTCAGGATGATGATGTAATTTAGAGTCCGTTTGGTTCTAGAAAATATTTTTTTTATTTTTATTTTTTGTTTTCATTTTCATAAAATAATTTTCATTTTCAGTTTTCCAAAAACTAGAAAACACAATTGGTTAATAGAAATGAAAACTTATTTTCAAAAATAAAAATAGTAAAAATATATTTGGTATATAGTTTTTAAAAATAAAAATAAATAATATTAAACAAATTAATTAAAAATACAGTTATTAAAAAAGTATTATTATAATAAAAATAAAATATAATTGAATAAGCCAAAATTTTAAATTAATTCGAACTCGGGTTAAATAGAGTTAAAATTTAAAAACATTTAATTTACATCTTTTCCACTTTTCTAAAATGTTTTAAATATAATGAAAACATCTTCTTTATATATTTTAAAACTTTTACTAATTTTTGTTTTAATTTTCTAAAAGTTATTTTCAAATTTTATAATAAATAACTTATATTCTCTATAACTAAACCCACCTTTAATTTAAATAAAATTCTCAACTCATATGTAACTTATAACTCCAAACTATATATAAGGTTTAACCTGTTTCGTTTTCCAGTTCGATTTTGCTATTTGTTTATTTTTCTTAACCAAACCCTAACCATATCTCAGACAACAGCATCAAAAACCCTAATCTTAATCTTCAAAATAACGTTTCGGCATTGAAAAATTTCTTCTATGGATTCTCAATTCGAGACGGCCTCGCAACCTGACCCAGCCGCGGATGCTTACACCTTCCTCGAATTTAACACCCAAGGTGAGTCCGATTTCGAGTACACGGACTTCCGCGACCCGATTCGTTCCTGGCCAACACCCTCCGACGCGCACTCCGCCGAACGATCCGGCTCCGACCACCACTCGGACACTGCCGCTTCCTCTCCCTCTAGCGCTTCGAAAGGCGTTGGCCGTGCCTCAACGAGCAATAACAACAGCCATAGCAATAGTGCGACCGCGGTTGATGCGTTGGCGACGGGAATTAGTGGATTGAATTTTGAGGAGACGGTTGGGGATGAGGATGGCGGGTATGACTACGGAAAAGGGGATTTCGCTGAGCACGCTTGTCGCTATTGTGGGGTTTCGAACCCGGCTTGCGTGGTTCGCTGTAACGTTCCTTCGTGTAGAAAGTGGTTTTGTAATTCAAGGGGGAATACATCAGGCTCGCATATTGTTAATCATCTCGTAAGTTTTCTTATTTCATTCATTATTTTAAAACACCGATTAGGTCTCAGTGAGCGTGGCATTGGTGTAGATTCGCATGTTTGGGATCTAGGTTGAAATGCAGAAGGCATATGTTAGGGAGAGAGCATTAAGTAGGAACGGTTCTTTTATTTTAGGTTGATGACTTGGGATTTTGTGTAGCTTAAAAAATGCATTTACATTGAGAAAGTATATGATTCATACATGGTAGAATTGTTTATGATACTTTTCAAACGGTTACATTTCATACTAGGTTTATAGATGCAGTTTTGAAAGTTTTGCCTCGGTTATGAAGTGCAAGCTTCTTGATCAAATGTATTGTGAACAAGCACATAAATTACGGCATCATTCAGTGCCCTTCCTCTTGTAGGCTATTCTGACATCTAAATAAGAGAAGTTTGTTGGATTCAGGTTGAAAGTAGTTTTGTACCTCATTTCCTTTGAGATTGTTAGGAAATTATTACATATAGTACTACACTCCAGAGGATGATGCATACAGGAACTGTTTTTTTCACCTTAAATGAAGGAGTTTTCTTATAAGACACTTAGAAGTCAGATTTTAATCTAAATATCTTCAGATGTAAAGTCATGTTCAAATCAATTATGACAAGTACATAATTCTGTGACCTGAGTTTATAGTTTTTGAAAGAAAGGGATAGTAGAAGGCAATAAGAAGTCGGGTCCTAAGTCTAGACATATCACAAGATGTTCTTTTGTTCATGTTGGAATTGTAACATTGATTATTATTTTCCTTGGCTATTGGAATCGGTTTTGTTTAGTTTACTTTGCTCATGCCGATGACCACTGTTGATTATTGAGAATGTTAAGTGTACCTTGCTTTTTTTATATGTTAAGAATTGTATCTTCTTGTAGCTAGATAGCCTCTCATAGTCTGCAGGTTTTGTTCCATCTACTGGTTTTGGAGGTGCCATCCGTGTTTGTTTTCTCTTTTTTCATGTTGTGTTCATGAACCTAGAAGAACTGACAACATAAACTGCAATCTAGTTTACTTTTATGTGAACAAAGAAACAATTGTTTGCTACTTGCTTTATACTGATGATGCTGTAGGAATACGTGATTAACACAATTGGGGCAAAATTGAATGTTTGCAACTAAGTTTTCAATATACACCTTGTCAGTCAAGCCAGCCTAGGAACGTAGTTCCACGTTTCCATGTCTTATTCTGTTTGATACAGTTCCTTTTAGTTGTCAATTTGTCATAATTTTAATTTGTTAAACATCATCTGAGTTGCTTTACTAAGTGTGTGTTATTTAATGGGATTATTGAATTCATCATTAACAAGTCTACTGGATAAACCAGTATTGGTAGTCACCGGATGCTATTGATTATTGAGTTTTTTTTTTTTTCCATTTTAGGTACGATCTAAACACAAGGAAGTCTGCCTTCATAAGGATAGTCCTTTGGGAGAAACAATTCTTGAATGCTACAACTGTGGATGCAGAAATGTTTTCCTTCTTGGTTTTATATCTGCTAAGACAGAGAGTGTTGTCGTTCTTCTCTGTAGAGAACCTTGTTTGAATGTCAATGCTTTGAAGGACATGAATTGGGATTTGAGTCAGTGGTGCCCCCTTATCGATGATAGGTGCTTTTTGCAGTGGCTGGTTAAGGTTGGTTTTTCCTGAATCATGTGAAAATGACCTATTGGTTTGAGGGCATACTAATACATTTCATTTCAACAGATCCCATCTGAACAAGAACAGTTAAGGGCACGACAAATAAGTGCTCAACAAATAAACAAGGTAGAGGAGCTTTGGAAGACAAATCCGGATGCTTCCCTTGAAGATCTTGAGAAGCCCGGTGTAGATGATGAACCTCAGCCTGTGGCATTGAAGTATGAAGATGCTTATCAGGTTCTCAGACTCACAACAATTGAAATAATTGGCCTTTCATTATTTTTTAAAAGGCAAGAAGTTATATCATATATTATGTGGCTTACAAATCATGTTGATGGTTTCCTTTGCAGTATCAAAATGTTTTTGCGCCGCTTATTAAGCTTGAAGCTGACTATGATAAAGTACGTAGCATCATGTTCACACTCATTATATCCTCCCAGCTGCAATTAATTTAACTGTTTATGGATATTAATTTATTTTTTAGAATGCAATGTTCTTGTCTAAATCGATTTTTCTTTTTCTGGCAGATGATGAAAGAATCTCAAAGTAAGGACAACGTTACAGTTCGTTGGGATATTGGGTTAAACAAGAAGCGAATTGCATATTTTGTCTTTCCAAAGGTGCTTTACTGTAGTGTTTCTTTTAATTGTTTTCTATGAATTTATTCCAATTAATAATTGTTTTCTTGGTTTTTGCCCCCCTTTCCCCTGTATGTCCCTTTTTTTTGAAGTTAATAGAAAAAGTTGTGTTGTAGGAAGACAATGAGCTGCGTCTAGTACCTGGTGATGAGTTGCGACTGCGTTATTCAGGAGATGCTGCGCACCCAGCTTGGCAGGCTGTTGGGCATGTGGTACATCTCCTTTATGATCTTGCTATTCAATCCTGGTTCTGATGTGTGCTTGTACATACACGATAATGATTAAATGTATTGTTTATGGAAAACCTGATTTTGTTGTATTCCTCAGTAAGGTTTTTGCATTTGGTGAACCTCTGAGGAACACACTTATAAGCTATCTTTCTGTTGTTCCAGATCAAGCTAACAGCACAAGAGGAGGTTGCGCTTGAGCTCCGTGCTAGTCAGGTAGTTCTGATGTTTCTTTGTTTTTTTGGCTAATGGCTTTTGGGAGGTACTTAAAATTTGGTGCTTGTTGTGGTGTAGGGTGTTCCGATTGATGTGAACCATGGGTTCAGCGTTGATTTTGTTTGGAAGAGTACAAGTTTTGACCGGATGCAGGGGGCAATGAAAACGTTTGCAGTTGATGAAACAAGTGTTAGTGGGTATGTTGGCTCTACTTGTTTTCTTTGCACTTGCTTCCTTGTTATTCTAGATTGTTATTTGTTATATCAGATAGTTTACTGGTTGATTTGCAATATACTAGTCATTATATGCTTTTGAGGGTCTATGTTTACTATAACCTTGGTATAGTTTCTTATGCATATTTTAAAATAGGTGTATGTAGGGCATGGGTCGGAAATCAGTTCCGTCTGACATTAAGTTTTTAACCTAAAAAAAGTATACTGTTCAGTCTGATGCATGCATGTCTTCATTGTTGTCCTTTCTGTTCAGGGAAAAGATGGCCATTTTCATTTCAGCTAGCTGTCTAGCATTCAAAAATTTGTTATTGATTTCAAAGGTCATGCATCTGTTGAATTTGAATTGTTAGACTTAGTCCCTTCCAAGTAAATTAATTGGTTAATTTCTTGCAGATATATTTATCATCACCTTCTTGGCCATGAGGTTGAGGTTCAGATGGTTCGTAATACACTGCCTCGCCGTTTTGGTGCACCTGGTCTGCCGGAATTGAATGCATCTCAAGTATGGCCCCCCTTTTTTTCCCATTTTCTTTATGAAATTTTTGCTAAGTAACATTTTTTCGTGTCAATTTCTGTTGAACTTCCTTTCTTGGAAAGGTTTTTGCAGTAAAGAGTGTTCTTCAGAAGCCTATAAGCTTGATTCAAGGTCCCCCTGGCACAGGAAAAACTGTAACTTCTGCTGCCATTGTCTATCACATGGCCAAACAGGGTCAGGGGCAGGTAAGAACATTAGTGACATTTGTAGAGAAACAGAACAAGAAGAAAAACAGAAAAGTAGTTTTTGTTATTAAAAGAATTCTGTCATAAAAAAATCACAACTAGTTTACAGACTATTTAAAGACTAAAGAATAGGACTTTTAGTACATTAGGAGTCCTACTTACAATAGACTTTTAACTCTAATCCTCTTAGGAGATTAACTCTAGATAGACTATTTACAACAAGTAAAAACTGTAATTACACATTAAGTAAAACTCTAATATTTTTCGGATAAGCTTACAATATTCTTATATAGTTCATGTTTTTGTTCAATCTTTATTTCTGATATTCCATTCTCTTACCAGGTTCTGGTCTGCGCTCCAAGTAACGTGGCTGTTGATCAGCTAGCTGAAAAGATAAGCACGACCGGGTTAAAGGTAGTGAAGTTAAACTTTTCCAGTCTGCTTGTGCCTATGCTAATTGTTTATTTCTTCAAAGGCGTATCTTATGATGCATTAGTCATTATATTCGAGGGAAATATTGTTTAAGTATCTTGAAGGTTTAACTAATAGGATACATTAGTCATATGATTCTGGGCAATTATGGTTACATATCTCAAAGGCTTAGCTTGTATTTATCTGTAAATTCATATTTGTTACTAATATGTTTTTTTGTCCGAAGGTTGTAAGGCTTTGTGCAAAATCTAGAGAGGCTGTCAGTTCTCCTGTTGAACATTTGACCCTGCATTATCAGGTTTGTGGTGTTGAATTCTTCATTTGTTGCTCTTCTGTGCATTTTGGTTAGTAGCATAATTCATATTTGCAATTGTTGCATGTAGGTCCGGCATCTTGATACATCTGAGAAGAGTGAACTTCACAAGTTGCAACAATTGAAAGATGAACAAGGTCGGGATGCAGGATGCTTGTCCTGTTCAAAGATGAAAAAAAACTTAATAGCTTTTTTCTTTTCCCTTCTTTTCCCCTGATGAAAATACTCAGTTAGAGCTTATAGGGGCATAACCTGTTGATACTGATATGAAAAGGAACTACTATTCAATTAACTTAGAAAGTAACAATGAAGATTGCATGTTTTTTTCTCAAATTGAAAATTTTGAAATGCTCCAATGGCTTGTTATTTTAATCCCAAATTTACAGGTGAGTTGTCAAGCAGTGATGAGAAGAAGTATAAAGCATTGAAGCGAGCAACAGAGAGGGAAATATCCCAAAGTGCTGATGTCATTTGTTGCACTTGTGTTGGGGCTGGAGATCCTAGACTGGCTAATTTTAGGTTCCGGCAGGTGAAAAATATCAGATATGTAATATTTGGTAACCACTAATAAAATAAAAGCTCTGACAGTCTTCTGCCTTTATTTAGGTACTTATTGATGAGTCTACTCAGGCTACAGAACCTGAGTGTCTCATTCCTTTAGTTCTTGGAGTGAAACAGGTAATGAATGATGAAACATAACGAGATATAAATTCTTTTGCTCTGCTTGAATGCTTCTCTTTTGATCTTCTAACCAATATATTTTTATTATAGGTTGTCCTTGTTGGTGATCATTGCCAACTTGGTCCTGTTATAATGTGCAAGAAAGCAGCTCGTGCTGGGCTAGCTCAGTCTCTGTTTGAACGTCTAGTTTTACTTGGTGTGAAACCAATTAGGTTGCAGGTGATGTCCTTGTATGTTTGTTGGTTTCGATCTTCATTTCAGTGTGATCGCTAATAGATCTAAACATGTTTGTTTCTGACGGTAAATGTTCTGTTCCACTTTAGGTTCAATACCGTATGCACCCATGTTTGTCAGAGTTTCCTTCTAACAACTTCTATGAAGGCACATTACAAAATGGAGTGACAATCAATGAAAGGCAATCTTCTGGCATTGATTTCCCTTGGCCTGTGCCTAATCGTCCCATGTTTTTTTATGTACAGGTATTGTAACTTTTTAAACAATGTAATAATTAAAATGCAATTATTGTTCGCCCCTCATTCATAATCTTATTTTTAAATAACCCTGCGCCACTGGGGACAGGCTGAAAAGCTGAAGAACATCATATATTATAAAAAAGGCTTGCTAATAATTGAGTTTATTTATTTCGTGGTTATGTTTTGTAATTAAATAGTTTTGTTTTAGATGGGACAAGAGGAGATTAGTGCTAGTGGAACATCATATCTCAATCGAACTGAGGCTGCAAATGTTGAAAAGATTGTTACCACATTCTTGAGGAGTGGTGTTGTTCCCAGCCAAGTGATTTTCTGGACTTTTCCCCCTTTTTCTTTTCAGATTGATATCAGGATGTATTCTAACATCCAGTTTAACAAAATTTTCGATACATGCAGATTGGGGTCATAACACCTTATGAGGGACAAAGGGCATATATTGTGAACTATATGTCAAGAAATGGTTCTTTGAGACAGCAGCTTTACAAGGAAATTGAGGTTCTGTCTGTTTTTTGACTTTAGGAATAAATGGTGTAGTGATAATTAGTTATAATACAATTATTTATTATTTTAACTTATGGGGTATATATCAGGTTGCAAGTGTTGACTCATTCCAAGGACGGGAAAAAGATTATATTATTGTGTCCTGTGTGAGAAGTAATGAACATCAGGTTAGTTAACATATAGATACAGCATAGAGGATCTGAAATTAAACGTGCAACACATGCTTGATTGATTTTTCATTCTGATTCAATATTATCAGTCTGTCTTTCGTAGAACTAATTTTTCAATTTCTTGACTATCCATAAGTTTGTTAATTTGTTTGATAGATCAACCTTCAGTTATGGCGTTTGTTCTAGGCTTAATGCTTATATTTTAACTCTCTCTCTCTCTCTCTCTCTTTATGTTTTAAATATGAAAAGAACTACCATGCCGTTTAACTGTTTTTTCTGCCTTTTAGGGTATTGGATTTCTAAATGATCCTCGCAGGCTTAACGTTGCCCTGACACGTGCTCGATATGGTATTGTGATTCTTGGTAATCCTAAAGTTCTTAGCAAACAACCACTGTGGAATGGTTTATTGACACATTACAAGGTAGCTTCTTTAGTTTCTTCGAACCAGGCTATTGCTAGAATACGTAAATGTTAAAGGCGGTTTAATGCTAATTGTGCTGGAGAGAATCTTGTTCTCCTTGTCACTGATCTTTCGTGCTAAAATTTGCAGGAACATGAGTGTCTGGTTGAAGGACCCCTCAATAACTTGAAGCAGAGTATGGTTCAGTTCCAAAAGCCCAAAAAGGTTTGTATATGGAATAGAAAGAGGGTGTCTGTTATCTGTTCAAATCTTTAGCTTTTGCTTCTTGACTCCCCTTTGATATTTAGTTTTTTGAAGTTATCGAGGATAATGTAAATGTCAATTAATGTTTGGTTTGTTATAGATTTACAATGACCGGAGACTGTTCTTTGGTGGTGGACCTGGGATTGTACCTAATGATAATTTTGGGGCTGCTGCTTCATCTACTGCAAATGTTGATAGAAGAAGCAGTCGTGCTCGGGGTAAGCTCCTGAGCATCTTGAATTTATGCCACCACTTATATTATCACTTTGGAGACATGCAAGGGATATTTCTTTTATGAGATTCACAACAACAATAGGATATGCCTTTGGCACTGTGTTTTTAATGTTGAGGAGTCCTAGCTGCTTATGATATAATGTGAGCCTAATCGTGTTGTTAACTGCAGGTACTTACATGCCTCCTGGTCCATCCAATGGCACACACAAGCCTGGAGTGCACCCTACTGGGTTCCCAATGCCTCGGATTCCTCTTCCACCATTTCCAGGTTCTTCTCAGCCTTATGCTATTCCATCTCGTGGAGCTGTACATGGACCAGTGGGAGCTGTTCCTCAAGTCCCTCAACCAGGAAGTCGAGGATTTGGGGCTGGTCGTGGTAATGCTAGTGCTCCTATTGGCCATCATCTCCCACACCAGCAAAGCACACAGCAAAATGTTGGAACTATTGGGTCTCCTTTTAACTTTCCTCCTCTGGATAACCCAAACAGCCAGCCATCTGTAGGTGGTCCATCGTCTCAACCTGGATTTGTTAACAATGTCTGTACTTTATCCTTTTCCTTTTATTATGGTTTTTGTTTTGCACTTTTAGTTCTTTCTTTGACATAATGGAATTCTGAGCATGGCTGTGATCTGAAATAGATGCCTGTCCAAGGGCCAAGCCAAACAATTCGTGATGGATTTTCAATGGGAGGAATGTCTCAGGTATTAGATTTTTTTGAATCTTCTCATTTTCTTCCATAATTGCAGTTTATCTTCTTGATAACTTATAATTGGTTTGTTTGACCATCCCACAGGACTTCTTGGGTGAGGACTTCAAAAGTCAAGGCTCACATGTTCCTTATAACATTGCTGATTTTTCAACGCAGGTAGTTGCTGTTTACTTCTAGTATTTTCTTTGTATTAATATTATCTTCTCAATCCTGTATGACATACATCAGTTATTGGTAATTGCTTGGTATTTTATTGGAGATTGCTTTAGTAGCTTATTGCCCACTTGAAATGCCTCAAGGATGTGGTCTAAAATTTGTAGAAAGAGAAAGAAAAGGTAGAACCACCTTATAGCATTAAACTGGTGTTGAAGAGGTTAAATTCTCCACACGCCTATCTCTTCTATGTTTGATTTTGCCAGGTGTGTCGAGAGGAGGTATCATTGTCAAAAGTCTCACATTGCTTTCCGCTTTTAACTTTGTGGTTTATATATCCTATTAAATTCACTGCCTTAAAAGTTAGCTTTTGAGGTCCATTAGTTTCTCATCTCTGTGTATTTTTCTTTAAATAGAAAAAGAAAACTACTTTTGGTGTTTGACTTCTGGTTTCATTATGTGGGTTGCTTGATTATGTGTTTTCTTGAAGGTGTTTAGATTAAGTTCACTAGCTTCTCTTCATTTTGTAATTTTCTGTATTTAAACACTTTCGGTGTTCGACTTCTGGCTTGATATATGTTGCTTGATTATGTATTTGCACGCTGGCTTCAGAGTGGATATTCTGTTGATTATGCTACACAAGGAGCACAGAGTGGATATACTGTTGATTATGCTACACAAGGTGCACAGAGTGGCTTCCCAGGGAACTTTCTAAACCAGAATTCTCAAGCTGGCTACTCCCGTTTTGGTGCTGGAAATGATTTCATGTCTCAGGTTGCTCAAAGTGCTGCGTTGTGACTAGTTAAATTTTTTCCCTGGTTTCTCTTCTAAAAAAATCTGATTCTGCAGGACTATGTGAATCATGGATCACAAGGCCTGTTCAGTCAGGCTGGCTTTAATGATCCTTCACAAGATGATGCATCACAAAGCCACTTTGGTGTGGCTAATCCCAACCAGCTTCAGTCTCAGGTTGGCAAGATTTAAAATCCTTTTGTTGTAGCTATAAAGTTGTCTGTTAATGCTTTTAGATTCGAACCATTAGGATAGTAGTCTTAGCCTGTCCAAAATCTTTGGCATCATGTCATGGTTGACCATTGTCTTTTGGTCCATGCATTTTATGACATTATTAAGCTGTTTTTTGTATTATAAATGGGAATGTAAGGTTTATCTATTTGCAGGGTCTGATGAGTTCTCTCTACTCCCAGCCCTTTCCGCACTTCAACACACAGCCACTAAACTTGCAGTCTCCCCAACAGCAGCAGCAGCCTCAGCAGGGCCAGGCCCCCCAAAACCAACACCTTCATTATACTGGTTAAGAATAAAGATGCATTTGGCTTCAATGGGTTATAGTCTTTGCAATCAGCAACTTGGTTTGTGCTGTCCTTTCGTGCCCAAATATATCCCTCCTCTCGAGTGCAAAATGTTTGCCTGTTTGAGGGTTCAGTTTAATTCCTGTTCATAAACTGTAATATGATTCCAGTTGATGGGAATAAATGTAAATTGGAGTGAGGGATTATATGGCTGCAACGGGGCATTGTTCAAACACAGGCGGTGCATCCAAAGCTGAGAAAGAAAATGATAACCCCAAATGCCCCCTACTTGGAAGTGTTGCGTTGTTTTCAATTGAGAGAGCATTTACATGATAAGGTTTGTTGAAAGGGTTTGGTGATGGCAGGTGGGTTTGTTGAATTAAAGGGGCAAACCCTCTATAACATACACAGAAAGCCTAGTAGAGTTAGAGGTGAAAATTTTGTACAGCATGCTGCTGGCTGGGGAAAATCGCCCGATCCTTTCAAGCTCTTCCTGACATGTAATTATGCAATACTCTTTCACTATTGTTAGCAGACGATGGCGGCTATATCTTAGTGTTTCGCAGTACTTGTAGACATTGTTATTATATAAAATGTGAAAATTTGGGTTTGTTTGATTAGGCATTCAATGTTCCATTGCTGCAGGATAAAAGCTTTACTTCAAATTATATTATAGGCTTAAATGAAAAATAAGTGTTCAAATTATATTTTTTTTAACCTTACGTGCCTAAAATATTTTTTTTATAAAAATAGGTGTTTAAAGTTTTTAACACTTATAATTTTAAGTGTCTGACCGTTTAAAAAAAAAGCGTTACCCAATAAAAATGTGTTGTATGTTTTTATTATTATATTAAAGTAAAAAAAAATATAATTAAAAGAAGGATAAACTACTTGGGTGGTCACCAAAGGGATGACGTGACTGTTAATAAAAATTTATATAACTACAAAATTGGTCACTATTAGTTATTTATTATATCAATTTGATCCTTTCTGTCATGCATTTGTGTTCGGATGACTCTCTTTGTGTTGTTGATTTTTTTGTTGTTTCTCAGCGCTGCCGATGAAGGTTCTTCCTTCCCTTTACAACAATATTCCTCATTCTTTTTAAATTTTGGTTGCATGCAAGAAAGAATTTCTATCGAAGAGCAAGAAATGAGTTCTCTTCATCTTCTTAGAATAGTCAACCACGTAAAGTCCTATTTCTTAAAATAAGCATGTAGACATACGTTAACATAAGCTCAGAACGTCATGCCCTCAGATCTTGCAATCTTAGATATCAATTTTGAAACATAATTAGCGCACGATTCCTCCTCAATGTCCCTCACTCCTGCGTTTTTAATACCATTAAATGTGACCACAAGCAAACTCAGAAAGAGAGAAGAATGTGCAGTTCCTTGAAATGGAAAACACAACACACTTACCGTGATCTGTAAAAATAAAAAAAGTTAAGATATGATTTGGAGATACGAGCGAAATTACTACCACATTACTTACAGCCACACTGGATACTTTCTAACTGAAGCCACAAAAATGAGTTATCAACCTATAAGTCGAGAAACAAAATATATCACGACAAATATGCATGTCTAGAAAATATTGTAAAGAAATCATGATAATTATCCAGGACCCAATGCAACTGCAAATTACGGGTAGATGGCCATGGACTCTTGAGTTAGAAATAATTGTAAATTGGGTGTACCGAGAGATGACACGGTTGTTGGGTTTTTTCGGTGCTCGATTTCTTCAACCGTTCTTGTTTGTCAAGTATGGAGAAGTTGAATAATTGAGTATTTTTGTGGGAATAAAAAGATAGGCAATTGACACAAAAAATTATAGTGGTTCAATCTTCTAACCAAGGTCTACATCCACTACCTTAACTTCCCACTAAGGGTTTCCAAACAAATTCACTAAGAATTTCGTCCCCTTTTCTCGGCTTAGGAGGAAACCGTTACAACAATCAAGCTTTCTACCCAAAGCTTGATCAAACACTCTCTTACACAAGAAAAACTTAGCAAACTAGAAATACCTCTAGAATGTATATGTTTACACAATTAAAGCTCTCACCCAAAACCTAAACACTTGAGCAAATTTGACAATTAGGCTCACAAGTATTGTCTATACAATAAATTGAATAATAAAGTCCTAAGACAAATTCTTGATCATTATGTTGTTGACAATTGAAGCATTAGCCATCTCTTGATGCTTGGAGGTCCCTTCTATACTCCTCATTGAGTTTGTAGCCGTTACTAGCCGTTGAGGTTGAATTGAAGCCGTTGGAGCTTTTATTTCCCACCATAAATGCAGTTCTGCAGCTTGGCATATCGATACCTTTCAAACCGTATCGATACGGCCCCGATAAGAAAGTAGTCGTTGTGCACTTCAGCTGATGCGTATCGATACGCTTACTTAGCGTATCAGTACGATCATGCAGTTTAAAAGACTGTTGGGAAATATGACCGTTGGGGGTAGTTAGGCGTATCGGTACGCGACACACTGTATCGGTACGCGACTAGTTGTTGTGCTGATTTAAAACACACCGTATCGATACGGCTAAGCGTATCGGTACGAGTTTTGACTACTGAAAAATTCTTGTAGTTGAAACCCTAAGGCGTATCGGTACGGTACCAGACCATATCGGTACGGGCACTTGAAAAGCTTGGCTTTGACTACTTTAAATGTACTTTAAATCATTCCAAAGCCTTGTAAAACCCGTAAACATATTTTCAAATTGCTTTTGATTAAAAACATATTTTAAATTCTTTTAATTTTAGTCTAAAATATTTTTCAAATATTATATCAAAACACTTAGTTTTACAGTGGTCTTCATGTCTAGTGAGAAACATTTTAAAGAAAAAGAAAGCAATCACTAGATATCTCCTATCACCCTGCACTTACGTTTTGTTTTATCATTAAATTCAGAATTTAAAGTAGAAACAAAGAGAAATTACATGAAATGAAAGTTGAAACACACGTAATAACATCAAAACAAAGCACCTTAATACCCTAACGGCAGTAAGACAGCTGCCCTCACTTGATGGGATAAGACCAAGACAAACTCGATCTGCAACTCCCTATAGGAAATAATCAATAGGAATCAATCAACACACGGTTTAGTTTGATACTTCAAGGTCATGATGCCATGTCAATACGATACTTTTAGTCTATTTAAAAAGCTGAAGAAAACTTCAAAAACCAATATTGGATGTAAAAAGTTGACTCGACCTGAAAATTCGACTGAAACCTGCTCGAGTCAAAACTTGATTTGACTTGAAAATTTAATGATCCGAATCCGATCTGTAACCGACTGTTGTTGACCTGAACCTGAATTCGACCTGTTACTGTAGTGACCGAACCCGACCTGCGTCCGACTGAAAATGACCCGAACCCGAATTGGACCTGTTACTGTGGACCTGAAACCCGACCTACGCCCGACTGAAACGAACCCGAACCCGAAGCCGACCTGGCAGATAACTGATTTTACCCGACTGAATTGACCCGAGATCTGATATTACCCGACCTGTTTTGAACCCGACCTGTTTTGGACCCGACCTGTTTTGGACCCGACCTGTTTTGAACCCGACCTGTTTTGAACCCGACCTGTTTTGGACCCGACCTGTTTTGAACCCGACCTGTTAATTGACCCGACCTGCTTTGAACCCGACCTATTTTTAACCTGAACTGATATTGATCTAACTTGATATTTACCTGATATATAGTTGAAGAAGTCTACGATTTGATAAATTTAAAGTGTTGATAAATGTAAAGTATTAATTTATTAAATTAATTTAATACTAACTCGTTCAATATAAATTATTTGTGAAGTTTAATAAGAATTAATATACTTAAATTTATTTTATTAAAAATATTCAAAATTTAAAAGTTTTATTAAATTAATAAGTTGTGATTGATGAATTTAAAACAAATTATTTAAAATTTAAATCAATTTATTAATTGTGATCATTAAATTTAAAAAATATTTTATTAAAAAAATTAATTATAACTATTAAAATAATAAAAAAATATTTTTTAGTTAAGGGGAAGTTTTTTTTTTGAATTAGTGGGGGGAAAGTTTTTTTTATTGATAGGAAATTATAGGGGGCATTTTGGCACCATATCAAACAAAAAAAACGGGGGGGGGGGGGGATTTTGCCGCCAGATCAAATGGGGGGCTTTTTGCCGCCAATATCAAACAAAAAATTGAGTGGAGGTGAGATTTTTTTTATTTAGGGGTTAATAATCCTTTAGGTCCTTCCTTAATTAGATGGTTAGGGTTTATGTTTTTTATGTTTTAGTTTGTTTTTTAGTCTTAACTTTTGGTTTAGTTTCTTTAAATTTTATTTAATTAGGTCATGCTTCATAAATTAATTAATTATTAAGCTTTTTAGTTTGCTTTAAATTTGATTTGGTCCTCGTATAAAGATTTGGTAAGTAATTAGGTTTAATAATTTTATTCATTTGTGATTTAGGCTCCAATTAATAATATAGTTTTAATTTATTTTTAGATTTGTCCTTTTATGTTTCAATTTATTTTGTTTGTTAGATTTATGGGTTTATGTTTAGGGTTTAAGGATTGTTTGGGGCTATGAGATTAGTTTAGGGATTATGTGATTAGGCTTGCACTCTAATTATTAGTGAATAGTGTCTGTAAGATTTAGATATTCATGTTTGGGGTTTATGGGTAAATGTGTCAGCTTAATTATTTGGGGTTATGAGATTAGTTTAAAGATTAGGGGGTTAGGCTTGTACTCTAATTATTAGTGATTATAAGATTTAAGAGTTGATGTTTATGGATATTGTTTAGGGGTATACATATATACATACAAATATGTATGTTCTAGTATATATACTAAAACTTACATATATATATATATATATATGTATATATATAATTATAACAACATATATATACTAAAACTTACATACATACATGCATATATATATATATGTGTGTGTGTTTTAGTATGTATGTATACATGTGTGTTTTAGTATATATATATATATATATGTTTAATTAATTATAACAATACATGTATATGTATATATCATAATATATGTATATTTATATGTATATGTGTGTATATATATGTAGATATAAATTTTATTATTTTTAATATGGTATATTTTTATTCATTTTATTCCCTAAAATTTTATTTTCCACAGAAAGTTACCCTTATTATTTTTTAATTTTTGTAATTTACTCCAATATTTTAGATATAAATCATTTGATGATATTTTTGTTCATTCTAGTGCCTAATATTGAGACTAAAATGTATGTAAGTATGTATGTATGTACCTATCAATATATGAACCCTAAACCCTTAATGAATTTTCTCTTAACCTAAAACCATAAACCCTAAACATTAAACCCTAATGTATGTATGTATATATGTACTTATTTATGTATGAACCCCGAACCCTTGATGAATTTCCCTAAACCCTAAACCCTAATGTATACAAATATATATGTATCTATCAATATATGAACCCTAAACCATTAATAAAATTTCCCTAAAGCCTAAACCCTTTAAATCCTAAACTCTGAATAGTCTAATGTTTTATAATTTTAATTTGATATTTCTGTTCATTATAGCCCTTAAAACTTCATTTATATTCCAAATTGAGCCCTACTAATTGTTTTTTTAATTAGTCCAATAATATATAATTTTACTTTAACATTTTGTTCATTTTAGTCCTTAAACTGTATTTGTATTCTAAATTGACCATTTTTTATTTTTTTAATTAGTCCGATGTTTTATAATTTTAATTTGATATTTTGTTCATTCTAGTCTCTTAACTTTATTTTAATTAGTCTGATGTTTTATAATTTTAATTTGATATTTTGTTCATTCTAGTCTCCTAAACTTTAGTTTAATTCCAAATTGACCCTTATTTATTGTTTTTTCATTTCGTATGATGTTTTATAATTTTAATTTGTACTTTTTTCATTCTAGTCCCTTTAACTTTATTTCAATTCCAAATTGACCCCTATTCATTGTTTTTTAATTTGTCCAATGTTTTATAATTTTTTTTGATCAGTGAATAGTTTTATTAATATAAAAATAACATCAAGCTACAACCTTAAGGCCTCATTAAAAACCTCCCTAGACCTAATGGAGGAAAAGAGTACCTTAAGGAGGTAGTATTACAAAAGTTACCAGGGATGATCATAAATTAAAACCCATTGCACGTACCAAAAGCTCTATCATCCCCTCCCAATATCAGTCCTCTATAAATCACCAGCATCATTAAATCGAAGCTACCCAATTCCTGCTTTAGCAAGACCATCCGCAGCAATATTAATGGCCCTCGATATATGTCGCACAATACAACAGTTTGTCCTAACAAACTCTGCCAAACCTATAATTCCACACTTGAAAGCCCCTGGACAAGAAGTAGGATCTGCTAACCAGTTGACCAACGTTTTACTGTCAGATTCTATTATGAGTCGAGACTGTTTTTCAATCGGAATGTTCATAAATAATTCAACACCTCGCCTAAGGGCTGCGATTTCGGCTACGATTGGGGGACCAGATCCACACGACTCCGAGAAAGACACCACCCTTACTCCTAAAGGATCGCTGATGAAACCTCCTATACCTCCCAAGCCCCCATATTTGGGCATCGCCCCATCAATATTTAGCTTCAGAAATCCCAGTGGAGGAGGAGACCAAGATTCGGGTACTGCTCCATGATATTTTTCCCCAACTTTGCGATCAGCTACTGCAGGATTGCATATAAAATCGTCCAAGGAGCAAGAGCATTCAGAATTGAGAGCCATGAACCATAAAGCAAGTCTGTATTTAGTGACAAAAAGAAGGTTGGCCGGATCAGGTTTAAGATTCTTGAACACAATATCATTACGCATCAGCCATAGTGACCATAGAATATCGCAGGGAATAAGCTTCCAAAGTTTGTCGTTGGCAGATGACAATTTCGCATGATACCAGTAATCGAAAGCCCTTTCCGCATCCGCCGGGAGTACCATATTAATATCCCAGAAACCTGCAAACCTCATCCAAAGAGCCCAAGCAAATCTACATGAAAAAACAAGTGACTTATAGTCTCTTCATGAGAACTACAAAACGGGCAGGTAAGGTCCACCAAAGAGTTGACGCCTCTCTTATGAAGTTCAGTTTTTACTGGTAACCTGTGCTTAAAAACCTGCCATAGGAAAAAATCGATTCTAGGAGGAGTTAAACCTTGCCAAGCGTAAGAATTCCAGAAATGAGATCGAGCATTCATCGGATACAATTGTTTATAACACTCCTTCGAAGATAACCTACCATAACTTGAATTCTTCCAAACTAAACAGTCCTCGCCCAAACTTGATGACTTGAAGCTATTAAGAAGAAGCATGAATGAAGACCACTGACCAAATTCCCAATCGAAGACACGTCGACGAAGAGCGACATTCCATTTCCACCCATGAAAATCTTTCACACCAAATTCAGCCACACGTCCCGTTTTATTAACTGATAGAGCGTAAATGCGGGGAAAATTAGACATTAAAGGAGCATCACCTACCCACCAATCAGACCAGAAACGGATAGAAGCCCCATCTCCGACTTGATAAATCAAATTGTTTCGCATACACGTTCCAATCTCATCGTTGCAGTAAAACGATTTAATAATGCCTTTCCAAAGCCAGCTGTGAGATGCTGAGCAGTGATCACCAGGTTCAATAGAAAGTTGGTCGATATTGTATTTAGCACAAATCACTTTCCTCCATAGACTATTACGCTCATTTGAAAATTTCCAAATCCACTTACTTAGAAGGAAGCAGTTTTGTACAACTATATTTCGAATACCCAAACCACCGAGTGAAGTAGGTTGGCATACTGATTTCCAGTCAACCCAATGGATTTTCTTAAGCAAATGCGAGCCGCCCCATAAGAAATTGGCCATAATTCTATTAAACTCCTTGACAACTGAACACGTGACCGGGAAAAGAGATAAATAATAAATGGGAATGGAGCACAAGACAGATTTGATCATAGTCAACCTTCCACTGAAAGATAAGTTAGAAGACTTCCAGCTAGCTAAAGTGTCATGCATTTTCTTTAAGACGGGATCCCAAATACTTGCAGAATTACGTTTAATGCCTAGAGGCAACCCCAAATAGTCCGATGGAAAGCATCCAACTGAGCACCCAAGTACCGACGCCCATTCTCTCAAGGTATTGTCTTCCACATTAATCCCATACAAACGACACTTATTTAAATTAAGCTGGAGCCCCGAGGCGATTTCAAATAGTCTTAGAACTCTTTTGACATTTCTTATTTCACCCAAGGAAGCATTACTAAACATAAGCAAGTCATCCGCAAATTGGATGTGGGATATATTAAAATTACCTTCTTCATTACCAACAACAATCCCCGAGAATAAGCCTAATTTAATTGCTTTATCAAACATTAAGTGGAGTGCTTCCCCAACTATGTTGAAAAGTAACGGCGATAGCGAGAAGCCTTGGCGAAAGCCTCTCGAAAGACCGAAACGAGCAGTAGGAGAACCATTTAAAAGGACCGAGATTGAGGCTGATGAAATACACTTACTTATCCAATTAATCCACCGCTGACCAAATCCCATCTCCTGCAGAACACGCAGTAGAAAACGCCAATCAATCGTGTCATAAGCTCTCTTAAAATCCACCTTAAAAACTAATCCCCGCGTGCCTCTCTTGTTAACCATATCAATTATTTCATTGGCGATGAACGAGCAATCCAATATCTGTCTTCCAGGAACAAAAGCAAACTGTGACTCACTTATAATAGAATCTGCACACGGACGTAACCTTCTCGAAAGGACCTTCGACAGAATCTTATACATAGCTCCCACTAGGCTAATAGGCCTAAAATCCTCCAAGGAGCAAGCACCCGACTTTTTCGGAATAAGAGTGATGAATGAATGGTTGATCATGGGGTCCCAATCCTGACCATGGAAGAAGTCGTCGAAGAATTTTACCACTATAGGTTTCACTGATGGCCAATTTTTTTTAAAGAATTCCATAGTAATACCATCCGGACCAGGAGCGCGATCACCTTCCATTGAGGAAATAGAATCCCATATTTCATCCACAGTAAATGGCTTTTCCAGATCCTCTCTTTGCTCAGACGTTAACTTCTTAAAATCAAGATTCAAATCCTCCACTTCTAAAGCCGTAACTGAGTTGTAAGCCTCAGAGAAAAAAGAATAAACCTTCTCTCTCAACTCTACCGGATTGGTAATCAAAGAACCATTATAATTGAGGGCCAAGATACTGTTAGATCGACGTCGACATGAAGCGACCGAGTGGAAGTATTTAGTATTTCTGTCACCCTCACTTAACCATTTTGAACGAGATTTCTGAGCCCAGATTCTTTCCTCAGTACGCAGAACATTCCATAACTCTTTTTTCAGCAATGCAAGAGATTGAAAAGAAGAGGAAGATAATGAACCACCCTGAATATCAGATTCCAGCCGGGAAATTTTACCTTCTAAAATCTGTAGCTTTACCTTAGAGGGACAAATGTTAACATTGCACCAGCTCTTGATAGCACATTTAGCTTTCTTCATCAATCCAGACGCACCTAGCAAAGGACATTGTTGCAAAAACTTCAGGATTTCCGCAGCAATAGAGTTCTTGAACCTCGGTTCATCAAATAAATAGTTGAATAGCTTGAATGGCCTCGGACCCCAATCAATTCTTCGATCTTCTAGGCAAATAGCGTTGTGGTCGGATACTGAATTTGGCAATAGGGATTGGCGTAAATCCTGAAACAAATCGGAGAAAGAGAGGCTGACCAGCACTCTATCTAACCAGACATAGGTGGGAGGATCTCGTCGATTAGACCATGTAAATGAACCCCCATGCAGGGGAAGGTCCACCAGTTGAGCTTCCATAATAAAGGTTCTGAACATCTTTGCAGATTGATGATTAAAATGAAGGCCCTGCTTCTCTTCCCTACTGATAATAGCATTGAAATCTCCAATTAAACACCAAGGAATCGGATGGTTGTTCAAAAATTCTAGCAGCTCCACAAAGAAAGGTTGTTTATCCGCTTCAATCGACGGGCCATAAACGTTGATAAAACCAATACTGCCAGCAACATTTCTAACCTGACCGATGCATGCAATGAAATTCTTATGAATCACATTAACTTCACAAGTGAAAATTGACGTATCCCAACAACTGAGTAAACCACCAGCCGAACCCATCGAAGGAGAGAAAACATGTTTCATAGATAACCTGCATCCCAGACTCCGGATGATCGAAGGCGAAAATTTGTCTTTTTTAGTTTCCTGTAAAAAAAGAAACCCAGGATTCCTATTTTGAATCAATAATCTAATAGCTCTGTGTTTTACTGGGTTCCCTAACCCCCTAACATTCCAAGAAATTACACTCAACGACATTATAATATTCTAAAAAATCCCAGCACAATAGGACCATGAGATATCAACAACCCTTTTCCAGGTTCACCACCTTCTCTAACAGGACTTCTTTACCGCCTGAGAATGAGATTCGCAGCATATTGCTAACACCCCATATTGCCAAAGCTTCCTCGATATGACTTAGATGAGTTGAAGAGAAAGATTCATTTTCAAGGCTAGTCTGATCTTTAATCATTGGAACTTCAAGAGTTACGTATTTTTTTCCTTAATAACCGTCTTTGACCAGCATCAAGAAAACCAGACATTATATACTGAGACATCGCCAGCTGGCTTGTATTTATAGGGTGGATTGTTAAGTTTCTTTCATTCCTTATAGAAGACTCGATCTCCACTCTGGGGGAGTTAATATCCAAAATACCAGGTAACCCACATGAAATGTCCAGAGAATTAGGGACAAAACTGTGACCAGATAAAGAAAACTCTTTATCTAAGGAATCTTGTATAACCTGATTCAGAAAGTTGCAGTTGGAGTGGTCCCATGAGTTTTCCCCCGACCCGGCATGAGCAAACTTCGATGTGACTACGAGATAATCACCATTATGGGCATTTGAAGTACTATCACCCACGTGATCCACTTCAATCATTACGTCCTCATGACAGCGCCCTCCATTAGGATCATTCTCAACCGCTACATCCACAGAATAGTTCACCTTTTGAGGCAACTCAGGAGAGTCACCAATAGAAACCTCGTTAACTGCATCTCCTGACGCCTCGGAATGCGCACCCTCACTTCCAACCTGGTCAATTACAGGATTATCTATACCATGGAGATTGTTTGTGGCAACAGGAGAGACTCCCGGTGTAGGTGACGCAGGTTGTACATTGTTCACATCCATTGGAGGAGTTGGACACTGATCTTCAGCATTGACATCAGTCCATATATCTGCAAAAGGTCCATCCACTCCCATATCTTCCTCTTCCCGACACTCCACAAAAACATCATCAGTCTTAATGCAAATGAAATATGATCTGCCCGAGATATTCAATGAGATAGATTCAGGGATATCAAAAATACTAGGAACCCTAATCAACAATCTAGCCTTGTGGAGATCCGTCTTGGATTTTGTTGATTCATGTATTTTAACAAGATGCCCCCACCGTTTAGCTAAACTGGAGAAGAATCCATCATACCAGCACTGAATTGGGATGCCAAGTAGAACGACTGAACAGAAACAATATGGAATTCCTTCCATCAGAACATCATACTCCAAGTATTCAAACCAAAACAGGAGTTCATCCTTTTTATTGCTCCAAACAGATTCTTTATGACTCAAAGAATCGAAGGCGATGATGCAGAAGTTCTCTTGAACACCCCACTTTGCCATTTTGACCTTGATTCCATCACTACTAAGGGCTTTCTGAACAAAATCTCTGTCGAAGTTAGGTTTAATGATTCCTGTCATAGAGAATTTAATCCAAGAATTTTCTACTGCAGGTATTTCCACATCCATGAGGCTATCCTTTCTTCTCCACTGCATCTTATTACCCCCACCATCCTTACTGCATCCCGCCGAAATATTCTTGTTAGGGCCACCCTCTGATAAAACATCCTTAAAGGAATGGTTATCCCTAAAAACAAGCCCTGTTGGAATGGACCGTTTTTCCTTGTATGCATTTGCGACTGTAGCATTACCACCAAAGCCGCGACTCTCCATATCTCTATTCCTCCAAACTGCCGCCGGTTTTTTGCGTGGTTCGGGGAACTTAGCTTTTGAAACTGTAACCATCTTTCCATCGATGAAAGAGTTGTGAACTTTATCAAGAACTTTCTTCATGGCATCTTCACTAGCCATGTGGATTAAAGCATACGTACAATTCCTATATCGCGGATTATTGTTTATTGCTGGGATGAAAACCTTGACCACTTTACCATGGAAGTTAAAAAGCTCTCTCAATGCCCCTCTGGAAACTCGCTTACTTAGGTTGTCGACGAAAACCACCCATTTCGACCTAAACTCCGGTGATCTGAGATCCTCCCTTCGTGCGCCTCTTCCTCTCCCCTGGAAACCTTCCATCTCCCCCGTAAATATTTGATAACAAAGATTATTGTGGTTGACTAACATTCATGTCAGCTCAATGTTTTATAATTTTAATTTGATATTTTCATCTTCTAGACCCTAAAACTTTATTTTTATTCAAAATTGACCCACATTTATTTATTTTAATTCGTCAAATGTTTTATTATTTTAATTTGATATTTTCTTCATTCTAGTCCCTTAACTTTATTTTAATTCCATATTGACCCCTGTATATATTTTAATTCATCATGTTTTATAATTTTATTTTGAAATTTTGTTCATTCTAGACCCTAAAACTTTATTTTTAATCTAAATTGACATCTACTTATTGTTTTTTTAATTACTCTAATTTTTATACTTTTAATTTGATATTTTTGTTCATTACAGTCCTCAAAATTTTATTTTTATTCCAAATTGACCCCTTTTCATTGTTTTCTTTTAAATTTGTCTAATGTTTTATAATTTTAATTTGATATTTTTATTCATTATAATCCGTGAAACTTTATTTTTAATCCAAATTGGCCCCTTTTCAGTATTTTTTAATTACTCAAATGTTTTATAATTTTAATTTGATATGACTTTAAATAATTAACTCCAAATCAATGACGATTGACGAAGGCCAACCTAAAGTCTATTGACTACTTATACGGTTGTACCGAACTCAAACTCAATACGAATTTCAATCCTAAAAATACCCCGACCTGAATTAACATCTACTTATTGTTTTTTTAATTACTCTAATTTTTATACTTTTAATTTGATATTTTTGTTCATTACAGTCCCCAAAATTTTATTTTTATTCCAAATTGACCCCTTTTCATTTTTTTCTTTTAAATTTGTCTAATGTTTTATAATTTTAATTTGATATTTTTGTTCATTATAATCCGTGAAACTTTATTTTTAATCCAAATTGACCCATTTTCAGTATTTTTTAATTACTCAAATGTTTTATAATTTTAATTTGATATGACTTTAAATAATTAACTCCAAATCAATGACGATTGACGAAGGCCAACCTAAAGTCTATGACTACTTATACGGTTGTACCGAACTCAAACTCAATACGAATTTCAGTCCTAAAAATACCCCGACCTGAATTACCCGACTTGAAACTACCCGACCTAAAATTACCCGACCTGAAATGCACCCGACCTGAAATGCAACCGACCTGAAATGAACCCGACCTGAAATGGACCCGACCTGAAATGGACCCGACCTGAAACGGACCCGACCTGAAATGGACCCGACCTGAAGTGTATCCGAACCCGAATTAACCTGTCAATTATCTGCTTCGGACCCGACCCATTTTGACCCAACCTGAAATGAACCCGACCTGAAATGGACCCGACCTGAAATAGACCCGATCTAAAATGGACCCGACCTGAAATGGACCCGATCTGAAATGGACCCGCACCCGACCCGAGTCGAGTCAAAATAGAAAAATGACATGTACCTGATTTTACCCGACCTGACAGTACCCGACCTGAAACCCATCCGATTACCTATTTTTACATCCCTAATTCTGATTATCTCCTTCACGTATGATACAACGATCAGAGACAGAATTGGCTTTCAGGTTACGTTTAAGAGCCTCAACGACATGAGGATTCCATTCACAAGCATGGACGAGCTTCACTTTTCCCCTGATTGATGAGTAGTGCAATACAAAAAAAAAACACTGGAACTCATTTCTTGTGAATGAAAAACAAGTAAAAAGGAGAACCCATTTCTTGCTCTTCAATGGAAACTCTTTTTCGTATGCAACTAAAATTGAAAAAGAATGAGAAATATTATAATGGAAGGAGGAACCTTCATCGGCAGCACTGGAGGAGCAACGAAAATATCAACAACACAAAGAGAGCTATCCGAACGCAAATGCATGATAAAAGGGACCAAATTGATATAATAGACAACTAATAGGGATCAAATGTGTAGTTATACAAATTTTCATTAACAGCCATGTCACCCCCTCCGTTAGATTTTAACGGCCGGTGGTCAAAGTAGGTCCAATTAAATAGTTGAGTGGTCAAATTTTGAATTTTTGTAGTTCGGTGGTCAAAACAGGTCACACCCAATAGTTAGGTGGTCATCTAGATAGTTTACCCCAAAAAAAAAACTCAAAATTTTCAAAACTCCCAGAAAACCTACAAATTTTTAATACCCAAAACCATAAATTCTTCAAATTGTTGTCGCTGCCGTCATCGGACACCACCAATGCCATCGCCGGAGGCAACCGTCCATTTCCCCCAACAACACATCGTCGACAAATGTCGATAAGTGTGTCAATATGACGTCGTTCGAATAGAACCATTCACGTTCACCAACCAATTAGCACACTTCACGTTGGTTACCACGATGGGTGGTTGGGGGAAATGAGTAACTGCCTCTGACGAAAGCGACGACAAAAGTAACGACGACAAATTGGAGAATTTGTAGTTTTCGGTATTAGGGATTAAAGACCTTTTTTAAGAATCTTGAGTTTTTTTTTTAAATTATATTCTTTTTAAATTTTTTAAGTAATAATAAAAAAGCATGGCACATGTCACATTCTTATTGGGTAACTATTTTTTAAATGACCAGACACTTAAAAATTGTAACTGTGGAAACTTTAGGCACCTAAAATTGTAACGGTTGAAACTTTAGGCACCTACTTTTATCAAAAAAAAACTTTAAGCACCTAAAATTAAAAAAAAGTTATAGTTTAGGCACTTATTTTTCATTTAAGCCTATATTATATTATAAATAAGAATACGAAGTATACTAATTTTTTATTTTAGGTAAAATATTTTTTGTCAAAATAAGTAAATTAAATATATTTTTTGGTCAAATTAAGTACCTAAAGTATTATTTTTTTCAAAGTATTATTTTAAGCATAAAGCAAGAAAAAATACCCTAACATTTGACTAAATAATTATTTTGGTCCATATTCTTTTTTTTTGAACTAATTTAACCTCCAATGTTTCATTTTTGGGTCAAAATGGTCATCCCGCGGATGAAATCAGTTAGTTAATTAACGATAAATGATTTGAAATGATGTGACAAACCTACATGGCAGTGCACGCTGACATGACAATGTTATATAGACAAATGTATTACCTTAAAAGAATGTTATATTAGTTAAAAAATAATTTTATAAAATATAAAATTATTTTTTCTGCTGACTTGTCGTTTTGTCAAGTCATTTCAAGTTGCTTATCGTTAGTTGAATAACAATTTTCATCTGTAGAGAGACTATTTTTACCCAAAATGAAACATTGTAGGCTAAATTGGTTCAAAAAGAATAGAGGCTAAAATGACTATTTAGTCAAACGTTAGAGGCATTTTTTTGGCATCATGCCCATTTTTTATTTAGGTTTCTAAAAGTTAATATGTGGCATCGGTTAAAAAATTCCTTAGGTATTAATTGTGACAAAAAGTATACTCTAGGTATCTATTTTGACCAAAATGTATATCTTATGTATTTATTTTGACAAAAAATACTTTAGGTACCTAAATAATAAAATCGATATAATTTACCAGCGTGATTGATCTAAGTGGTGAGCAACTTGGTATAACTTAAGCAATTCTCGAGTTCGAAGCCTTGTGAATGTCGAAAGTCCCTGTTGGGAGACTCACCCACCAAAACCAGTTATGCAACCGGCTTAGTCCGGATTAGTCATAGCAAAGCCTTGGAGGACCAGGTGAGCAACAAAAAGATTAGTATACTTCTAAGTATTTAATTGTGATTGAAGGGTTTTTTGGTGCTCGATTTCCTTCAACCGTTCTAGCTCGCCAACTGTGGAGAAGTTGGATATTTGGGTAAATTTGTGGGAAGTGAAATATAGACAAAAGACACAAGAATTTATAGTGGTTCGACCTTCTAACAAGTATCTACATCCACTACCTTAGCTTCCCACTAAGAATTTCAACAAATTCACTCTTTGAATTTCGTCCCCTTTTCTCGGCTTAGGAGGAAACTGTTACAACGATTAAGCTAACTAACCTTAGCTTAATCAAACACTCTCTTACAAGAGAAATTCTAAGCAAACTTGAAATCCCTCTAATAGGTATTTTTTTTTTGCAATTTAAGCTCTCACCCAAAACCTATACACTTGAGAAAATTTGACAATTAAGCTCACAAGTGTTGTCTATACAAGAAAATGTACAAATAAGCTCTAAGACAATTTTGACATCATATAGTTGTTGACAATTGAAGCATTTATCTTCTCTTGATGCTTGGAGGTCCCTTTTATACTCCTAATTGAGTTTGTAGCCGTTGAGGTTGTTTTGGAGCCGTTGGAGACTTTATTTCCCACCATAAATGTTGTTCTGCAGACGTCTGTTTTGAAACAATCGAACCCGTTTTGGAACGCCCTTCTTCAGAACTAGCTGTTGAAGTCTGATGTAGCAAGCCGTTTCGAAACGCCTCTGGCCGTTTTGAAAGATTCTTGATCCGTATCGCAACGGTAGCAACCCCGTTTCGGAACGTCTAACAGTTGAGCTGCAATTTAAAAAGTCGTTGAGAAAATAGCCTTTGGGGAGGTTTTGACCATTGGGCATATCGAAACACCAAAGGGGTGTTTCGAAACGAAGACCCTCTATATCGATACGGGCAAGCCCTGTTTCGGTATGAGTTTTGGCAGTTTCAAAATGTTTCGATACATGTCCCCCTGTTTCGATACGGGTACCTTGAAAACTCTATTTTGGTTACTTAAAAACGTTTCAAACATTGCCAAAACCATTTAAACCATCCACAAACTTGTTTTCAAGTTGTTTGGACTTAAAGACACTTTTGAAATATTTTCAATTTAGTCCTATACTATTTTTCAATTATTATATCAAAACATTAGTTCTTCAATCTCTCCCTTTTTGATATAATAAAACTAACTTAAAAATTGTTTGGTATTCCCCCCTTCAAGTTTAAAAATTTGAATAAGAGATTTTCAAAATAGATAAGTAATTAAAGCTCCCCCTTATTCATTTAAAATTGCAAATTTTCAAACCAAACTCTCCCCCTTTTTGTTATATAAAAAAATTTAGATAACTTTAAGTTCACTTTTGGTTTTAGAAATCAAATCATTTTGAATTTTTAAATTTGAAACAATTTTCTTGTTTTTCAAAATGTGATTTTTAAATTCTAAAACCAAATTATCGTAGGAATCTTGTAATTCATCAAAAGAATATGAACATAAAATAAATGAATTAGAAGTTACCCTTGAATCTTCTTTGATGGCCATAAGGCAAATGTTGGCTTGTTCATCGTCGGTGGAGACTTCATCACTCCATGTAGCCACATATGCCTTCTTCTTATGGCTTAAAGTGCTTGCCTTCTTCTTCTTCTTCTTCTTCTTCTTCTTCTTCTTCTTCTTCATAGACTCGTATTTGAATTCTTTCATTGCTTTCTTTATGAAAGGGGCACACTTCTTGAAGAGATGAACTATCTCTTATTCTTCATCCTCTTCCTCGCTTGTATCAACATAGTTGCACTTGGAGGTTTGAATTTCATTCCCTTTTTCTTGGCTTAGGAGGAAACCGTTACAATGATTAAGCTAACTACCCTTAGCTTAATCAAACACTCTCTAAGAAAAATTCTAAGCAAACTTGAAATCCCTCTAATATGTATTTGTTTGCAATCTTAAGCTCTCACCACAAGTGTTGTCTATACAAGAAAATGTACAAATAAGCTCTAAGACAATTTTGACATCATATAGTTGTTGACAATTGAAGCATTTATCTTCTCTTGATGCTTGAAGCTCCCTTTTATACTCCTAATTGAGTTTGTAGCCGTTGAGGAACGTTGGGGTTGTTTTGGAGCCGTTGAAGACATTATTTCCCACCATAAATGCTATTCTGCAGATGTCCGTTTCGAAACAATCGAACCCGTTTCAGAACATCCTTCTTCAGAACTAGTCATTGAAGTTTGATGCAGCAAGCCATTTCGAAACGCCTCTGGCCGTTTCGAAACATTCTTGATCCGTATCGAAATGGTAGCAACCCCATTTCGGAACGTCTGACAATTGAGCTGTAATTTAAAAAGCCGTTGGGAAAATAGCCATTGGGGAGGTTTTGACCGTTGGGCGTATCGAAACACCAAAGGGGTGTTTTGAAACGAAGACCCTCCATATCGAAACGGGAAAGCCCTATTTCGGTATGGGTTTTGGCAGTTTCAAAATGTTTCGATAAAAATCCCCCTGTTTCGAAACGGGTACCTTGAAAACTCTGGTTTGGTTACTTAAAAACGTTTCAAGCATTGCCGAAACCATTTAAACTATCCACAAACTTATTTTCAAGTTGTTTGGACTTAAAGGCACTTTTAAAATCTTTTCAATTTAGTCCAATACTATTTTTCAATTATTATATCAAAACATTAGTTTTTCAGTGATATAAGTTTTTTTACCTTGGTACTAAGTCTCTTAAATATTTTTTTTACAATTTTATTTTATAAATTATTATACTCTACGCCTCACTAAATATTCTTTTTTTAGCTAATATAGAAATAAAAAAGCACAACTATGTTTGAGTAAGGAGATCCTTTAGTAGCAGCAACTCCATTTTGATCGGAGGCTCCAGAAACAGTCGTTCTACCAACGAGCCATCACGGCTTATCGCTACAAGCATGCCCGCAATTACGTTCACCTCACATCTGATATGGTTTATCACCACCTGCAAATCTCGTTGATCAGTGTAAGCAAATACTATCGATGTAAGTATAGTAGACAAATAAAAGTATGTCGGATATCAATCCCACGAGGACGATAGTTAAAATGCTTAAACATGTCAATACAACAATAAAAAAAATATGGTAATTGCGAGAGATAATGTCGGAACAATGCAATGAAATGAAAACTGAAGTAAGATAATAATGACATTGGGGTTCCCTCAGTGAACCTTCAGCATAATATCAAATGCTAGCAAGAAACAAAAGAATAGATGATTGTTAGCGCAATAAAACTCATTAATATTTTACCAACCCAGCTTCTCTTTTTAATCGATGACACACACACACCTTCCGATGATAGCAATAAAACACATATAAAAACACACACACCTTCATATAAAAAAGCTTAAGCCGCCATAGCCATTAAGAACAAGCTCCAAAAAGGAAGGGAAGATGAGGGTTTTTTATCCTCTTGCCCTTTTTATATTCTCTCCAATAGGTTGATAATATTTTGTCTTGTACATATGTCCTTCACGGATTTCTTCCTGCAACTAATTGGCAGCTCATTATCTTTGTTCTTATCTGCAGTAAAAACTTCATGACAGCTGTTTAATGCAGCGACAGTCCTGAAAACAATCTAAGCAACAATATTGCAGCGACGTCATTAATAAATCATGAAAAATTCAAGATTAACAAGCTAAAGCTCATTGAGTTACTAATTGTAATGCAATGCAATGAAAATGCTTAGAAACACATACTAAAGAGACTTAAATAAGGACAAAATAATCATTAAGCAGGGTGAAAACACATGTTCTTTAAAGTATTATCACACCTTTAAACTTGAGTTTTTACTTGTCCTCAAGTAAAATAGAAAATAGTAAGGATCATCAGAACTATAAAATTTACTAAGGCTAACAAACATTTCAGCTACTTGCATCAACCAAGATATCAGTGAATAAATCACATTTAGATGACAAAAAATTGCATCGACAAATCACAAGAATGAATGACATAGTTTGCAACTTCAAGAAATCTAGCATCTTCGGGAGCGATTTGCTTGATTGCACTTTCAATTACGCTATTGGTGTTCTCGAGCGATTTCCTAAAAATGATTATCAATATCCTATTTCGAGAGCTGCCAAAGGGAAAGCTACTGTTGGATTTACGGAGTTGGATGATATATCTGCTCTCAGAGCTTAAATTTCTTCTTTGGAGAACAAGATCAAAAATATGGAAGGCACTAGTGAAGTTACACATATTCAACTTACTCAACAGAAAAATATCCTTTTTGTCTTTTTGAAGCTTTGATGCGTGAGCATATTTCTCAAATTGAAGCAATTGTGCAAGGGAATACTTCCTCAATTTGTGCATTGGAAGCTCAATTGGGACAATTTGCATCTAAACTAAATTCTCGACAACCAGATACACTCCCAAGTTATACGAAAAACCCAGTTATCAAGGGGAAAGAACATTGCAAGGTTATCACTCTAAGCAGTGGTAAACAAATTAGTGAGCCGGTTCAGGAATCAAAGACACAAACTTGAGTCCGTGGTGAATCATCTCATAGTGACCAAGTTATAGTGGATGAGGTTGATGAGAGCACAGAGGACGTTACACCACAAGTTGTTACTCTTTTTCTAAAAGTATTCCAATCTAAATTGTCGACACAACATCAAGTGTTGTCGCAATCTGAAGCAACCCCATCTCCACCTTTTCCTCAACGATTCAAGGATAATGAACATGATAGACAGTATCAAATATTCTTGAGTACTTTGCAACAACTTCATGTGCAATTTCCTTTGATGGATGCTCTTACTCAAATTCTAAATTATGGGAAATTCATGAAGTAGCTTTTGTCCAAAAAGAAGAAGCTGAATGAGATGGAGACCATTGCAGTTACTGAGGGGTGTAGTGCGGTTATCACCAATAATTTGCCTTGAAAGGTGAAGGATCCTGAAAGTTTTATTATTCCATGTTCAATTGGAGATCATTATTTCAGCAAGGCTATGTGTGATTTAGGAGCCATCATCAATCTAATGCCATTGTCTACTTTGCATAATATAGGCATCGGGCAGGTAAAACCCGCTGTAGTGACATTGCAACTAGCTGACAGATCTTTGGCTAAACCTGAAGGATAAATCAAAGATGTTTTAGCTCATGTGGATAAATTTGTGTTTTGGCCTAACTTTATTATACTTGACTGTGAGGCAGACAAGAAAGTTCTAATAATTTTGCGACGGCCATTTCTAGCTACTAGAAAAGCAATTATTGATGTTTCAAAAGGAGAACTAACCATACACATTGGCGATGATGAGGTTACCTTTGGCATGTTCGATTCTGTTTTGTGGAAAGACAAGGAAGAGTGTCATACTATCGTTGTGTTAGAAGATTTAATCAAGGACGAATTCGATAGAAACAAATTGCTTATCTCATCGATGTTTACGCTGCCATATGATGCTGATATCTTCACAGAAAGTGATAGCATTGTTGAAACTCATAATGTTGATGTACGACATGGATGGCAGATTGAATCTTTAGATCTTGCCAACCATACAACACCAATCTTCAAGCCTTCTATTGAAGAAGCCCCAACTCTAGAATTGAAACTGCTTCCTGCTAATCTAAAATATGCATTTCTTTGTGACATTGATACACTCCCAGTTATTGTCTCGACAACTTTGGAAGCAACTCAAAAGGCGAAGCTGGTTAACATTTTAAAGCAATATAAAAGAGTTGTTGCCCGAAGCATTATTGACATCCAAGGCATTAGTCCTTTTTGTATGAACAAGATCAAGTTGGAAAACGTAAGCAAGCAGTCAATCGAACATTGGAGGAGACTAAATGAGAAGATGAAAAAAGTGTTCAAGAAGGAAATTATTAAATGGTTGGACGCCGAAATCATTTATTCTATTTCTGATAGTACGTGGGTTAGTCTGGTTCATTGTGTTCCAAAGAAAAGTTGTATTATTATTGTGACTAATGATAATAATGAGCTGATTCATACACACATTCCCATCGGTTGGCGGGTATGTATGGATTATCGCAGACTTAATGCGACCGCAACACCCCGATCCCGATCTAGATTCGAAGCACTACATTCGGGTCACCCAAAATCTGACCCAACAAATTTCCAATTTAAAACCTTAGGTTTAGCCAATTTCAAAACATCAACTCATCCATAATTCCATGTTAAATAAGCATTATAAATAAGTTTACAAAACAAGAGCTCCAAGTTTAAAATATCGTATACAAAAATAATGTTTCAAATAGAGTTTACAGACTCAATCAATGTGAGGTCCTATGAATACATTAGCCCGAAACTAAACATCAAGTATAATACTCTAAAGCAATGCGGTGCTGGGAAACCCCTTCACAATGTGCTCCTCAATCACGATAAACCTACTAATATGCGAACAAAAACAACGATTTCGAACGCTGAGCTTACAAAGCTCAGTGGTGTATTTCTACTCTACCATAATTCGTGATTATCATAAAATAAGCATACGAGAATAATATAGTCTAGATATCGTAGATAAGGCTTCACTATCTATGAGTTTTCATCTAGCCTAAACTAGCTAGAGTTCTTAGATCACCTATCTCAAGGCATCACTAAATCTACAAGAAGTCTTACATGTTCCACAATGCTTCACAGTACTCGAGATCACTAAGCCTATCGGGTATGTTTCGTACCGCACCCTGATCACTCAGCCATCGGGTACATAAGTTATCCTCTATAGCATCCACACAACATACATGAATAAATCCATACATTCCCTACATAATGGCCAACGTAGCTGTCAGGTTACCCATGCTCACACAACCACAGATGCGTCCTAGACGTACTTGGATCACATTAGCCACAAGTAGTCCTTACCTGAGATCACTCAGCCAATCATGTTACTCGAGCTCACATAGCTGTCGAGTTAATTACCTTATTTGGATCACCATAGCCACATATAGGTTCTTAACCGCACCTAGATGACGCATCCTGGGTACGTTGGATGTACTTGTTCATATAGCCCTAAGTACGCATCATTTATATAAGTACCATAGTACTGACTCTAGGACATCCAAATTCCTTTACAACAATCATAAGATAAGACATGCTGCTTGAGCATTCATACACCTCACCAAGAGGTAAGTTGCACCAAGCCAAGCTATCAATCAAATTCCCCAAGGCATGACACCAACCAACATGGTTATTTCTCTATTTATCATTAACAACCCCTCATGTTCCCACCCGACACACAAGGACAACATCATTTCATTTACCAACCTCTATGGTTACTATCATAAACAAGTCACCCAATTAAGTTACCAAATTGTTACTCAATTTGCTTGTATGAAGGGGGTAAAATCCCATTATCAGTTTTGTAGCATTTGCCATCTCTTTAGAATTCCATTGGACCACATTCTATATTTTTTTAGCCCCAATGGCTCAAACTCAATATTTTTGGGCAGAATGTCTAGTGGAAACCGATACTGGCCCTCGCGTACCGGTACTCATTGCGTACTGATACCAAAAAGGCTTACTAGAATTTCTCCAAGCCTTTGCGGACCAGCACATGTCGACCCATACCGATACTACTCTACACGGTGTACCGGTACTCCTTTCTCTGCTCAGCTCAATCGAACAATTTTCTTCAACCAAGAACACTTAGGTTACTGGTAGGAGCTCTACGTGTACCGATATTGAAGCCCCAAAATGGCTTCATAGGCTCGGGAAATTGTCCCTAAAACCCTCAAATCATACACTGCAACTTCATATGTCGATCATACATCTTATGAGAGTTGTTTAGGGTGGTTTTCTACCATTTTACATGCTTCTAACATCAAATCCGAGTTTTACCATTTGAGGGTATCTACTACCCAGCCACCCAAAAGTAACCCGAAACCATAGAATCAAGTAAGGAAATTAATTTATGATCTTCAAGAAGATTATGATTCAGAGATGTACTGACCTTTTTGCAAAATCCTGGAATGCACTCTTACTTTAAGCTCCTTCAAGCTTCTTCCTTGACTAAAGCTTGGAAAAACCTTTTAACCTCTTTCACATGCCAAACAAACATGAAAATCGAATCAAAGCTTAAACTATCCATCATGGTGAGCTTAGCTACGAAAATACTACTTCAAAAATCATGGAAAAGTTCTATGGAAACCCCCAAAGCTTAAACCTCCTAAAAAACTCATAAATGTATACCTTACTTTTTTTTTCTCAAGAATGATCTTTTCTTGGAGATCTTGAAAAAGGGGATTAACATATCTCGATCTTGAATCTTAGATAGAAGGATTGATGGTGAAAGTTTAGATCTTTAAGCTTTGAAAATAAGGTGTCTTGGAAGAAAGATGAGGAAGAGGGAGGAGAGAAAATGATGGGAAAGGTGATGTAATGTTGTCTCCCCCCATTCTCACGTGAAAGCCATAATAAAGTGAAGGGGATCAGCCTTTCACCTTTAAAAGGGTATAATTACCCCATAAAACACTCTACTTTCTCCCTTGTCACACAATGGTAACTTCCCAAACCCAAATCATCCAATTTTCATCCGATAAGGCCCAAACTTGGCCCAATGGGTCCAAATATTGAAACTATCACGAAGGTCCATAACTCGGGTCAATGCCTAATTGTTGACTCAGAAATTTGAGTCGTTACAACTCTCCCCTCCTAAAAAGAAATTTTACCCTTGAAATTAAACGAAGGAAAAATATGCAACAAATGAAAATCCAACCATTTCCCATCTCACACACATTCACCTCGATTCTAAAGTTCCTCTACAAAACTTCCTTAGCCAAAGCTCATAACACTGGACTCTCATGAATCTCCAATGATTCATACTCAACAATCGAACAACACTCACATCAAACCCTAAATCAAGACAACATAAGATGAACCCAAACGATATTGTCCAAGCATCAACCCAAGGAACTCATTTCGGACGAGTTTCATCTCGGTTAACAATCTTCTCTAACATCATCCACGGTTCAAAACCCTTGAACTCAACCCTTATATGTGTCCGGAACGCGACACCTCTTCGAAGATATGCTACTAGAGACACTTCTTCATCTATTATTAACACCATGACAAAATGTTTCAAGAACAAGCAAAACTCTGACAATAAAAATCTACCATCGATCTATCTTGAATTAACAACCCTTCTTCCTCGACTTGGCTAACCAAGACGGGACTTAGTATTTCACTTTACTTGAACTCGCCCCAACTTAACGAAAGATAACTCACGATCATGTAACTTCACTAATCGAGCCACTTGATTCCAATCGAAAACCATTGCCGCTTACGAACCCTTCTGGAGATCAAAACTCACCCAACTACCCTTGAAGATTCTAATATTCTCTCCAAACTAATCACTTAATTCCAATGAACAATTGTGATAAAACTCTAACAAGCCCTCAAGGATTTCAAATGGTTCTTCCAACAAGATCTGTTGCAACACAAGAATCCCAGTTCCACATACAACAATAGCCGATAAACCACACTTCCGCTGCGATATTCTGACAATATTCATATTGTTTTACCATACATGTAGTCAATCCATCTAAAAAAATTTGGTAGAACAACCATTCAATTCATCAAGCCCATGATTATACCGACGCACTCATGAGTCAGAACTATCTCACGACTTGTCCTTAGAGTCCAATCAACACATCGAACACAATATTTATCACGACTTCTCTTTAACCTTCAACTTACGATACTCGAATTTTAACCCATCATAAAAAACCCTCGAAACTCATCGACTAATTGTAAGGTCATTGACCATAAGGAATGGATAATGGCCTTCCGTCGCTACTCATCAGCTTACAACATTCCATGCCAACACTCTTCGTCATACCACTATTGGTAAGTGTTCAAAAGTACTATTTTTATTACCCTTTTTTACTCATTATTGTTAGACTTAAGCTAATTTTAGTTGCATTATTAGGCATTCATGCATGTTTTAATAATTTCCTTCACCGTCATGCTTGATTTCATAATTTGGTTGATTTTTATGGAAAAGAGTACTGCAGATGTTTGTTTTTGTGTGTGCAGGATAATTGCCCGAACAAGCTGGAAGTTGCCAAAGCAACTGGAAAAGAAGAAAGAGAAACTACCGATTTCTTTGGGGATGAAATCCATACAAATTGGATAATCATGAAGAACAAGGATAAATCCTAAAAGAGTTGGAGTTCCATGAAGAGGTCAAAGGGAGATTAAATTTCAAGAGTTTTAGGAGAAGTTTTTGGAGGAATAAAAATATATTAATGGAGTTTTATCTCTTTAATGCTATTTAATTCCAACTTAACTTCCTCCTCAAGAAAGAATTTGACCTAGTCATCTCCTATATAAAGAGGGCCTAGCCCCCAACCTGAAGGACATGTGCGATAGAGAGAGAGAATTCAAGAGAGAGGGCTACTCGACATCATCATCTTCTTCTTTCTTGTTTTGATTAGATTCATGTTAGGGATATTTTATATTGTGTTTCTTTTAAACCCAACCATGAACTAAATCTATTTGGCTTGAGTATTGTGTTTTTGTGGTTGTGAGAACGATTGTATTTGTTTTGGTAATTGAGTTTGCAATTTTAATTCAAGGTTTGTTCATTCTTGGTTCTTAATTTTGTTTGCGAGTGAATTAAGGGAGGATCTCGTGAATTTATCTAATATCGGAAGAGTTAGATTCAAGAAACGAATGAACATAGTCTTTATTCAATAAATCGATGGTGAAGACTAATTCGACTTAAGGATAAGTTGTGAATTTCAACGGCTAAAAGGAGTGCAAGATCGGTTGTTTTCCACCCTTGGTTCACGCAGGGATGCATTATTAAGGCTTGCACAATTAACTAGTGTTTCGAATTAGGGATAAGGAGAAACCATTGAAGAACGCTTCGTCGAACCTTGAAGTTTATTGCCCAGTTGCCCAGGCAATCCGAATGTTGCCAGTTGCCAAGGTAGTTGAGTTGCTCTTGCATTCAATTCCCAAGATGATCCATTCAACTACCACTCCATGACTCACGATAATCCGACCTATTCTTTCTTATTTGATTACATCTCTCTTTTATTTAATTGCTCTTTATTTTACTTGTTAATTAGAACTCCTACAATCATCAAGTTGTTTTTTTATTTTCAGTGCGAGAAATTAGATTTCCGAAGTAGCACCAATCCATGTGGAGATGATATCTTTCTATACTATAACTTGCGACGTGTACACTTGCACCAATTGCGAAACACTTATTACATGCAACAACTATTGATAACAACACATGCATGTCCCAAGGTGAACCACTTGGCGATGACACCCGTATTCACTCACTTTTACAAATGACTTCCTCACTCTAGAAGTTCAGTCGGTGCCATACTACAAGGTGATGGACACTAACACTAAACTCGACATTACCTCTATCGTGGGTTCTAACCCACGATTAAGAGGTAATCTCGCTCATTCCTCAAAAATCACAATAACAACCTCTTAATTGTTGGCAAGATCTAAAGCTTCAGACTTTCAACCCTTGTATCCATTGCGTGGATTGAGAATGTCTTAAAACTTACGAATCCGTCCTTGAACTAACATCAATGAAACATGGTGATCACGCTCATGAGTAATTGGTACCTTGTGTCCATGACCAACAAAGGGGTTCACCTAGAACCACGAAGCTTAGAGACTCCCGCTCGAAAACCAGGGTGTACGATGTGCTCACACGACCAACATATACCAACGGTAATGTCCACTAACTAGGGAGAGAGTAAATCTAACAAATCCACGGGGACTGTTACTCCCACTCCCCATTCCCCGTCCACGGTAAAAAACTTACCTAAAAACACTTACAAATTTTACTAATTAATCAATCCAACATCTACCTCTAGATCTTACCTCAACACTTATTCGACGAGAATTAATACCATTGTATGAACGGGAAATCAAATTTCCATCAACGCAACAACTGAAACCAAAACGAAACATAGGTACCTGACATATCATTGATGGCAAAGCTGTCATCTCTAGCCTGAGTGACAGACTGTCTAGCAACAGCTCGAGTGTCGACTTAATGGTGGATCTCAAAGTACCTCCACCTTGTTATCTAGACGGTGTCCTAGCACCGCCTCTAGAAAAACTTTGACCACGCTGAGAATGACCCAACTCTCGAGACTAAAGTTGCGAGTAATTCTTAAATAAGTCGATTTAATATTAAATTTAAAAAGTGATTATTTTACAATAGTTGTAAAATGTTAGTAATGACAATATTGTAAAAAAATTAAAGTGATATTTTATTGGAATAATTAAAACAATTATTAACATATCTTTTTTTTGCTCTCTCATTTTTAATAAAAGAAAACGACGGTCATTATTTTCCCAGAGATGAGAAAAACATAACTAAGCTTTTCTTTCATTTTCTCTCTTGAATTTGCCAAACACAATTTAAGGAAAATTAAATTTCCTTCTTGATTTTTATTCTTTTATATCCTAAATGATTTCTAATAAACAATCTAGCAAAAGCTAGTAATCTTCATCAAATCTTCTTGGAATTCACGTTCAATTGGAGGATGATGTTTTCAACTTCTATTTTTCCTACAAATTTGGTAAGCTTTTGATTTTTAAAGATTGTCTAATTGTTTTTAATTGATTTTCTATAAATTCTATTGGAGTTTATGAATTAAAACAAATTTCATTTGATTTTTTTGATTTTTGAATAATAAATGGTGATTGTGATTTGATAGATAATATCAAGATATTTTAATTGGATTGATAGTTAATCTTATGGGTAAGATGAACTCTAATATTGATTTTATGAAATTGATTCCGGAATTAATCTAATTGGTTAAATTTAGATTTAGATTGTTGAATGAAGTGCTTGATAGAATAGTTGATTGAATTATTGGATCACATTATTAGTGTGCATTGTGGGTGTTTGATGAAATCACGTAAGGAATTAAAGGGGGAACGGACGTTCGAAACCGGGCTGGTCGCTGCTGCCCATTTCTTTTCCGTAAATATATAAATGTGTTTGTTGGATTCATAGTGTTGCTGCCTTTTGCTGGGGATTTTAGTTTGCGTATGTGGGACCATTGTGGTCATTTGAAGGCCATTAAATGGCTGTAAGATTATGAAAAAAAAGGGGAAACAAAGTGAAGCAGTGGCGTAATAGAGCAGTGGCGTGAGCAGGGGAGTAGCCTAGTGCCCTTCCTTTTTCGTGTAGTTGTTTGGGATATAGGAATGGTTCGAATATTTATGTTATGATGGCTAGGGAAATATTTTAATAAAGTGGTTACTTTATTTTGGTCCAATTTATATTGATCCTTGTATTTTTTTGTGTGAAAGATGGCAAGTGTTTGAACGATTTTTGGTTAGGCGTTGAGGCGTTGGCAACGAGGCGATAGCAAGTTGGTGAGTGAAAATGTGTTTTAGTACCATAAAGAGGTTTGATTTATGGCTTTAGGAATTTAGTTAAAGCCTAGCAAGCTTCGTTAAGCTCGAAAGTAAGTTTTTCCTATTTTCGCCTTTGAATATCGGTTTGATATGAGTATTGGTTTACATGTTTTGGTTTAAAGGCATGGTTTAGTTTACTTACTGTTTTATGCATCTTTTAAATGTTATGAAATGATTTATCAAGTATGTGGATGCTTAGAGCATTGAGAAATGGTTCCTAAATGAAATGTGGTTGTTGCCTTGGACAATAAGAATTTTGCATATAGATATGTTTTGCTAAATGCATATGGAAAACCATAAAAGTGTATATTAGCTATGTAAAAAATGGAAATAAAGTATAGGATATAGTTGGCATGTCGTAGGTCTTTAAGTGCACTATATTATGTTAAGTCGATCGCACCATAGTCCTTGAGGAAAACAATTTAACTAGGCTACCCGGACTGTTGGATTATCACTTGGGGTATGTGGTTTAACTAGGCAACTCAAGTTGATGGTGAATCTTGCGATATAACTAGACAAGGTTGATGGTATTTTGCGGTTTAACTAGGTAAGGTACGATTTGGTAGAGGTGAGTCTACCGAGAAATTCGTGTGTCCGATATGATTTTAATGAGACAATGGTTTGTCCAATGGTCACAATATTTGCCAATATATGAGAAATAAATGGGAAACTATATTTTGCCTATAGATGTTATGTATGTTATGTTTTCAAAGGAAGTAAGCAAATTACGTTGGCTTTAGACTCATATCTTACTTTACAATGAATGTGTGGTTTATGTTGAAAGATATGGTGTTTATGATTTGATCAAGCATATTTTATTTAAATGCCTTAAAATGAAAAGATTGTTATGAAAGTATGAAGTATATGTTTCGAATAAGCATGTTTTATTTAAATGCTTTGGAAAATTTGTGTTTGACTTGCTTTAATTTGGTTTTCTAATAACGATTTTGATTTCGAAAATGCATTGATGATTTCTTTTTTTGAGCGTACTCACTAGGCATTATATGCTTACGCTCTCTTTTTTTCCGTCAATGTAGTGAATTAAGTAAGTGCGGGGTTGTGGTTCGAGGGAAGGAAGGATCCCAAGATAAATATATAAATAGTATATTTTATGGTGTTATCATTATTTTTTAATAAGGCAATGAGTTAATCGTTGGGATGTTAGTTTGTATAAGGTTTGATTATGTGGTTGGAGTTTATATTATTTTGGATGATGACATTATTTAATGGATACGATGTTGTTTTTTTAATGCCAAGTACATTTGAGGGTTATGATCTAATGATTTAAATTGGCTTAAATAATGACTGGATTAATTACTTGTATTCTAAGAGTACATATGATCATATGCTTATGTTTCTTAATTGATCTATATTCTATGTTGAGGTCTTAACCATTTGGTGCTTATTGGAAAATGTTTTATATTGGTAAGAAGCATGCCTCTAGATTACTTGTATGAATATAAATTATGTTGATTAATTGACATTTAATTAATTGAGCCTATTTGACTAATGATGGTGTAATTTTAAAAGCTAAACAAGGTCGCTTGTATGTAATTGAGGTATGTTTGGTTTGGGATTCGAATCTCCTAATATGAATTTTGGATCATCCCATATCTATACGCTCAATGTTTAGTATCGGTACACGGGATCATTCTAGTGTTTAATATTGCATGTGGGTACTAATATGCTTGACCGAGATATGGTACGCGTAACCGAGTACTGGTACGCCCTGTATCGTACCAATTCTAATATTTGCTTCGATGTTTACCTATACTAGTATGGTATCCCATGTATCGGTACGGCCGATAGTTTGCTCAGTTAATAAGCTTTATCGAGTTTAAGTTCTTTACATTTTGGTCATTGTATGTTCATGCAATATTTGGATAAGTAAATGATGTCCGTTTGACTTGAGCTTTTGCATGCATGTCTATAGTGTAGCTAGTTATAGTAATTTTCTTTTATAAACATGTTAGTCCTTGTATTTTGGAGATTTTACAATTTAGTCCTTAATTTTGTATTTTGCTAAATTGGATGCTTAACTATGATCCGTTTGAGCTAAAAATCAACATGCTAGTATGAAATACGATTAATTGATAATTGGTAACCTAGAATTTGTATAAGTCTCTGTAATTCTTCGGATGTGCATTTTGGTTCATAGAATGCTTGTATTTGCATTTGAGTGCCTTATCGATCTTCGTATCGAATGAAAATTGAACCGCTGCTTGTATGAACACCATAGGTCTTAATGATGCATCTAGATAAGTACCAAAAAATGGACCGTAATTCAAGTAAGAGAGTTGGGGATTTCTTCGGCAAACCCAATATGATCTTTTTAGTTCGAGCCTTTCGACTAGGTCAAGTCAAGGGGGTTACACCCTACGAATCCTTGGTCTATATCCCCGACTGACTCTTAGTAGCTGATCTAAAGCAACTCTCTTTGAACCCCTCAACGCATGAAACCTTATAGACAGAGCCTGAGAAGGACTTATGACGTCCTAGGTCCCCACAACATGGTCTCTATAGTCCTCAATCTGACTCAATGTCGTACCCTGAAGTCATTCAAGTGCCTTCTCACTACTAGCTAACTTCAAGGATGTCCCAAGTGGACCCACTATTAAATTCATATGGAGGTCAATCTTTAATTCATGTCTAAATATCTTACACCTCAACTCCTCGGTGACAACCAACTTTTGAGCATATATGCTCAGCCGCAGAACATCTTGCTTATATTCAAATACTGATCGGTCTCCTGAACCAAATGCATGAGTTGATCCCTCATCTCATCCATGTGAACCTCACTAATAGACTTCTTCTTGAAATCGCCCAAGAAGTTATCCAAGGTCGAAAGTGCAGGTAGCAATCCCAACTCAATAATCTCCCACCACTCATGGGCATTACCCTTAAAGAGGGAAATGATGCAATTGAGGTCATCATCTAGACTACCCCTTATCTATCTCAGAATCCTTTGGGTATCTCTCAACAACTGGTTAGCTTTGATAAGGTCATCCTCACCTGAACCTTCAAAGTTCTTAGGTCCATATCGATGAAGTCTTCATTGTACTCTGATCAAATGACGCTAGCGAGAAGATAAGATCAAATTTCTAAAATTACAAGGAAACAAGGAAGCACCATCAAGATTTTCAATCTTGGAAGAGTACAACTTAAATTTGGGGGCTTCTATTCACTAGACACCTTACCACGACCTCTATACCACCCCAAGGTTTCCTAGAATCGGCTAAACCTAGACTCTGATACCACTAAATATAACACCCTAACCCCAATCCAGATTCAAAACGCTACATTAGGTCACCCAAAATCCGACCCAACAAATCTGACCCACTACCTATGAGTTATCATCTAGCCTACACTAGCTAGAGTTTTTGGATCACCTATATCAAGGCATCAATAAGTCTACAAGAAGTCTTACATGTTCCACAATGCTTCACAATACTCGAGATCACTCAACCTATCGATTATGTTTCGTACCGCATCCTGATCACTCAGCCATAGAGTACACAAGCTATCCTCTATAACATGCACACAACATAAAGCCTTTTGGGCTATCAAAAAGATTAACTTGGACAACCAACTAGCTAAAGAGAGACGGCTGTTGGAATTGAATGAGTTGGAAGAGCATCATCTAAATGTTTACGAGAATGCCAAGATCTACAAAGAGAATACCAAGAGATGGCATGATGCGAAACTGACGCCTCATCATTTTTTGAAGGCCAAAAAGTCATACTCTATAAGTCTTGCCTCAAACTTTTTCTAGAAAAGTTGAAATCTCATTTGTCCGACCCATTTTAGGTTGTCAAGGTGTATTCACACGGTGATATAGATATCAAGGATCTTAAGAATGACCCAATCTTCAAAGTCAATGGTCAAAGACTCAAGGCCTACCAAGGAGCACCTGTTCATCCTGATAAAATTCCAGTCACGCTACTAGATGCTTAAGCATCTAGTCCACATTTTTTTAATTTTTGCATTGATTACTACTTTCCCTCTAAAACCCATAACCCCACAAAAACTTGTCCATCTTTTTCACAACTCGTTTGACCCCTTTATAACCCTAGGAGAAAGAAGCAATTCCCTTTACAACTCAAACCTTGTCGTCCTCTTTCTCGACCAAACCTTTGATATCTTTTCTTTCAACCTTCTTCCTCTCAAGCCCTAAAGGAAAGAATCAGGACCGATGTACGTACCGGCCACAGTTTCTCTTTCGTTCAGCGTCAAGAAGCAAGCCCTTCACCATCTCCGATGCCTACTTTCTCTACCTCTCAACGCCCCTCAGATGCCGAAAGAACATAACCCATTTTGGCGCTCTATAATGATGAAATTGACAAGCGTTACGCTCTTTTCCAGAACCGGCTACTCACGACGGAGGAAGGATTGGAGTTCTCTAGTGAACATCGCTCCCAGTTCGACGCCACAACCCTCATCGTGATTGTTACCCATGAATGGGAGGAGTTTGTTTAACAAGCGGGTCATATAAACATCTCTTTGGTTAGGGAGTTTTATACCCACATTCCCCAATCCAATGATTATTCGACATTCATTCAAGGAAGGCTCGTCAAGTTCTCTGCTGATGTCATCAATGACTATTTTGGGTTGGAAGATGATGGAGATGAGCACACCGACTTTGAAGCGGCAACCACTTCAGCAACGTATGATGAGGTGCTTCGTGACCTTTGCGTTCTTAGAACGCAATGGATATGGAAATAACCCACTTCTAGGGTGATAAAAAGGGTCAACTTAAATTTAAATCCCAAATTTCAGACCCACTTCATGGATATTCGTCTTAAGCCAATAGGGCATCATTCTACAATCTTTGGAAAATAATGCCCTTACTGGATTCGGTGATGAAGGGTCATCAGATCAATATAAGGAAAATGACTCACCAATCTATTGTGGGGAAGGTAACTTCTACAGGTACACATAGTCCTTTAGTCTTTCCCAATTTAATCACTACCCTATGTGCACAGGCATAGGTTCCTGAAGACTCTATGGACGTGATAATTGATGCCCAAATAGGGACGTTGCCATCCCAGATGCTGATGCTTAAGGGACTCGTCTCAGCTATTTCAACCAATGCATAATACACAACTCTGATCAGTGCCATGGCTGAATACCTTAGGCCATTCTTTTTCTACACCCATGATAGGGATATAACCCTACGATCCTTGTTTCATGAGTGATGACTGTGTAGATAACCTATTTCGCGTACCCTTTGTACTTAACTTTTGCATGTGTTTAGGCTCATATAGTTGCATTTAAGAGTAGTTCGCTTATAGTTAGGGAGTTATGGTGCCTGCGCTTAATTGTTATATTTTGACGCATTTAATGGGGAAGAAGTGCTCTTTAATGGTGCTTGTGTAGGAAGTTGTTGAGGCAAAGGAGCGCTAGATCGGAAGAGTAGATCCCTCTCATGTTGAGCTAACAAAGCGGTAGAGTTGGAAATGAATCAGACTTTGGCACACATGGATTCTCACCTGATACGAAACTCATTAAATGAAGCGGGAATGCAAGATCCTCTTTAAGAGGGGTCGTACGCTTTAGGGTTTGTAAACCATAATTTTTCTACCTATATGAAGAAGACTTGAGCCACAAGCAAAGAGAGCTTGATCTTAGATGACTGACCATTATCTTCAGCTATTGGAGAACTACTAGAGTCGAAGGTATATAGGAGTCTCTACACAACGAGAGCTATCAACAGAGCCTTGAGGAGTGTGGGACCTGCATCACAGTTAGAGATCTTAGAGGAGAACGTCGAGGACACTTGATTCTTTCTTTTCCCTTGCTTGATAAACTGTCATGTCTTTAATACTTTTATTATGGATTTTTAGGCTCGGACATGAGCTAAATACTCTTGTTGGGTGTATTGTTTTAGGATATTATGTTTTGATTAAATGTTTAATGCTATAGTTTTTCCTTTATCTATTATGTTCATTGTTCTTAATGCGTAGCTATTGTAAGAGCTATCGAGAGAGGTCTTTTAACTATTGATTAGTGGCTTAATATCAACAGAGTTGGGATATATAAACGTGAACAATGGAGCTTAATTTTAAGTGTGTAAAAGTGTTATAATTTCACCCTTTTACTATGACAATTATTGCTAAATCTACACCCATTTGAGTCACATTGTAGCCTTCCATGCATCAATCACACTGATCTCATCTTTATCATGTTTGATCCTTATGTTTGGTTTATTTGGTGGAAAAGGTATTGCTTTAGTGTGTGTTTGGTGTGTGTGCAGATTTTGTTACTCGTTGCTCATGCAAGCATTGTCGAGGCAGTGAAGGAAAGGAAGGAACAGTGCAGAACCATCTCTTGACGGTCCAGATCAAGCCAGCCGTGGATGTCAATTTCTACTGAAGGAAGTTGAATCATGTGATAGAGCCCTGCTAAGCGGAAAAGACAGACAGATCATTGTCGTGGCAATAGCCAAGCTACTACCGAGGCAATACCCAGACAAAGTCGACAAGGGAGAAAATATGCAATGTGGTATGCGTTCTGAAGAGCATGAAAAACTGAATTTTTCCATGTACTTTGCATGAAGATCAGACTGCGAGAAGATCATGAAAACGTCAAAGGCAGGTCAAGGGAAGACTCCACGCAGGTGGGAGGATTTTAAGGAAGAATGACATAATACTTAAAAGAAGATCTTTTCTTTTAATGTATTTAATTCAAACTTTACTTCCTCCTCAAGAAAGACTTGGCCTAGGTCTCCTCTATAAATACGAAACCAAAGCCGGCCATTCAGGGGCATCTTGGAATCAAGGAATCGAGAATGGAGATAATTTGTAGTGAGCTTACATTGATATCATGTTCTAATTTCTTCTTAGGGTTTAGATTGTATTGTTTAGTAGTTGTGAGAAAATGGTTGGATTTTGTTTAAGTTTTTGTTAATGCAATTTTAGTTCAAGGTTTGCTTATTCTTGGTCATTACATTTTCTTGCAATTGAACCAAGAGAGGAAATTGCAGTTACATCTATTTGTATAATATCGAGAGAGTTACACTCACGGAACGAATAAGCATGGTTTTCAGCCCAATCGATGAAAACTAACTCAGCTTAAGGATAAGTTCGAGTTTCAACGGCTAAAAGAAGCGTAAGATTGGTTGGTGGTCATCCTTGGTTCACGCTGGGAGGTATTATCAAGGCCTGCACATCAACAATGTTTCAACTTAGGGATAAGAAGGAGCCACTGAAGGATGCTTTGCCAAACCTTGATGTTGTTGGTTGCTGCCCAGGCAAGGGATTGCCAAGGCAGTTACTTAACCAATTGCCGCAACAATTACTTTGGTCATTGCCGAGGCAATTCGGTGTTCGTTGCATTAAAAAACCGAGACATTTCCAATTAGTTTCCACACTATGATGCAATATAATCTGGCCCATTCTCTCATCTTGATTACTCAACTCTTTAGTTTACTTGCTTATTTTATTTTCTGTTTATTAGATTATTCTAAAAACCCAATCAATCACATGTGTTCTTTACTTTTATTTCTTTTCAGTGCGAGACAATAAACTTTGGAAGTTTCATCAATCCCTATGGAGACGATACTCAATACTCATCCCTTTATTACTTGAGACATGTATACTTGCACAATTGCGAGGCACTTTACACACACAACACTTAAGCTGTCAACTTTTGTTCTAACCCGGCGTAGACATAAGTTTATGATTTCAATGACTAAGAAGGGGAACTTGAATATATAATAGAGTTCTTAAGGTTCATGCAGACATGTATTGTCTTAGCTTCATTGTTATCAACTTCTAGGCATCAGGAGAGTTAGAAGTTATTTAAAAAACCTTCTCGAATAGGTAAAGACATAATTGATTTACATAGACATGTATTGCCAACTGCTATAGCATTGAAATAAGTAATCAGCATAATTCGTAGGTAATAAACCCAACTTCCATAATCATCTAAATATCTTCTACAACATCTGCCTGTCTTGATCATTGCTATCTTTATTTTCATTGCATTTAGATTTGATAATCACAATCAAAACAATACTTGCTCACCAACTCTTAAGTATGATCGTTTCATATTTGTCAATACAATCCCTGTGAGTTCGACACTCTACTCTATCACTTTATTACTTGATCGAAGAGTATACTTGCTCTAAATTACATACTTGTTTACCAAGAATCAAGCTTTTGGTGTCGTTGTTGAGGATTGACAATTGATAAATACATAGTAATTGCGCTTAAGATTTTTTTAGTTTATTTTTACTTTTTGTTTTTTTCCAGATGCGTTATAGTGTGTGACCATATGCACAAATCGAGAGAACCCATTATTCCATATTACCTAGAGATCGAAAGATACTTGTGAACCCTACACAGAGAACATAGGATAATGGTAGACCAAATCGACAATAACGGCCTGAATAATGCACAATTTGTCAACGATCCACCATTGAGTGGAGGAGTAATTGTCGTTGATGCAATGCTAACAGAGAACGAGAAAGTTAGTCGATTGTTCCACCACCAGCCCGACCTCTACGACCCATTCACGACAACTTTTCACCTATCCTTAATGACCTCAGCCCATCTGTAACACCCCAGAAAACGGGCTAGGACTTTTTAGTGTTTCGGCTCGGGTGGATTAGTGAACCAGTAGATAGGTTGGCTAATTAATTAATTCTGACAATAATTTGGGTTGATTAAATTGGTTTTCGATAAATTTATTGTGGCTAATTTTTTGGAAATATTTTAATGAGTTTGTCAAAGGGTAAAATTGAACTTGGGTAATTTTAAACGGGTTGATTGAATATTAATTAAATAGTGACTATTTTGAAAAATGTTGTAAAATATTAATAATGGCACTGCTGTAAAAAGAACTAAAGTGATGGTTTTATGGGATTATTTGACATATTTATTAAATAAAATTTTTATCACCTATTTCTAACTAGAAAATGACAATGGTTATTATTTTTCTCTAGAAAAAAAAAAGCTATGTCTAAACTTATCTCTCTTTTTCTCTCAAGATTCCCTCAAACACCATTTTAATATTATTTGATTTTCTTATCCAATCTCTATTCATTTTTTTCTAAACCATTTCTAATCAACAGTCACACAAGAGGTTTTGATTTCTCTCATTTTGTTCAATGGATTTCACGTTGGAAGATTGGAGGAGCAATCTTCATTTTCAATTTCAAATTTATTTGTGTAAACTTTGATTTTCTAATGATCTCCTAAGTATTTTATGTTGATTTTCTATTAATTTTATTGTCTTTTGATGTTAAAATGAATTTTAATAGATTAATTTAATTTCTAGATGTTAAAGAGTGAATCATAATTTGATGGATGAAATCTAAATGTTTTAATTGAATTATGAGTTATTATTGTGTGTTAAATATAATCTAATCTCAATTTTTTTGAAATTGATGTCGAAATTAATCTAATTAGTTGAATTTAGATTTGAGTTCATGAATGGGTGATTGATAAAATGTTTGATTGAATTATTGGTTCAAATATAAGGATGCACCATAGGTGTTTTGATTAATTTTTTTTGTAAGGAGTTTTATAGAAAAGAGATTCGGGAATGTTCCCATGCGTGGTGTGCGCATAGAATTGAGGCGCTGAATTTCGATGGAATTCGTGATTACCTTATGCAGCTTCAGCTGCTGTTCTTTCGAATTAAGGTTGATATATATAAGAATTTCAAAAGGCCCAAAGCAGGGGCGTTAATTGGGGGTGACAGTGCTGCCATGTTCACAGGCCATTTAATGGCTTTAGTGAAATGAAAAAAAAAAAAACAAGGCATTTCAAGGGATTTGGAATGAAGGTAACAGGGCAGTTGCGTGAAAAAAATAGAAATTTTTGTTGTGATTCGTGAGGATAGTGGTTGTTCGGAAGCAAGTGGTGCGCTGAGGTATTTTAATAGAGTGGTTAGACGATTTTCAGTTAGGCGTCGTGTTATTGTTGTCGAGACGTTGGCATCAAGACGGTAGCATGTTAGTGAGTGTAAATGTGCTTTTGTACTATAAAGAAGTGTTGAGTGGATCGGTTGAATCGAAAATGGCCAAGAGGGGGTGAATTGGTTTTTAGCATTTAAATCAGAAATGATATTTTCATTTTTTAAAATGGACTCCTTAAATTTCTCAACTAACTCATCGTATACCTCTTATAACTCATCATAAGCATCTAGAAATTCATCATAAGTAAAATCGAAAGTAATCGAGTTAGAGGTTACCATAGAAGAATCATCCTCAAGAGTCATGAGGCAAAGGTTGGCCACTTCATGTTTCTCATCCTCAGATCACTCCTCATCACTCCAAGTAGCAAGCTTGACTTTGAGCTTCTTCTTCTTCTCAAAGCCATTCTTCTTGAGTTGAGGGCAATTAGAACGTACGTGACCCGACTTCTTGCACTCAAAGCAAATGATTTGATCCCTCTCTTCTTCTTTGCTTTTGTTCTTGAAGTTCATCTTTCTTTGAAATTTTCTCCCTCGATTGTACTTTATGAATCGTGAGAATCGTTTGGCTATCATGGCCAATTCCTCAAGGTTTTCCTCCTCACTAGAAGAGATATCCTCTTATAGAGAGGCCTTGAGAGCAACTCCTAGCTTCTTCTTCTTTACCTCATGCTTCTCGATTCTTCTCTCTTCCTTCTTCTTTTATTCCTCTCTTCCTTGCTTCATGGTCTCGTGTGTAAGAAGAGACCCAACAAGCTCATCAAGCTTCAAAGTTTTAAAAATTCTTTGCTTCAATGATGGTCGTCCTCTTACCATCCCAAGATTCCGGGAGAGAGAGAGAGTATAGAAGCTTCCTCACTAGCTTATCTTCGGGAATCACTTCACCGAATTCTTTAAGGCCATTGACGATGATCGAAAATCGATCAAACATCTTTGAGACGCTCTCATCGGAGTCCATCTTAAAATTCTCATAGCTCAAGTTTAGCAACCCGATCTTCGCCTCTTTTCACATCGCTAGTGCCCTCATAAGTCGTATCCAAAGTGTCCCACACTTCCTTTGCGCTTTCGATAGATGAAACCTTTGAGTAGATATCCGGACCAAGGGCACAAAATATGATATGTAGAGCTTTGTCATTGACTTGCATCTTTCGTCTATCTTCCTCGATCATCTCTGACTTTACTTTCGGAACTAGTCTTCCTTCATCGGTTCTCTTAACCGGAATGTAGGGGCCTTCTTCCACTACATCCCAAACCATGCAATCCGTTAACTTGATAAATAGACGCATTCGATTCTTCCAATATGGGTAGTTGTCCCCATTGAAGAAGGGTGGTTTAGTGGTTGATTGTGACTCATAGAGGTTGGAGGTTGAAGTAGATGTTATGGCTTGTCTTTAGAATAGATCAACTCTCTTATAAACTTATCTTGTGGTTGTTAATCTTTCAAAGAGGTAGGCTCTGATACCGGAAAGTTTTAAAATTGTAAATTTTGGGTTCGTTTTGTTTTGATTCACTTTGGTGAATCAATGTAATCCATGTAGTTCGGGTCTAATCTTATAGGTCGTGCTATAGGGATTACAGAATGACTTTGTCTGATGTGACATTGGTGAGGTGAATGTCCGGACTGGTCAGACCCTCTAGGGACCTGTGGATATTTTAGCCAACTACGAGATAATTCTTCCATATATATATATATATATTGCATTATCTTTTTGAATATTTTGAATTAAAAGATTAAATGGCTTTTAATTCATATATTATTTTGATAATCTTTTTTAATAATCCGAATTAAATGGATAAATGTCTCATTTAATTCAGATATTAATTTGATAATCGTTTTGAATATTTCAAATTAAAAGGATAAATCGATCATTTCATCCATATATTATTTTGATAATGTTATCTAATTCACAAAAGAATATATTCGAAAAATCACAAATTTTTTCGCTTTTAATTCACAAATTTTATTTTCAATAAAACTCCTATGTTATCTATAAATATTGTTTAAACCTACTAGGTTTAATACAATACAAACACAGATTTTTCTACTATTGTACTATGTGATTTTTGAAAATATTTTCGGAGATAGAAGAAGATGAGGTTACAGTTCGTTGATCACTGCAAACATGGAGATAGATGTTCAGCTTTTCTCAAGCACTATAGGAGCGGGTGAATTATTCTTAAGGCAATTTGTATGTTACACATGCCTCAACAAATCTGCTTATTCGAATTGTTGTCCGAATACAAGTAACCGGTTCTAATTTACATTTTTAATGTTCTATTTATTTTTTAAAATATTCTTGTATTTATTTTTATGATCTGTTCGATTCAATAATAATTTCAGTATTTTATATTTATTGTTTTATTTTTCTTGGATTGTTAAAGTTTTTCTAACCATATTTTACAAAGAGTCTTCATGCAATATGAAAAGCTAAGAAAAGAAAATTGAACTCATTTATGTGTATTTTTACAGCTGAAGTTCCCAAGATGGATGTAAAACTCCGAGATTACTGTTGTTTTAAAGTCTATATTTCAATCTTGTGTTAGTTTTCCGGAAGGATTAGCATTTATTATCTACTCCTCCCTTAATTATATGTTGTAAAAGGGGACTAAATACTTTGTTTTATGAGGCAATAAAATCAAGTTCTCAAAGTCCAGCCGATACAAACTTCCTCTGCTTCTAAATCTTTCCTTCAATGACAAGAGTAAGAAGAGTTAAAAGGGTCCCCAAGCATGAATCTCCTCCATCTCCTTCACCGTTTCTAAAGAGACGTAGATCGGATTGCATCGTCGTTCAATCATCGCCCTCTCTCTGATGATCTTCAACAAATAGGGGTCCCAGGGACTAATATTCAAGGAGGGTTAAACCATAATTCTGAATTAGAAAGGGAGGTAGAAGCTGTACCTCTAGTTGCTACTTCAGCAGCAACCGGAAACCTGATGATCCTCGTATTATACACGAAACTGAAGTTATTCCTCTAGCTGAAACTGAGCAACAACCTGTACCGTCTACCCCAGTTATTGAAGATAATACACCTTTGACTGCTTTTACTTCCAAGACAAGGAAGAAAGCATCCACATCTTCTGTAAAACTAAGGCTGAAAAAGATGAGGATTGAGTTGGTCTTATGCAGCAGATGAAATTGCTTGGGGGTAATGGATAAGGTTTAAGTTGTTGACTGTTTAGCTTACATTTGTTGCACAACTTGTTTCAACTCGCCAGACCTAAAACTTTCTTTAGATTTGATCTATGCTAGCTTGGTTATCCTGTAGTGGTGTGAAGCAAATAGCTTTTTCTAGTCCATGTCTTTGGCATCCCATATCTATAGTGAACCTTCAAATCTCTTTCTGAAAATATGATGTCAAAAATTAATCTAATTTTGGACTGATGATTCTCTTAAGTACATAAACAACTAATGTTCATAAAATATTGTTTTTCGATACAACACATAAAAATGACATGAATATGCAAATTATCAAGTTTATTATCATTCAAATGAGGCTAAATCCTCCTAAATTGCTTCGGAATTCGAGCAGATGTTTTTTCAGAACCTCTTTTCTTATCAAGCTCCTCTAAGTACTCCCATAACTTTGGGTCCTCGTAATCCTTTATGAGAACTGTAGGATTAGCTTCCCTAAGTAAATTTTCAGGGTAGTTTGTAGTTAACCCCACAACAGGCATTCCAGCTGCAACTCCTGCTTTTATGCCCGGTACAGAGTCCTGGACAATAGAGAAACCAGAGCATCATTCAAAATGATGTTCATATTCGTGACTACTTTATGTCGAAACCATGGTTGGGAAAAGAAGGAAAACCTCACAAACAAATGTGTGATCCTTTGACACCTTGAGTGCTTCAAGTGCCTTCAAGTAAGGGTCTGGATATGGTTTGGCATGCTCACAATCACTTCCTACAATAACAACATCAAAAAAATCTTTGAGGCTGAGTTTCGAGATCATTAGTTCAGCATTCTGCTTCGGAGCATTAGTAACGGCTGCTCGTTTCAACCCACGATCTTCGATCCATTTCGTTAATTTGTATAGACCCTTTATCGATGGTAAGTTTTCTGAGGCCAACCTGGTTCATCCAGACAACCAGACACAGTATTTACTACTATGGCATATATCAAACTCTAAACTTCAATAGTTTGCAAAATGAATCAAAGGTTTTTAGTTTTTTACCGACGAAATATTGCATCAGCATCTTCCAGAAACTTTATGCCCTTTGGTATATCATCAGGGAAGAGAATAGCAGCAATATCATCATTGTGCTTCCCAGCAATACTTTTGGTCAAGAATTCTTTATCTGGAACATCCAAACCAATCTGCTGAAACAAATTAAGAGTAAAACCCAAAATTGCTCTTAGATATGTAACTACAAAACAGGTTGAGCTTGACACGAATTGAAATAAAATAAGATAGTAATTTAATTCCTCCTGAGTTACAACAGATTAAAGGTTAAAAAAATAAAGTGAAGAAATTCAACAAATACTTGTGAGAACATTTCACAGAAGGCATAATAGTGGAGAGGATCCGAATCACATAAAGTTCCATCGACATCGAATAGTACTGCTTCCAAAGGAGCAAGATCAGGAATAGACTTGTTGCTGCAATCCAAAAGGAAAAAGAAAAAGAGGACAATTAGACTGACAATGCAAGATATTTGTTCTTACTAAAACATAAGTACAGATAAATACAGTGGGTAAACACAAACAAAAGCAAAGGAATAAAAAATAAGCAAGCATGGCTCACAAGATCAATCAAAATGCCAATTGCAAAATAAATAAATAAATAAACACAATAGAAAGAAAAACGAGTAATCAATCATGTACTAAACACACTAGGAAAATTAACTGAGAAACAAACGTCAAATGATCAGAGCAGTAGATCAAGGGCATACATAGCTCTCAGCAAAAGCTAAATAGTAAAATAAAAGAAAAATATTATCCGGGAAAAGGGTACCAGAAAGAAAATGAAATCGGTGTTAGACATGGATGAACCCGATAGGAACAGCAAGAAACAGAACCCATATTGCTACATTGGACAAGTAATAGTTGGTGTTTGAGAACTTCAAAAAAATATCAACAGCCCCTCTTAGATTGAAATTAAAGCACAAAAAAAGAATGAATTTTACATACCTTTGCACAGAGCTTTCAGCAGCCTTCATTGTCAAAAAAAGATTCTTTACCAAAACCTCGTTTCGAAGTGATGGGAGTACTGTTGGAGCAAAGTGAGAGTGATGATGAATATAAAAGAAGAAAAAAAATTGACAGAAGGGCTATTTTAACGGTAAAGTCACTAAAGTTTCAGAAGTTATAAAATGGCCATTATAATTTGGGTAAAGTACACAAACGGTCACTGAACTTTGGTAAAAAAATAAAATGGTAATCAAACTTTCTAAAATTACAAAATGACAATTAAACTTTATGTTTTATAACATAATGGTAACTAGACGTTAAAGTCCGTTAAGTGGCAGTTATAAATTTTGATATAATAACATATTTAGTCCTTTATATTTATAGATTCAATCAATTTAGTCCTAATTCGAAACAATTCACTAAATTTAGCCATCGTTATTTACGTATTCTTTCAGTTTGGTCTTTAAAGCAAAATTCCAAAGTATGGTAACATGATAAATAATTACAATTAAATTTTTACAGGAACTTGAAAACTCGACTCGAATAAAAAAAAACTCAAATAAAGTTTTAGTTGTAAGATATGATGCGTCAACTCGAATAACTCGAAATTTTTTGAATCTACTCGATCGAACGCTCACCTCTATCTTAAGATATGACGCGTCAACTTGAATAACTCGAAATATTCGAATATTTTAAATCATTTTTCTTTTAAATTGAATATTTTTAAAATAGAATATTTAATATCTTCATATTTAAATCACATCGATTATTTAATAACAACTTTAAATATTCGATTTAATTTAAAAATATTCGATTTAAAATAAAAATATTGATTTAAAATAAAAATATTGATTTAAAATATTCAAACATTTAATTAAATTTTTATAGAAACTCGAAAACTCGGCTCGACTTGACTCAAATTGAAAAAAATTCAAATAAAGTTTGAGTTGTAAAATATGACGCGTCAACTCGAATAACTCGAAACTTTTTTACTCGACTCGATCGAATGCTCACCTCTATCTTAAGATATAACACGTCAACTCGAATAACTCGAAATATTCGAATATTTTAAATTACTTTTTTTCTTTTAAATCAACTATTTTTAAAAATAGAATATTTAATATTTTCATATTTAAATCAAATTGAATATTTAATAACTACTTTAAATATTCGATTTAATTTAAAAATATTTGGTTTAAAAAATTGATTTAAAATATTCAAATATTTAATTAAATTTTTACAGGAACTCGAAAACTTGACTTGAATAAAAAAATTCAAATAAAGTTTAAGTTGTAAAATATGACACGTCAACTCGAATAACTCAAAAATTATTTACTGGACTCGATCGAACGCTCACCCCTATCTTAAGGTATGACGCGTCAACTCGAAATATTCGAATATTTTAGATCAATTTTTCTTTTAAATCACATCGAATATTTATTACTACTTTAAATATTCGATTTAATTTAAAAATATTTGATTTACAAGAAAAAATTGATTTAAAATATGTGAATATTTAAAGTAGTTATTAAATATTTGAATACTTTAAATCAAAATTTTCTTTTAAATCGAATATTTTTAAATTAAATTGAATATTTAAAGTAGTTATTAAATATTTGATGTGATTTAAATATGAAAATATTAAATATTCTATTTAAAAAAATATTCAATTCAAAAGAAAATTAATAATTTAAAATATTCGAATATTTCGAGTTATTCGAGTTATCGCGTCATATCTTAAGATAAAGATGAGTTTTCGATCGAATCGAGTAAAAAATTTTCGAATTATTCGAGTTGACGCGTCATATTTTACAACTCAAACTTTATTTGAAAATTTTTCGATTCGAGTCGAGTTTTCAAGTTCCTATAAAATTTTAATTGTAATTATTTATCATGTTATCATACTTTGGAATTTTGCTTTAAGGACCAAATTGAAAGAATGCGTAAATAACGGTGGCTAAATTTAGTGAATCTTTTCGAATTAGGACTAAATTGATTGAATGTATAAATATAAATGACTAAATGTGTTATGATATCAAAATTTATAACTGCCATTTAACGGGCTTTAACGTCTAGTTACCATTTTGTTATAAAACATAAAGTTTAATTGCTATTTTGTGATTTTTGAAAGTTTGATTACCATTTTATTTTTTTTTTGCCAATGTTCAGTGACCGTCTGTGTACTTTACCCTTATAATTTTTATTCAATTACAAAATGCTTCATACTACTGATAGTTTTTTCATAAATTTTGATAAGTTGAATGAACAATTTTTAACATTTCGGTAAGTTTGGTGACCATTTTTAATATTTGAATTTTTTTTTATAATTATAAAATGCTTCATACTAGTGATCATTTTATAACAATTTTTACGCATATTTTAATTTGATTGGGCATGCAGTGTCAGCGACAGCAATTATTAATAACCCCTTTATTGGTCTATAGTCTGCTGTAGCTGCAAAATGTTGATATTAAATTTCGAATACGAATCTAAAATTTAATATATATATATATATATATATATATATATATATATATATATTAGTTTAGTGCATTTTCAATATTTGAACATTAAATATATTAATATAATTGTATGCTAACCATGTAATTTTTTAAAATAGATTTGTTATTTTATCATATAAATAAAAATATAATCAGATTAAAATTTAATCAACCAATCAGTCAAATTTTAAACAAATCAAAGGTGAAATTTATATTTATCAAGCACTAGTAAGAGGAATTGAACCAGGGACTCTATAACACCCCAAAATTCGGTCTAGTCGGAATTGAATTTCGGTGATCGAAAATTTCGCATCGATAAAGTCTAAATAAGTATTGGCTAGTTAATCATTGATATTGGACTCTAATTAAGTTAAATCATTGCTACTGGACCCTATTGAATAGGATCGAAAACATTTTAGTGATTAAATTGTTAATATCAAAAGTTGAGAAGCAATAATATAAGGTATAAAAAGGTTGGAGGACTAATCTTGTAATTAGCCCTCCTTAAGCATAGTTAATATCCACGTTGGATGTTGAAATACAATTCCTTCATTTGAAGGAAAGCCAATTCGTCTATTGTTGATAAAAGAAAGGAAATAATAAATTGAAAAGCTACCCAAAACATTGCAAGCAAACATCTCTCCAAACTATTTATCTACTTCATCTCCTACCTAAGCAAGCACTACCATTGGAGCTAGCTTTAAGCTTCATTTTTCCTTCGTTCTATTGCTATCAAATCGTTGCTAGTGATCGGGTAAGCTTTTCCCCTCAATCAATTGTTGATAAAAGAAAGGAAATAATAAATTGAAAAGCTACTCGAAACATTGCAAGCAAACATCTCTCCAAACTATTCATCTTCTTCATCTCCTACCTAAGCAAGCACCTCCATTGGAGCTAGCTTTAAGCTTCGTTTTTCCTTCGTTCTATTGCTATCAAATCGTTTCTAGTGATCAGGTAAGCTTTTCCCCTCAATCTAATATTGGAAATTCATAGTATTTTAAGATTAATCTCAAGTTAGGTTTTGGCCATCTATGGAAATTCTTGACTAATAATTATGTTGAGCTTGGACATCGATTTTGATGTCGTTGTATTGATCTTGATATCGTATTATCGACCCTAACAATTTCCCTATTGATTTTCTAGCTCGAGAAGTGGAGATAGATGTTTCGCCATCTCTATCGAAAGCTAGAAGCAATGGCGTTGTCATCCAAGAGCCGTAAGAGCATCAGATTTTAAGGTGAGTGTAGTCGGAGTCTCAGGATTAGGCGATGAGCCTTCCCGAATCCTTTATTATTGATTTCGATCTTTTAGCTAACATTATTATTGAGGAAGTTGCATCGGATTGTTAAACGAACTCATTGGTAAGCGTTGGTAAGTTTGTTATTGAATATCAGACATAGTTATTAGCATCGTCATTTTGCATTGTCATTGATGTAGTATTGCTATTGAAATGTTGTAAAGAAATCATCGGATATTGATATTGACATTGGCATTGAAACTATGAAATATTGATAATGAGATATGTTTGCTATTGATAATATTGAAGTCATTGGTCATTGGAATTCTCATTGAATATTGAACATGGATATGGACATTGAAACCTTGGATTTGAATGGACATTGGATACAATTGGCATGTCATAGAATTCATGAGCTTAGTGTACGAGTGGACTACGGTCCTTGGGCTGTGGCCTATATTGATTTGGTGAGGCGGAGGGATGTGTTTTGATATTGGTCATATTGGCGAGGCGGAGGGATTAGACCATTCATTGATTTGGTGAGGCGTAGGAATTCACGTATCCACTATCTTGATTCAATTTAAGGGTTAATAATGAAATTAATATGTTAAACATTGTATTTTGATGCATAGTATTGACATTGATGAGCATGAGATCATACATACATATACTTGCTACATTGTTGTTCATATTGGTTATGACTACCTCACTAGGTAATGTATGCCTAATGTGTCTCATCTCATGCATTTCAGGTTGAAAGGTCACTGTGCTTGGAGATCGGATAGTTGAGGCAAGACAAGTCACTACAAGCCTAAAGTTATGTATTTTGACCTTACAAACTCCTAGGAAGGTGGCAAAGTAGTTGAACTAGTTTGGTCAGTGAATTTTGAATGATTAAATTAAATGTCAACGGGTCAAAGTCAAGGTCAAAGGGAGTCAACCCGTACCGATACAGGGCTTGCTCGTATCGATACGATTTAAAGGATAAAGTCAACTTAGGTTGAACATCGTACACCTGTTCCGAAACAGCCTTAAGGTGTTTCGATACAGAGTCGGTTAAGTTAGTTAAAAGGGCTGAAACAGAAGGTTTACAATGTATACAGTTTGGTCGCTGAATTTTGAATGATTAAATTGAATAAGTAAATGAACTCCAAATTGTATGAAACCTTGCAGTCTTGTTAATATTGTATTGAATTTCACTGTAGCATAATCAATTGCATCGAAAGATCTCCAATTTATTGAATTTACAGTTTGGTCCTTAAAACTTGTAATTGTTAAGAATTAGTCCTAAATGATTAATTATTGCTTCATAAGGATTAATTGGACTAAGATGCATTGTGGCAACATGTTATTGTATATTATTGTTTTAAATGTTGAGTATAAAAATGAAATTTTATTGTACCATTCACTATACTGTTCATCGGTATCACCTTGCGACCCGGTTCTTGACTAGATCGGGAAGGGTGTGTTACATTTGTGGTATCAGAGCTAAAGTTTAGTCAATTATTGGACTAAATCGAAGCTTGTTGCATTGGTATTGTATTACTTTGGCACCTAGGAGTTATATATTGTGTATATTGTGACTGGTCGACTAATCCGATCTTTCATATAGATATGTTTGAAACTAATGAAGCTTACACCGACGAGCTTGCCATCGGCTCCTCGACACATGGCGTGGAGATTAAAGGAGGAAATCCTCTGAATCCACCGCATCCGTAAGATCCTCCTGCTCAGGGTACCGAGCCTGTAGCACCTACTGCTCAGGCTGAATATTGCAAGAACATGGGTGACATGTTTAACCAGTTTGTGACTTCTATGAGGGCTGAGCAAGTCGTGTAACCTATCGTTCATGATGTCCAACACACCGAACACCCATTGATAAGCTCTCACAGTATCGAGCTTACACTTTCACGGGACAAGATGACGACAACCCTGAAGTTGCCGAATACTGGTTGGATAACACCCTACGTATTCTGAACAAGTAGTTACAGTGCTCGGACGAGCACAAACTCGAGTGTGCCATCGCATTGCTAGCTGAAGAGGCACTTCATTTGTGGGAGACTATTATATTGATGGTCTCCGAGGACATTGTGACTTGGGAATTCTTCCTTAAAGAATTTTGCAAGAAATATATCAATGAGTTTTACCTTGCTGAGAGGCGAAGTATCTTCCTCCACCTCCATCAAGATGGGCGACCGATCGAGCAGTACATCCACCACTTCTGCAAGTACTGTAGATACGGTGCTGAGTACATTAAGAAGGAGGAAGAGATATGTCGGATGTTCATTGCAGGTCTTAAAGACGAATTACGCCCTATGTTTACTGCACTAAGCATTGCTGATTTCCATGACTTGGTGAACCGAGTTAAGGCCACTGAAGCTTCACAGAGGGCTCAACAAGCTGGTGGGTCCGGAAAGTCTGAGAAGAGGTTCATGGATGATTCTCGACCTCTAAAATGGAATAAGAAAGGGAGATATCAAGGCCCCAAACATAATGTCTATCCACAACCCTCCCGTTCTGGAAATATTGAGAGGCCTCAATCTGTAACGCAATCATTTGCTAAGGCAGCATCTGTTGATAGCACCAGAGGTTCAAATCGAGGCAACCAACATCTAGTTTGAAATTATTGTCAGAATAGGCACCCAACGGGTCAATGTCGTAAGTAGACTGGAGCTTGTTACTACTAGGGGTGATAACGAGCCGAGCTGAGCCCAGCCTGGCCAGGCTCGGCTCGGCTCAAAAATAATGTAATTGGGATCGGCTCGAGCTCAGCTCGAAAATAGTACTATTGAGCTCGGCTCAGGCTCGAAGCTCGTTAGGCTCGGTTCAGGCTCGTCAAGCTCGGCTTGGCTCGAAATGAAAAATTTTGCTATAGTTTTTTTTTATAAAAGATTCGTTAAAAACCCCTTTCATAACCAACACTAAAACGAAATTCAATGATTTGTGTAGAGCATTTGGGTGTTCTCTATTTATGAGCTCAAGTGCACACTCTTGTCAAGCTATAGTATAAAAGATATCGTCTCCCACAGGGATTAGACAGCTTGATTCGAATTGGTGTTCCTGCACAAGAAAAGTAAATGCACAATTAAGTTTATTGTTTGAGAAGAAAAATAGAATATAAACACAAATAATTAAAAGAGAAGAAATTAGGTTGATAGAATGGGAAGGGTTATGTTGTTCCTTAGTGTGAAACAACGCTGAATATGATAAGTTTTTTTGTGCTGCCAGACTCTGCTGCCTCGGCGGTGGATGGCAGGTAGACTGCTGAGACCCTCTTGCTGTCTCAGTAGGGGAATGGAACTGTGTCTCGGCGGCAAACTTGGCAGAACTACAAGGCTCAACAAAAGGCTTCAAAGGTGACTCCGCTTATGTCTAAGTCAGAGTGTTGTTGATGCCCACTGCATATAATACCAGTCGCGGCGTGAATCGTGCAAAGACTACAATGTTGATTCATCCTCTTTTAGCCGCCTTAAACCCTTAACCTATGCCTAGGCCGAATTGATTGCACCATCTATAGATGAAATCGTACTTACTCCTTTCGTGAGTTCGACTCTCTCGATACTGAACAAATGGATAGAATTCAACTATTCTTTCGCCTTAATTGAAAACTATGAAGAACTTGGAATAAGTAAACCTTGTAATTTTATTTGCAAAAACAAACTTGAAATCCTAAACAACTGTTCTCACAACTAATTACAACATAACCCAAACCTAAGGAGAAATTTAGAACATGTCGGTGGCAAGAAAACCTAAACTATTCCTAAGGAGAACCTAAGTTATTTTGAATTAGATGTACAATGGGTATATATAGGCATTAGCTAGGTTTAGTCCTTCTTGAAGTAGAAGTCTTCAAAGTAGCTTTTTACATTAAATATGGCTTTAAACTCTGACTTCTTTGAGTTGAATGTGGACTTTATCACGTTGCCTTGCTCTACAAGTAATCTCGAGTTCATTCTTTGGCGGCTCTGCCTGCTGCTCTAGACATCGGAAAATTGGGTGGATAGCATCGATAGAATTAGGATTTTCTGCTCTACAGATCACATCCAGTTCTCCAACTCCATAGTCTGTTGTGTCTGTCTGGAACTGCATCAGTACAGCTCCTTGATCTGCTGCCTCAGCATCACATCCTCAACTCCTCTCTCCCTCTGTCAGCCTCTAGTACCTGAAACTAAAATTGCACTAAAATATTACCTTTCCTTCACCAAATAACAGAAAATCTATAAAGGCATGGCAAAGTAAAGAAATGCTGTAAAATGTAATGCATGATCCTAGTTATGCCTAGAATGTACTCAAAAACAACAATAATATGAGATGGAATGTGCATGAAATATAGAACTTGTAGACACTTTACTCACCCCCAAACTCGAACTATTGCTTGTCCTCAAGCAATGCAACCTAAACAAACTTGCCCTTTTATTGACCATAAAGCAAAATTTGTTTTCAACTTGATTTAGTACCTCAAGGCCGTGGCACCTATAGTAGATTAGTGAAAGGAAAATAGCAAGAAAATAACTCAGAATTAATTTCTATAATGCCAGTGCAGTGTTTGCAGAGCTATGTACAGGCTGAATATGCAGAATAACTAGATAAACAAAGATGCTGTTATGATATATAAGGTTGCTGTCAGGATAGCACAATTAAGCACAATTATTTAATCATGGCAATGAGGGCTTCAGCTTATCACAACTACTCTTCTAGGTCTGAAATTAAGATAGGAGCAAACTACAAAACCCCGAACCCATGAAGTAGAGTCATCCTGTGAAGACTTTCATTCACTCATGCTAATTTGTGTGTCACTTCAAAATTTTCAGTTTCATGGACTTTGATAGCAGCGGAGTGTCCTCGCACATGATTCTTCTTAGAGCATGTTGTGGGCACCTCTAGGGTAAAAACAACAATGTTTCTTTGTTGTTATTTTTTCTGCTGCTGTGGCCGTGCTTTATTTTTCTATTTCTGTTCTCTGCCTCGGCGGCTACCTGCAACCATTGTTGGAACTTTGCAAAGAATTCTAAAAACAAAGCAGGCAGTGTTCATTAGATATTCTAGCAAATTCAGCAAGTAACAGAAATGTTTTATAGTTTTGGCAATTAAAAAAATTCTAAGTTATTTTGCACGCTTTTCCCATATTAAGTTCAATTTATTTATTGGTGCGGAAATAAGTAATCGACTAACTATCATAGACACAAGTTATATAAAAATTTTTTCTGTTCCGATTAACATTAAGGCAAGTACAATGCAACCTATATGCTACTAAGTATGCCTAGACAAAAAGATGCGAGAGCTATCCCGCCCAAACTCGAGGTGGGCATTTCCCTCAATGCACAAAATAAAACAGATGATCTGAAAACAGAAATGCAAGTGATATATAAAAAAACAGAAAAATAAAATAAAGAAAAGAGAAAGAAGAAGAAACTAGAAATTGGCTGAGGGTTGAGAGGAGGCTTGAGTCTTTGCTGCTGAGAAGGAGGAGGATGTTTGGATGATTAGGCGACGACCAGAAGATGTCCTGGCAGCAGACTTGGCAGGGGAGACCATGGCTGTCCGCGGCGGCTGGACTATTTTTGGAGTGGGACGAGGTTCTTTTTGAGGTTCTGCAAGAGGAGCGACAGGAGGTGCGTGGCTCTCTTCTGATTTTGTTTCGTCATCCACTGGCTTAGCGGCTATGATATGTTGCTTCCTCTTCCTTGTTCCTTCCTCTGTTGGTGCTAACAGAGGGTCTACCGCCGTTGGGATGGCTCATGTTACTACTACTGCTACTTCTACTACTGACGGCTGCTGTTGCAACTCTTCTAATGAGGATGTGTTAGCCATTGTTGCCGTTGTATAGATGGGGGAATGATGTTGTTGATGCCGCTCTGGGGAGTTTGCCGTGGTGTTGGAAGTGGAGGTGGCTGAGTATGATGGGTAGTGCGCTAGAGACGACATCTGTCTACGGAAGGCGGCATGGCAGGCAGCGGCGGCTGATGGCGTTCCTTGTTCTGGGGCAGCTGCGGCAGCAAAGTCTGTAGGTTAAGGTGGCAAGGTGGGGCCGTCATCGGGATACTTCTCCAGGAGATAAGCCACAAAGGCTTATTGGACATCCCCTTCATATTTGATGAACGTCAACTACTGCTGCTCGATTCGCTTGTTGCTGTCGATAAGGGTGCACAACAGCGTGAGGACTTTGTTGCCTGGGCAGCTTCAGTACTATCGGGTCAGCTAGAGTGTCAGGCTGGGCGTTATAGGCTCCGTCTCTTGGGCCTGCATCATCTACAAGCGGACTTTTCTAGTCCACCTGTAACGCCCCGGTTTTGGGCTTGGAAGTCTTGGGCGTTGACCGGTTGGTCAAAGTGCTGTTCGAATCGTAAGAGGTTAAATTAGGAAAGCCTAGTTCGGGTTGCATAAAAATTATGGAAAAATGTTCTAAAATCATCTTTAATTATAATTAAGTGAACTGTGAAATCAATTTTGGAAAATGAGTTTCGGAAATGTGACATTTTGGCTAGTGACCAAAATGTAATTTTTGAAAGTTTGGTGGCTATTTTATAAAGGGTTGAAACTTTGAATCTTTAAGGAGCTATTTACCCAAAGGGAGTTTCTCCAGATTTTTCTAAGATATTTTAACACATAATTCTGATTTTTTAAGTAATCAAAAGGAGGGAAAATTCATTTTAGCTATTTTCTCATCTAACTTCCAATTTTCTTTCTATCTTTTTCTCTCAACCCAAACATCCAATTTCCAGAGATCTCAATCTGATTTTCTCACCTAAAATCCTTCTTTCAACTCTCAATTGATTGCAAATCATTGTGTCTTCAAAACCTCTTCAATTGCTTCAAGTTTCATCAAGCTTTTCAATTCCAAAAAGAGGAGAAACTCAAGTTTGGAGGTAAGAACGTCCTTCTCCTCTGAGCTTCAAGTTCTTTAATGAAATTCCTAAAGTTTTCAATCCTAATTTGATAATTGATTAAAGGTTTTAAGGTTGATTTATGGATCTTGGCTAATTATGCAAGATTTTGATGATTTCACATGATTTTCGTTTGATCTGTTAAATCTGTGTTTTGAGAAGTGTTTTTGATGTTAAATGATCATTAAATTGATGTGGAAATGAGTCTTGATTGATGCAATCCCGGATAGGTTGGATTTCCTAAGTTTAGCTTGTGTTTTAAGGTAGCTTTTGTGGTGATCTTGGTGATCTGATGTTGCTGGAGGTATAAGGATGCTTATAGGTTGTTTTTAGATGTGTGTTGATGTTAATGGAAGTGAGGTTTTGCTGGTTTGTGGCTGGGCTTTGTTTAGAAGTGTTTCGGATGCATTTTCGGTTGTGTTTGGTGGCCGAAAATGGAGGTTTTGTGAGAGCAGCGAGTTTAGATGCTTCCATTGAAGCAATTAATGCATGATGATGCATTAATCCTCTGCTTTAATGTGTTGAAACAGGGGAGGCGTCCTTGGATCCAAGAGTTGTTGATCCGGAGGCTTGTTTTGGTGCTTTGGCTTGAAGCAAAGTGGTAATCGGTGAGTGGATTTGTGAAAATGGTTTTCGGCTTTGAAACCAAGGTTTTGGGAGCTTAGTTTAAGTCTAAACAACTTTGCTAAGCTCAAGTGTAAGTTTTCGGATTACTCTCTTTAAGTGGTGGCCATGTTTTGATGAAATGTGAAATGATGATTTTGCATGATTTGCTACTGTTTTGGAAAGCATGTTTTAGCATGTTAATTGCTGATGTTTTAGCATGATTTATGCTGATGATTTAAGCCATGTGTTGAAGGTGTCTCTAGGTAAGAGTGCCTTGTTTTTATGCATTGTTAAATGATGATTTAATGCTTTGAAATGCATGATGAAATGGCTTGGTTTAAATGCTTTAAAACAGTGGATTATATGATGTATAAAGTGTGTATTGGCAAGTGATGGTTTGTAAAAGTGAAGGTCACTAAGGTGGTTAAAAGTCCTTGAGTGAGCCTTGTTATTTAAGATCATCAAGGTGGTTAAAAGTCCTTGGATGAATCTTGTTGCGGACTCTAAGGTGGTTAAAAGTCCTTAGGTGCTCCTTTCCATGGTGGTTAAAAGTCCATGGGGCCAAGGTGTTTAAAAGTCCTTGGGGCCAAGGTGTTTAAAAGTCCTTGGGGTAATTCAAGCTACGGACACAAAGGTGGTTAAAAGTCCTTGTGTGGTCCTTTCATGGTGTTTAAAAGTCCATGGCCAAGGTGTTTAAAAGTCCTTGGGGTCCAAGGTGTTTAAAAGTCCTTGGGGAAAGTTGTTGAACTTGATTTCATAAATGAAATGTATCACTTGAGCCAATATGACATGTATAGTACATGAGATGCATGAGATGCATGTTTTAATGTTTATGTTGAAGCATGAGATGCTTGTTTAAATGAAATGTGGAAGCATGATATTGCTTGATTTAAAGTATGCTTTGAGCTTGTGTAAAGGTTGTTTACAAGCATGATTCACAAATGGTTTTAATTGCATTATTGAATGGTTTTTAAAGAGCACTCCTCACTAAGCTTTGGCTTACGCTCTCTCGTTTTCTTGATTCAATAATGCAGAGCATTAGGGTGCATTGAGGGCAGCAAGAGGAGGCAAGCAAACAAGTACAAGTAAAGCTCAATGTATGAAGGTTTTATAAGTGTTTTAGCTTTTGTATGTTTTTGGCAATGGGGGACCAATGTATTTGTTTTGGGAGGTGTTTATGACTCCCTAAGTATGTTGAATGTGGTTGATGTTGCTGGTTTTTGGATTGAACCTTATATGCTTGTTTTGCAAGTTGATGCTTGAGTGGATAGCTTGTGTAGGAAGCATGATCTTAAATTTGGGGCATTTTGCATGAGATGTTGTTTTGCTGAATTGATGATGCTTGGATGACTTAAATATGTTTAATTGCATGCTGGTAAAGTTTGGTGATGTTTGGAGCATGTTTGAGTGTCCAATTGCATGATCTAGTATGCTTGTTTGCTGGTTTTTGTGCAGGCGTTTCGGAACAGGGGTGTACCGTTTCGGAACGGGTGCCTTGCATGAACCCAGGCGTCCGAAACGGTATGCACCGTTTCGAAACGGTTCAGCCTCTGCCGAGGCCATGTTCCGGAACCCGTTTCGGAACGGCCCGTGTTTCGGAACAGGGCTAGCCTGTTTCGGAACGGTCGACCGTTAGGGGGCTGACATGGTGGTTATATGTTTCGTATTGTTTACATTTTGGTCCTGAACCTTGTATGATCAATTGCATGAGCTGTGGATGTCCTTTTGAGCTGAAATTTCACAGAGAAGCATGAAATCTGACTAATTTCAAGATGGTAACCTTAATTTGGGATAAGTCCCTTAATTTATCAGAATTTACAATTTGGTCCCTAAAGTTGTAATTTGTTCAATTGGGTCCCTGTTAGATCTCTGATGCTTGTGATCTTTTAATATGTTGTTTGTGTGATCACAATTAAGGTTAATGTACATCTAGATAAGATTTAAAAGAAAAAAAAGGGTCGTTAACCAAGGTTGACTTTCGGGTTGACTTTGGTTTTCCCCGTGTAATCTTCGTAGTTCGGGTCAACCGTCTAGACCGGGCTACGGGGGTTACATTTGGTGGTATCAGAGCTGAGTTCTCAAGTAATTGGGAATGTGTGTATGCATGATTGAAGCATGGTTTGGTTGGTGTGCTTGTTGAATGAAAGCATGTTCAGTGATTTGTGATGATGATGTATATGTGATGCATGTTGAGATGATGTATGAGGAGGGTACCCATTGCCAAACAAAAGCTAAAGAGATGATGTTGTTTTTGGAAAGAAATTGAGCTTGAATACTTGGAATTTGCTTACCTTGCTGGTCCTGACTTGTTTTATTTTGTATTGTTATGCATGGTAATAGTATGGCACCACGTAGAGAGTTAAGGAGTAGCGCGAGAGCTACGACCCCGGAGGGGAATGTGAATGATGAGCACACTGGTAGTGCTGTGTTACCTCCTCCTCCACCTGGTGGTGGTGGTGCGGAGAGGGGAAGAGCTGGAGCTGGAGCTGAGGCAGCTGGTGCTGGAGCTGCAGGACCTGAGGTTGGTCAGGGGCAAGCGATGCCTGACATGTCTGTACTGGTACAAGCTATTGCGGGTGCGTTTCGAGCAGCAGTAGCTGGAGCTCAAGGAGCTGGGCATCAGGGAGATGTTGGTGCTAGACTACCCTTGGAACGTTTGCGTAGTCTTGGTGGGACTGAGTTTAGGGGTATGTCGGCTGAGAGGTCAGAAGCATGGTTGGAGAGTACCAAGCGTGTCTTGGGACAGATGAGTTGCACTGATGTGCAAAAGCTGGGATGTGTGGTGTCACTGCTGCAAGGTGATGCTTATACGTGGTGGACGACCACAATCTCTGGGATGGCTGATGCTGATGTTACTTGGACGTTCTTTCAGCATGCGTTCAAGAGGAGATATCTGGGAGTTAGATATCTGGATGAAAAGAAGCGTGAATTCATGTCTCTTACCTAAGGGAGCATGAGTGTGGCTGAGTATGAAGTACAGTTTGTACGTCTCAGTCAGTATGCACCGGAGCTGATACCTGATGAGCGCGAGAGGTGCGAAAGGTTCCGTTATGGCTTGGTGACGGAGGTTAAGACCTATATGTTGGCAGCTGAGTATAATGATTTCGATGTGCTGGTTAGTCGGTCCAAAGACATCGAGATGAACCTGAGTTTGTCTGCTAAGGGTGCTGGAGCTAGTTCTGGGAAGAGAGCTGCTGAGTATAGTTCCGGTGGTCGGAACAAGAGAGGGCGTGATCAGAGGTTTCAGTCTTCGTCTAAGAGAGGTGGAGGTGCACCTGCTAGGGGTGGCAATGCTAGAGCTGACCCTAGTGCTTGTTGGATTTGTGGTTCCCGTGGTCACTTGAAGCGTGACTGTCCTCGTGCTGGGAGGGAGGTGCAAGCTCCTGTGGTGGCAGCTGGTTATGAGTGCTGGAACTGTGGTTCAGCTGATCATCTGAGACGTGATTGTCCGAGGATGGCTGGTGGTCAAGAGCGTGCTCCTGTTGTTGCAGCACCGCAGAGAGGTCGTGGGCGCGGCCGTGGTAATTTTCAGAGGCGAGAGGAAGGTGGTCGTGGAGTAGCTCATGTTGTGGCTATTCAACCTGAGGGTGGAGGCCAAGCGAGGGTGTATGCTCAGCGCGAAGGAAGGAATGATGCGGATGTGATTGCAGGTACCTTTACTTTGCAATCCTTGTCATTGCTTTCTTTGATTGATTCTGGATCTACGCATTCATACATTCTTCGTGAGCATGCTGAGTTGCTTGGTTTGCCTGTTGAGTCTTTGGATGTTGGTGTTAGAGTCACTAGTTCTTTTGGTGAAACTGTTGTGACTCGTAAGCTTTATAGAAGGTGTCCTTTGGTTGTTCAAGAGCATGTCTTTCTTGTTGATCTTATGGAGTTGCCCTTTTATGGTTTTGATGTGATCCTTGGTATGGATTGGCTTGCTGAGCATCGTGCTGTTGTGGATTGTGAGAATAAGCGGGTTTCGCTTAAGTTTGCGGATGATTATGAAGTGGTGGTGGTTGGTGAGAATGTGAAGTTTCTTGCCAATGTTGTTTCTACCTTGGAGGCGAGCAGGATGCTGAGGCAAGGTTGTGAAGCTTTTCTAGCTTTCGTGATGAATCCTAGTTCGAAGGAGCTGAGGGTGCAGGATATCAGGGTTGTGAAGGAATTTCCTGATGTTTTTCCTGAGGAGTTGCCTGGTTTACCTCCTAATCGCGAGGTGGAGTTTGGTATTGAGCTGTATGAGAATACCACTCCTGTATCCATTACTCCCTATAGAATGGCGCCTAAAGAGCTGAAGGAGCTGAAGACGCAGTTGCAAGAGTTGCTTGATCGTGGTTTCATCCGGCCGAGTGTTTCGCCTTGGGGTGCTCCTGTTTTGTTTGTGAAGAAGAAAGATGGCACGATGAGGATGTGCATTGATTACCGTCAGCTGAACAAGTTGACTATCAAGAATCGGTATCCTTTGTCGAGGATTGATGATCTTTTTGATCAATTTCGGGGAGCTGCTGTGTTCTCTAAGATTGACTTGAGGTCAGGGTATTATCAGTTGAAGGTGAAGGATGTGGATGTGCCTAAGACAGCTTTCAGGACAAGGTATGGGCATTATGAGTTCCTTGTGATGCCGTTTGGTTTGACAAATGCTCCTGCTGCTTTCATGGACATGATGAATCGTGTTTTTCATGAATACCTGGACAAGTTCGTTGTGGTGTTCATTGATGATATCCTTGTGTACTCGCGTACTGAGGAAGAGCACGAAGAGCATTTGAGGATTGTGTTGCAAGCTTTGTTGGAGAATCAGCTTTATGCTAAGCTGAGCAAGTGTGAGTTTTGGCTTAAAGAGGTTGTTTTTCTTGGGCATGTGGTCTCAGCTGAGGGGATTCGTGTTGATCCTCAGAAGATTGAAGCAGTGATGAACTGGAAAGTTCCTAAGTCTGTTCAGGAGGTTCGTAGTTTCCTTGGTTTGGCAGGATACTACCGAAGGTTTGTGGATGGTTTTTCCAAGATTGCTGCTCCTTTGACGAAGTTGCTGCAGAAAGATGTTAAGTATGAGTGGACAGAAGCGAGGCAGCAAGCTTTTGAGAAGCTGAAGTTGGCTTTGACTCAAGCTCCTATCTTGATTCAACCTGAATCAGGGAAAGAGTTCGTAATCTACAGTGATGCATCCTATGTTGGTTTGGGGTGTGTGCTGATGCAAGAGGGTAAGGTTTTGGCTTATGCGTCGCGGCAGTTGAAGGTGCATGAGCGCAATTATCCTACGCATGATATTGAGTTGGCTGCAGTGGTTTTTGCTCTGAAGATCTGGAGGCATTATCTGTATGGTGAGAAGTGTACTGTGTACACGGATCACAAGAGTTTGAGGTATCTGATGTCTCAAAAGGAGTTGAATCTCAGGCAGCGACGTTGGTTGGATTTGCTCAAGGATTATGATCTGACGATAGAGTATCATCCTGGAAAGGCTAATGTTGTTGCGGATGCCTTGAGTAGAAAGGTAGCTGTTGAGCTGAGAGCTATGTTTGCTAGCTTGAGCATATCGCAGGATGGTGGTCTTGTTGCTGAGTTGCAAGTGAAACCTTCGTTGGTTCAGTTGATCAAGGAAAAACAGTTATTGGATGATTCCTTTGTGTCTCATGTTCAGGATATCGCGGAGGGTAGACCTTCGGATTTCTGCTTTAATGAGGATGGAGTGTTGTGTTTTGGTAGTCGGATAGTAGTGCCTGCTGATGATGAGTTGAGGCGTGCTATTCTAGCAGAAGGTCATAGTAGTCCTTTTGCTATGCATCCTGGTAGTACAAAGATGTATCGCGATCTTCATGATGAGTACTATTGGGTAGGCTTGAAGAAGGATGTGGCTGAGTTCGTAAGCAAGTGTTTGGTGTGTCAGCGAGTTAAGGCTGAACATCAGGTTCCTTCTGGTTTGTTGCAACCGTTGAAAATCCCTGAATGGAAGTGGGAGAGGGTTACCATGGATTTTGTATCTGGTTTGCCTTTGTCTCCGTCGAAGAAGAATTCTGTTTGGGTGATTGTGGATCGCCTGACGAAGTGTGCACATTTCTTGCCTGTGCATACTACGTTCTCTTTGGATAAGTTGGCAGAGCTGTACATTGCTGAGGTTGTGAGGTTGCATGGTGTGCCTAAGTCGATTGTGTCGGATAGGGATCCGAGGTTCACATCGCGTTTTTGGCAGTGTTTGCATCAAGCTCTGGGTACAAGGTTGCATTTCAGTACATCCTATCATCCTCAGTCGGATGGCCAGTCTGAGCGGGTTATTCAGATTTTGGAGGATATGTTGAGATGCTGCGTGATAGAGTTCCAAGGTTCTTGGGAGAAGCATCTGCCTTTGGTTGAGTTCGCTTACAACAACAGTTATCAGGCGAGTATACAGATGGCACCTTACGAGGCTCTGTATGGGAGGAGGTGTAGGACTCCTCTGTGTTGGGCTGAAACTGGTCAAAAGTTGGTTTCGATGCCTGCTTTGTTGAAAGGGACTACCGAGAAGGTGAAGCTCATATGTGAGCGGTTGAAGGCTGCTTCTGATCGGCAGAAGTCTTACGCGGATTTGAAGCGTAAGGAGATAGAGTTTGCGGTGGGTGATCGCGTGTTCTTGAAGGTTTCGCCTTGGAAGAAGGTGATGAGGTTTGGGCGGAAGGGTAAGCTGAGCCCTAGATACATTGGACCGTATGAGGTTGTTGAGCGTGTGGGTCCTGTTGCGTATCGGTTGAGGTTACCTCAGGAGTTGGAGAAGATTCATGATGTGTTCCATGTTTCTATGCTCCGGAGGTATAGATCTGATCCTTCGCATGTGTTGCCTGTGAAGGAAGTGGAATTGAATCCGGATTTGACCTATGATGAGGAACCGGTGAAGGTTCTGGATTCAGATAGCAAAGTTCTTCGTGGCAAGACCATTGAGTTGGTGAAGGTGCTGTGGAAGCATCGCGGTGTTGAGGAAGCCACGTGGGAGCGGAAGGAAGATATGCTGAAGCAGTTTCCTTATCTCTTTCCTTCAGGTAAATTTCGAGGACGAAATTTCTTAAGGGGGGGAGAGTTGTAACGCCCCGGTTTTGGGCTTGGAAGTCTTGGGCGTTGACCGGTTGGTCAAAGTGCTGTTCGAATCGTAAGAGGTTAAATTAGGAAAGCCTAGTTCGGGTTGCATAAAAATTATGGAAAAATGTTCTAAAATCATCTTTAATTATAATTAAGTGAACTGTGAAATCAATTTTGGAAAATGAGTTTCGGAAATGTGACATTTTGGCTAGTGACCAAAATGTAATTTTTGAAAGTTTGGTGGCTATTTTATAAAGGGTTGAAACTTTGAATCTTTAAGGAGCTATTTACCCAAAGGGAGTTTCTCCAGATTTTTCTAAGATATTTTAACACATAATTCTGATTTTTAAAGTAATCAAAAGGAGGGAAAATTCATTTTAGCTATTTTCTCATCTAACTTCCAATTTTCTATCTTTTTCTCTCAACCCAAACATCCAATTTCCAGAGATCTCAATCTGATTTTCTCACCTAAAATCCTTCTTTCAACTCTCAATTGATTGCAAATCATTGTGTCTTCAAAACCTCTTCAATTGCTTCAAGTTTCATCAAGCTTTTCAATTCCAAAAAGAGGAGAAACTCAAGTTTGGAGGTAAGAACGTCCTTCTCCTCTGAGCTTCAAGTTCTTTAATGAAATTCCTAAAGTTTTCAATCCTAATTTGATAATTGATTAAAGGTTTTAAGGTTGATTTATGGATCTTGGCTAATTATGCAAGATTTTGATGATTTCACATGATTTTCGTTTGATCTGTTAAATCTGTGTTTTGAGAAGTGTTTTTGATGTTAAATGATCATTAAATTGATGTGGAAATGAGTCTTGATTGATGCAATCCCGGATAGGTTGGATTTCCTAAGTTTAGCTTGTGTTTTAAGGTAGCTTTTGTGGTGATCTTGGTGATCTGATGTTGCTGGAGGTATAAGGATGCTTATAGGTTGTTTTTAGATGTGTGTTGATGTTAATGGAAGTGAGGTTTTGCTGGTTTGTGGCTGGGCTTTGTTTAGAAGTGTTTCGGATGCATTTTCGGTTGTGTTTGGTGGCCGAAAATGGAGGTTTTGTGAGAGCAGCGAGTTTAGATGCTTCCATTGAAGCAATTAATGCATGATGATGCATTAATCCTCTGCTTTAATGTGTTGAAACAGGGGAGGCGTCCTTGGATCCAAGAGTTGTTGATCCGGAGGCTTGTTTTGGTGCTTTGGCTTGAAGCAAAGTGGTAATCGGTGAGTGGATTTGTGAAAATGGTTTTCGGCTTTGAAACCAAGGTTTTGGGAGCTTAGTTTAAGTCTAAACAACTTTGCTAAGCTCAAGTGTAAGTTTTCGGATTACTCTCTTTAAGTGGTGGCCATGTTTTGATGAAATGTGAAATGATGATTTTGCATGATTTGCTACTGTTTTGGAAAGCATGTTTTAGCATGTTAATTGCTGATGTTTTAGCATGATTTATGCTGATGATTTAAGCCATGTGTTGAAGGTGTCTCTAGGTAAGAGTGCCTTGTTTTTATGCATTGTTAAATGATGATTTAATGCTTTGAAATGCATGATGAAATGGCTTGGTTTAAATGCTTTAAAACAGTGGATTATATGATGTATAAAGTGTGTATTGGCAAGTGATGGTTTGTAAAAGTGAAGGTCACTAAGGTGGTTAAAAGTCCTTGAGTGAGCCTTGTTATTTAAGATCATCAAGGTGGTTAAAAGTCCTTGGATGAATCTTGTTGCGGACTCTAAGGTGGTTAAAAGTCCTTAGGTGCTCCTTTCCATGGTGGTTAAAAGTCCATGGGGCCAAGGTGTTTAAAAGTCCTTGGGGCCAAGGTGTTTAAAAGTCCTTGGGGTAATTCAAGCTACGGACACAAAGGTGGTTAAAAGTCCTTGTGTGGTCCTTTCATGGTGTTTAAAAGTCCATGGCCAAGGTGTTTAAAAGTCCTTGGGGTCCAAGGTGTTTAAAAGTCCTTGGGGAAAGTTGTTGAACTTGATTTCATAAATGAAATGTATCACTTGAGCCAATATGACATGTATAGTACATGAGATGCATGAGATGCATGTTTTAATGTTTATGTTGAAGCATGAGATGCTTGTTTAAATGAAATGTGGAAGCATGATATTGCTTGATTTAAAGTATGCTTTGAGCTTGTGTAAAGGTTGTTTACAAGCATGATTCACAAATGGTTTTAATTGCATTATTGAATGGTTTTTAAAGAGCACTCCTCACTAAGCTTTGGCTTACGCTCTCTCGTTTTCTTGATTCAATAATGCAGAGCATTAGGGTGCATTGAGGGCAGCAAGAGGAGGCAAGCAAACAAGTACAAGTAAAGCTCAATGTATGAAGGTTTTATAAGTGTTTTAGCTTTTGTATGTTTTTGGCAATGGGGGACCAATGTATTTGTTTTGGGAGGTGTTTATGACTCCCTAAGTATGTTGAATGTGGTTGATGTTGCTGGTTTTTGGATTGAACCTTATATGCTTGTTTTGCAAGTTGATGCTTGAGTGGATAGCTTGTGTAGGAAGCATGACCTTAAATTTGGGGCATTTTGCATGAGATGTTGTTTTGCTGAATTGATGATGCTTGGATGACTTAAATATGTTTAATTGCATGCTGGTAAAGTTTGGTGATGTTTGGAGCATGTTTGAGTGTCCAATTGCATGATCTAGTATGCTTGTTTGCTGGTTTTTGTGCAGGCGTTTCGGAACAGGGGTGTACCGTTTCGGAATGGGTGCCTTGCATGAACCCAGGCGTCCGAAACGGTATGCACCGTTTCGAAACGGTTCAGCCTCTGCCGAGGCCATGTTCCGGAACCCGTTTCGGAACGGCCCGTGTTTCGGAACAGGGCTAGCCTGTTTCGGAACGGTCGACCGTTAGGGGGCTGACATGGTGGTTATATGTTTCGTATTGTTTACATTTTGGTCCTGAACCTTGTATGATCAATTGCATGAGCTGTGGATGTCCTTTTGAGCTGAAATTTCACAGAGAAGCATGAAACCTGACTAATTTCAAGATGGTAACCTTAATTTGGGCTAAGTCCCTTAATTTATCAGAATTTACAATTTGGTCCCTAAAGTTGTAATTTGTTCAATTGGGTCCCTGTTAGATCTCTGATGCTTGTGATCTTTTAATATGTTGTTTGTGTGATCACAATTAAGGTTAATGTACATCTAGATAAGATTTAAAAGAAAAAAAAAGGGTCGTTAACCAAGGTTGACTTTCGGGTTGACTTTGGTTTTCCCCGTGTAATCTTCGTAGTTCGGGTCAACCGTCTAGACCGGGCTACGGGGGTTACACCACCCCTCGTTTGCTATCGTCATCTCATCTTTGGGGTCAGTCAGGACAATGAAATTGGCGCAAAGGCCGGTGATGAGTGACAAAAAGTACAATCTGCTTTTCGTCTTCCGGAAGCAGGTGTGGATCTCCTTGCATATAATCTCCCCGATATTGATGGGCCGGTTCATCATGATTCTGTGGATTAGGGCGAGGCGCGGCCGATCAACAGTGGAGTTGTTGGAGGTGGGCAACATATGCCTCTTGATAAATGTGTTCCACAACATAGCCTCGGGCACTAGGTGGCGACGTTGGACAGATCTGCCATGCTTCCCTACCAACCACGACGTGTTGGGCTTGCATAGTTTGGCCTTGAGTTTCTCGTAATTGACAGCCGTCAGTGACTGCCTCCACTCCTCGTGAGGGTTGTTGTTCATATCCAGGTCATAGAAAATGTTGATTACGGCAGCATTGAGCTTGACAGGTTCCCCTCGGACGAACACGAACGACATCTCAGGGCGAGGATGGTGGGCATAGAACTTTCTGGCCAAGGTGATGTTTGCTATCTCCGACTGCCTTGCTAATATTTCCCATCCCTTGTTGTGGATGATTTCGAACAGATTTGGTTCTAGGCCGAGATCTCTTGTTTTCTTTGTATAGTGAAAGCCTTGCTCCTCCCATATGGCCTGTTTTGCGAACTAGGTTCAGTATCTCTTTTCATCTTCGCGGGAGAAGAAACGTTGGAAGGTAGGTTTGGGTGCCGATGTTGAAGCCATGTGAGACGGTTGAATTTTACTGAAACTTGAAAGAAAATAAAGTGAGAGTAGTGGATGAAAGAATAAGATAACAAGAAGGTGAAAGTAAAGTAAATGAATGAAGTGAGAAGGGTTTAAATAGAGGTTGCCGAGCTGTGCCGTGACAGCATTAAATGTCTAATGGTCTAGTTATCTCGCGCACGTTACGAGATTTTTACCCGTTATTTTTATAGCCGTTGGCAGCTAGCCGTTAGCGGGCAACTAGCTGTTACGTGTTTTCTGCGTTGGGCTGCCCTGGGTTGTCTCGGTGGGATGGTGGGCGGGCTCCTTGTTGGGCCTTCTTCTTGATCCGACTCTTTTATTTCTAATCCTAAAATACTAAATAAAGATAATTAAATAAATTTTGAAAATTAAAAATTTGGAAATTAATCTAATCATAAAAAAATAAGTTGCAATAAATTAAACTCTAATCATAATGCATAAAATAAAAATAAAGAAAAAAAATAAAAATTAAGTTATGTTGGGAGTGCATTTGGGTGCATCTCCCAGACATAACCACTTCCTGAGGTAATTTGGCTTGTCCTTCCCTCCTGAGGGGCCCTCTTGTTCTTGTAGGTGATGTGCTGCTGGGTCCTTCAGCCTGCCCTTAGGTCTGTCGCAACAGCTGCTGCCTTGACCTGTCTCTATGCTGATTTTGACAGCCTTAACATATGTGCATCCTTCCTTTTCTTTTCTTGAGGGTTGTAGCACATTTAACTTTATGCTCTAGTTGTCTACCCTCATGGCCAGCTCCCCATGTTCCACATCTATTAACGTTCTGCCCGTGGCCAAGAATGGTCGCCCAAGGATGATAGGGGCTCTTTCATCGGCCTCACAGTCTAGGATGAGGAAATCAGCTGGAAGAATAAGGTTGCCCACCTTCACTAGGATGCCTTCGATTTTCCCCCCGATTGGACAAAAGAATGATCGACGAGTTTCAGCATGACGGAAGTAGGTTTGGCTGGCCCAATTCCTAATTTATCGAAGACTGCCTTAGGCATTAAGTTGATGCTAGCTCCCAAGTCGCATAGAGCTTTTGTTTCGTGCTTGCTGTCTATTCTACATGGGATAACAAAGCTACACGGGTCTGTTTGCTTGGGCGGCAGTTTGTTTTGCAACATTTCCATGCACTCCTCTGTTACAGGAAGCATTTCGATTTCCTCAATCCTCTTCCTTTTAGAAACCATGTCCCTGAGGTATTTGGCATAGTCGAGCATATTCTGAATGGCTTCTATTAGAGGGATGTTTATGGGAACCTGCTTTAGAATATCCAAGAACCTCCTGAACTGGTGCTCCTTATTCTGTTGCTTAAGCCTCTGGGGGAAAGGTACTGGCAGGCGGATGTCCTTTATGCGCTCCTTGCATGGGAACTTTATCTTTGGAGGATCATCTAATTCAGAACCGCTATCAGGTTCAGCTGTCGAGGTAGCTGGTGTTGATGCTACCGCAGCAAGCTGTTCTTTTTGTACTGGCTGTGTTTCTGGTTGCTTTCCTACCCTGGGTTCATCCAACTGCTTCCCACTTCTGGTAGATATGGTTTTGCATTGCTCATAAGTGGGCTTGGCTGCTGCCTCTGGGCTGCTGGATGCTACTCCCATTGTTCTGCTGCTGAAGATCTTCGTGAACTGCCCAAATTGGGTCTCCAAGTTCTTTATAGCAGCCTCCTGGTTGTTCATCTTCATCTTCGTCTTGTCCATGAAAAACTCAGTTTTATCAATAAACTAATTAGTGCGAGTAATAAAATCATTAGTTCTAGACATAAAAGTATGAAGAGTTGCTTCTAGTGAATTATTGTTTTGCGGCTGCTGAGCCTGCTGTCTGGACAGGTTTTGCTGGTAGCCTCCCTGTTGTTGTTGTGGGTTGGCAACAGTTTTGGGGTTGCTCTAGGAGAAGTTGGGATGATTCTTCCAATCCAGGGTTGTATGTGTTCTAGGCAGGCTTGTTGTTCCTCTCGTATCCTCCCATATAGTTGGCAGATGCAGTGCACTAAGAGGAATCGTGGTTTCCCCCACACTCATCACAAAATGGCTCTACAACCTTGGCCTCATAGACTTGCCCAGTCGGTTTCATTATGATCATAACGCCGCCTCGACGGACTGTTGGGTACTTGTAATCGTTCTTGGCGGCTTGGTTCACGATCTGCAGTGCCTCCTCTAGTGGTCTGTCGAGGATGATTTTGTTGGCTGAGGCATCAATCATCATCTGTGTTGGGTAGTTCACCCCGTTATAGAACATTGATACCTGTGTCCAAGCCGGGAAACCATGTAGCGAGCATTTGTTCAGCATCTGTTGGTACCGCTCCCATGCTTCATACATCGGCTCGTCATCCCCTTTTCGGAAGGCTATTATTTCGTTTCATAGTCTGTCTGTAACATTGGATGGGCTGAAACGGTCCAGAAAGTCCTTACACAGCTCTGTCCATGTGTTGAACGACCCTGCTGGCTGGTTGTTTATCCACTGTTTTGCCCTATCCCTCAGTGAATAGGTTTAAAGTGTCAACAAGTTCTATATTTCATGCACATTCCATCTCATATTATTGTTGTTTTCGAGTACATCTTAGGCATAATTAGGACCATGCATTGCATTTTACAGTATTTTTACCATGTTTTTTTATAGATTATCTTTTATTTGGTGAAGAAAAGGTACGATTTTAGTGTACTTTTGGTTTTAGGTACTAGAGGCTGACAGAAGGAAAGAGGGGCTGAGGATGTGATGCAGAGTCAGCGAACCAGGGAGTTGTACTGATGCAGTTCTAGATAGAGATAGTAGCTGCCGAGTAGCTGTCGACGTCCACCTAGCTGCCCAAGACAACAAACTATGGAGTTGGAGAACCAGAGTGCGATATGTAGAGTAGAAAATCATGATTCTATCGATGATGTCCTCTCAATTTTCCGACATCTATAGCAACGGGAAAAGCCGCCAAAGATAAATCTTGAGATTGCTTGCGGAACAAGGCAACATGAAAAAGTCCACATTCAACTCAAAGAAGTCAAAGTTTAAAGTCACATTTAATGTGGAAAGCTACTTTGAAGACTTCTACTTCAAGAAGGGATAGACCTAGCTAATGCCTATATATACCCATTGTAATTCTAATTCAAGATAGCTTAGGTTTTCCTTAGGCATAGCTTAGGTTTTTCTTGCCGCCAACATGTTCTAAATCTCTCTTTGAGTTTGGGTTATGTTGTAATTAGTTGTGAGAACGGTCTTTTAAGTTTTCAAGTTTGTTTTTTAAATAAAATACTCTGTTGGGTTTTATGCTGCTTGATTTCCTTCAACCGATATGTTTGCCAAGTTCAGAGAAGTTGGATTTTTGGGTGTTTTAGTGGAAGCTAAAAGATAGAAATTGAATACAAGGGTTTATAGTGGTTCGGCCTTCTAACAAGCACCTACACCCACTACCTTAGCTCCCCACTAAGGATTTCAACCAAATTCACTAAGAAATTCGTCCCCTTTTCTAGGCTTAGGAGGTAACCTTTACAACCCTCAAAGCTTTCTACCCAAAGCTTGAGTAAACCCTCTTTACAAGAGAAATTCTTAAAAGAAACTTGAAATCCCTCTAATAAGTAATTGTTTGCACTAATAAGCTCTCACCCAAAACCTAAACACTTGAGCAAATATAACAATGTTAAGCTCATTAGAGTTGTCTAAGCAAGGAATTTAAAATTAACGCTCTAGACGCAATTTTTCATCATAGTGTTGTAACAATTGAAGCATTAGCCTTGCTTGTTGCTTGGAGGTCCCTTTTATAGTCTTTAATGAGTTTGTAGTCGTTAGTAGCCGTTAGGATTGAATTGGAGCCGTTGGAGACTTTATTTCCCACAATAAATGTAGTTCTGCAGCCTACTGTATCGGTACACGTGGAGCCGTATCGGTACGCCCTTCTTTAGAGCTAGCCGTTGGGCTCTTTTTCAGCCTATGCGTATCGATACGCTTGAAAGCGTATTGGTACAGTCTATAATTTAAAAGATCATTGCGAAATAGCCATTGGGGTTGTTAAAGCAGGGATCGATACATTTAAGAGGCGTATCGAAACGACCCCTATCTGTATCGATATGGGCAAGTCAGTATCGTTATGGGGTTTGGCAGAAACAAACTTGGATTAAAAAGGTATCAATATGGGGTATACCGTATCGGTACGGGCTTGCTGAAAAGTTAAGTTTAACTACTTTAAAACATTAAAAACTTTGCCAAAAACCTTTTTAAATACCTCAAACATATTTTCAAGTTGTTTGGACTTAAAGACATGTTTTAAATTCTTTTCAAATTTGTCCAAAACATTTTTCAATTATTATATAAAAACACTTAGTTCTTCAGTCTCCCCCTTTTTGATATAATAAAACCAACTTGAAAAATTATTCGGGATTCTCCCCCATTGAGTTTAAAATTTTGAATAAGAGATGAAATATAGAAAAGTGATTAAAGCTCTCCTTTATTCATTTGAAAAACACAAATTTTCAAACCAATCTCTTCCCCTTTTTGTTATACCAAAAAGAATTTAAAATACTTTTAGGCTTAAAACAACAATGGAGGTTTAAATTTTGAAACTTTTAAAATGTTTGGTTTTGAAAAGTGGCTCCCCATTACTCAAAGCATCATTAAAGGATGTTAGTCCAACACATGATAATCTAGTTGAATTTAAAGAAATAAATCAAAATAAACAAGCAAAAACAACTAGATTTTACCAAACTTGAACTTCAAGGGAGAATGTGAAGCCTTCCTTCTTCAAGTGTTCTTCCTTGTGTGAATGGAGCTCCTCCTCATTGATTAGACTTGTTGAATACCTCCATCACACCTAACCAAGAAAATCATACAAATTTTGGAATCCAAATTGATTTGGATCCATAAACGTTAGTTGCACAAAATTTAGTCCCCTTAAGAATCCATTTTTCAATTTCATCCGTTTTAGTTGAAGTGGTTAGTCCTTTTGGGATCCAAAAACTTCTAAAACATTTTCCATTTATGAATCTAGGGGCACTAGATTGTCTTACATAAAAAATTTGATTTTCCAAAATCATTTTTCTTTTGAAGTTCATTGGAAATCAAATCTTTTTCCTTTTTAAGATCATCAATTTCTTGTTGATGATCATTTTCCATTATTTGAAGCAAGTTTTGCAAATGTGAAACTTTTTGCTCAAAATCCTTCAATTTTGCTTCAACCTCAAGATTTGTTTTGGGAAGAAAATCATTCTCATTTTTCAATTTTGAAATCAACTTTTTGTTCTTAGAAAATGATGCCTTAAATTCCAAAAGTAAATTATCATAAGCATCTTGTAACTCATCAAAAGTATATGAATTTGAAATAGATGAGTTAGAAGTTACCTCCCCCTCATTGAGGGCCATCAAACATAGGTGGGCTGCCTCATCATCGGTGGAATCTTCATCACTCCATGTGGCCACATATGCTTGCTTTGAAGATGATCCCTTCTTGTTGGACTTGTGGGATTCCTTCATCTTCTTCCTCGATTCATACTTGTATTTTTTCATTTTGCTCTTCATGAACCGGGCAAATTTGTTGAAGAGATAGGTCATCTCTTCATCTTGACTTTCCTCATCACTTGAATCTACATGATGGCATGTGGAGGATTTGAGAGCAATGACATTTGTGTTGATGCCAAGCCCTTTTTGCTTCTTCTCCCCCATAGCTCTAATCTATTCATTCTTCTTCTCCTTTTCTTTGTTTTTCTTCATTATTTTGTGAGTGAGAAGTGACCCCATGAGCTCATCAAGCTTCAAAGTTTTGAGATTCTTGGCTTCGATGATGGCGGTCCTTTTTGAGTCCCATGACTCGGGAAGAAAGTAGATGAGCTTTCGGACAAGCTTCTCCTCCGGGATGGCTTCTCCATAACCTTTGAGTCCATTGGTGATGGTGGAGAACCTATTGAATATCTTCCCAATGTCCTCTTCCGGATCCTTCTTGAAGTTTTCATACTCTAGGTTGAGAAGACCAATCTTGGTCTCCTTGACATCGTTTGTTCCCTCGTATGTTACTTCAAGCTTGTCCCATACCTCCTTGACATCTTCACAAGAAGACATCTTCTCGTACATGTTGGGGCTCAATGTACAAAAGATGATGTGCAAGGCTTTGCAATTGAGCTCCATCTTCTTCCGATCATGGGCACTCTAATCTGCCTTACTTCGTTGTGACACGAACGAACCATCTTCTACTATGTCGCAAAGCTTGTAGTCCTTGGACTTTACGAAAAACTTCATTCTTGTCTTCCAATGGGCATAGTGTGTTCCGTCGAAGAATGGTGGCTTGTCGATAGATTGAGCCATTTGATGGGTTGGTTGATATGTTGTATTGAGCTTCCCGAATCACCTCAATGGGATGTTAATCCTCTTCGATTAAGCCTCGCTCTGATACCAATTGTTGGGTTTTATGATGCTCGATTTCTTTCAATAGATGTGTTTGCCAAGTTCGGAGAAGTTGGATTTTTGGGTGTTTTTGTGGAAGCTAAAAGATAGAAATTGAACACAATGATTTATAGTGGTTCGACCTTCTAACAAGAACCTACATCCACCACCTTAGCTCCCCACTAAGGATTTCAACCAAATTCACTAAGAATTTCGTCCCCTTTTCTAGGCTTAGGAGGTAACCTTTACAACCCTCAAAGCTTTCTACCCAAAGCTTGAGTAAACCCTCTTTACAAGAGAAATTCTTAAAGCAAACTTGAAATCCCTCTAATAGGTAATTGTTTGCGCTAATAAGCTCTCACCCAAAACCTAAAGACTTGAGCAAATATAACAATGTTAAGCTCACTAGTGTTGTCTAAGCAAGGAATTTACAATTAAAGCTCTAGACACAATTTTTCATCATAGTATTGTAACAATTGAAGCAATAGCCTTATCTTGTTGCTTAGAGGTCCCTTTTATAGTCCTTAATGAGTTTGTAGTCGTTACTAGCCGTTAGGGTTGAATTGAAGTCGTTGAAGACTATATTTCCCACCATAAATGTAGTTCTGTAGCCTACCGTATCGGTAGACGTAGAGGCGTATCAGTACACACTTCTTAAGAACTAGCCATCGGGTTCTTTGTCAGCCTATGCGTATAGATATGATTGAGAGCGTATCAGTACGGTCTGTAATTTAAAAGCCTTTCGGGAAATAGTCGTTAAGGTTGTTAAAGAAGGGATCGGTACGCTAAAGAGGCGTATCGAAACGACCCTTATTCGTATCCATACAGGCAAGCTTGTATCGGTACGGGGTTTTGCAGAAACAAACTTGGATGAAAAAGGTATTGATACGGGGTATACCGTATCGGTACAGACTTGCTAAAAAGTTAAGTTTGACTACTTTAAAACAATAAATTTTTTTGCCAAAAACCTTTTTAAATACCTCAAACAAATTTTCAAGTTGTTTGGACTTAAAGACATGTTTTAAATTCTTTTCAAATTTGTCCAAAACATTTTTCAATTATTATATCAAAACACTTAGTTCTTCAATCTCCCCCTTTTTGATATAATAAAACCAACTTGAAAAATTGTTTGGGATTCTCCCCCTTTGAGTTTAAAATTTTGAATAAGAGATGAAATATAGACAAGTGATTAAAGTTCCCCCTTATTCATTTGAAAAACACAATTTTTCAAACCAATCTCTCCCTCTTTTTGTTATATCAAAAAGAATTTAAAATACTTTTAGGCTCAAAACAACAATGGAGGTTTAAATTTTGAAACTTTTAAAATATTTTGTTTTTAAAAGTGGCCCCCCATTACTCAAAGCATCATTAAAGGATGTTAGTCCAACACATGATAATCTAGTTGAATTAAAAGAAAATAAGTCAAAATAAATAAGTAAAAACAGCTAGATTTTACCAACACTTGAACTTGAAGGGAGGATGTGAAGCCTTTCTTCTTCAAGTGTTCTTCCTTGTGTGCATGGAGCTCCCCCTCATTGATTGGACTTGTTGAACACCTCCACCATACCTAATCAAGATAATCATACAAATTTTGGTATCCAAATATCTTTGGATCCATAAACGTTAGTTGCACAAATTTAATCCCCTTAGGAATCCATTTTTCAATTTCATCATTTTTAGTTGAAGTGGTTAGTCCTTTTGGGACCCAAACACTTCTAAAACATTTTCCATTTATGAATCTAGGGGCACTAGATTGTCTTACATAAAAAATTAATTTTCCAAAATCATTTTTCTTTTGAAGTTCACTGGAAATCAAATCTTTTTCCTTTTTAAGATCATCAATTTCTTGTTGATGATCATTTTCCATTGTTTGAAGCAAGTTTTGCAAATGTGAAACTTTTTGTTCAAAATCCTTCAATTTTGCTTCAACCTCAAGATTTGTTTTGGAAAGCAAATCATTCTCAATTTCCAATTTTAAAATCAACTTTTTGTTCTTAGAAAATGATGTCTTGAATTCCAAAAGCAAATCATCTTAGACATCTTGTAACTCATCAAATGTATATGAATTTGAAATAGATGAGTTATAAGTTACCTTCCCCTCATTGAGAGCCATCAAGCTTAGGTTGGCTACCTCATCATCGGTGGAGTCTTCATCACTCCATGTGGCACATATGCTTGCTTTGAAGATGATCCCTTCTTGTTGGACTTGAGGGATTCCTTCATCTTCTTCCTCGATTCATACTTGTATTTTTCCATTTTGCTCTTCATGAACCAGGCAAATTTGTTGAAGAGATAGGCCATCTCTTCATCTTCACTTTCCTCCTCACTTGAATCTACATGATGGCATGTGGATGATTTAAGAGCAGTTGCATTTGTGTTGATGCCTAGCCCTTTGAGCTTGTTCTCCCCCATAGCTGTAATTTCTTCCTTCCTTCTTCTTCTTCTTCTCTTCTTCATTTTTCTTCATTATTTGGTGAGTGAGAAGTGACCCCATGAGCTCATCAAGCTTCAAAGTTTTGAGATTCTTGGCTTCGATGATGGCGGTCCTTTTTGAGTCCCATGACTCGGGACGAAAGTAGATGAGCTTTCGGACAAGCTTCTCCTCCGGGATGGCTTCTCCATAACCTTTGAGTCCATTGGTGATGGTGGAGAACCTATCGAACATCTTCTTAATTTCCTATTTCTGATCCATCTTGCAGTTTTCATACTCTAGGTTGAAAAGACCAATCTTGATCTCCTTTACATCGTTTGAGCCCACATATGTTACTTTAAGCTTGTCTCATACCTCCTTGGCATCTTCACAAGAAGAAATCTTCTCGTAGATGTTGGGGCTCAATGCACAAAAGATGATGTGCAAGGCTTTGCAATTGAGCTCTATCTTCTTGCGATCATCGGCACTCCAATCCGCCTTACTTCGTTGTGACACGAATAGACCATCTTCTACAATGTCCCAAAGCTTGTAGTCCTTGGACTTTATGAAAAAACTTCATTCTTGTCTTCCAATGGGCGTAGTGTGTTCCGTCGAAGAATGGTGGCTTGTCGATAGATTGCGACATTTGATTGGTTGGTTGATATGTTGTATCGAGCTTCCCAGATCACGTCAATAGGATGTTAATCCTCTTCGATTGAGCCTCGCTCTGATACCAATTGTTGGGTTTTATGATACTCGATTTCCTTCAACTGATGTGTTTTCCAAGTTCGGAGAAGTTGGATTTTTGGGTGTTTTAGTGGAAGCTAAAAGATAGAAATTGAACACAAAGATTTATAGTGGTTCGACCTTCTAACAAGCACCTACATCCACTACCTTAGCTCCCCACTAAGGATTTCAACCAAATTCACTACGAATTTCGTCCCCTTTTCTAGGCTTAGGAGGTAACCTTTACAACCCTCAAAGCTTTCTACCCAAAGCTTGAGTAAACCCTCTTTACAAGAGAAATTCTTAAAGCAAACTTGAAATCCCTCTAATAGGTAATTGTTTGCACTAATAAGCTCTCACCCAAAAATTTAAAAACTTGAGCAAATATAACAATGTTAAGCTCACTAGTGTTGTCTAAGCAAGAAATTTACAATTAGAGTGCTAGACGCAATTTTTCATCATAGAGTTGTAACAATTGAAGCATTACCCATCTCTTGTTGCTTGGAGGTTCCTTTTATACTCCTTAATGAGTTTGTAGTCTTGACTAGTTATGGTTGAATTGGAGCCATTGTAGACTTTATTTGCCACCATAACTGCAGTTCTGGAGCCTACCGCATCGATACACCCTTCTTCAGAACTAGTCGTTGAACTCTTTGTCAGCCTATGCGTATCGATACGCTTGAGAGCGTATCGGTACAGTCTACAATTTAAAAGACCATTGAGAAATAGCCATTGGGGGTTGTTAAAGCAGGGATCGATACGCTTAAGAGGCGTATCGAAATGACCCCTATGCGTATCGATACGGGCAAGCCTATATCGGTACGAGGTTTGGTAGAAAGAAACTTGGATGAAAAAGGTACCGGTGCTGGGTATACCGTATCAGTACGGGCTTGCTTAAAGTTTAAGTTTGACTACTTTAAAACATTAAAAGCTTTGCCAAAAACCTTTTTAAATACATCAAACATATTTTCAAGTTGTTTGGACTTAAAGACATGTTTAAAATTCTTTTCAAATTTGTCCAAAACATTTTTCAATTATTATATCAAAACACTTAGTTCTTCATACTCTTAGTTTGCTTAATTCATGTGCTCACTTCCTTCAATTAGTTCCAAAAGTCCAGTTGAAGAATCCATTTGTCGGGCACGACATTTTCAAACTCACGAAAGAATTAAGCACGGTCTCATCATGACGAGGTGTTGACTAATTCAGCTTAGACATAAGTTAGAATTTCAGCCGCTAAAAGGATCAACCAAATGTTGACTGTTTGTGTTAGGTTTACGCTGAGATTGCTAGGTATTGCCTACATCACACAACAACAGAATCCTAGCCTAGACATAGGTTGCGTGACTTCAGAATTGCTTCGCCGAACTTGGAGTATCTGCCAAACTTGCCGCTGGGACTTCTCTCCATCTCACCTGTCGGGACAACAAAAGTTGCAAGAGTAGAGTGCCGTTGTGGCAGCGAAAGTTGCTTCTGCCACTACCCGCCAAGGCAGCAGATCGTGGCAGCGCAAAACAACTTGACCTATTCAACGCAGTTTCACACTAAGTAGCAGCATAACCCTGCCCTCTCTATCAATCTGATCACTTCCTTATTAATTACTTGTGTTTTTATTTTACTTTTCTTCTCAACAAACATCTTACTTGTGCACTTACTTTTCTTGTGCAGGAACAACAATTCGAATCAAGCTATCCAATCCCTGTGGGAGACGATATCTTATTTACTATAACTTGACATGAGTGTGTACTTGCCCTCATAAATAGAGAACACCCAAACACTCTACAAGTTTTTGGCGCCATTACCGGGGATTGGTAACATCAAAATTCGTCTTTAATTTTTGCACTTTTATTTCTTTACTTTTTATTTTATTTTTAATCGAGAAAAAGAATTTTACAGTTTCCTTTGCTAGTATGACCAGGGCGAATCCAAAATGAGAAATCTAGTATGACCAGGGCGAATCCAAAATGAGAAATCCTCTTCTACGACGATATCGAACGAAGAGCAAGAGAGCTCAAGAAGGAAATCAGAGTAACCCTAGGGAAAACCAAAGAGGAAAAAGAAAAAGAAAAAGGTAAACATGGACCCACCCAACAATGCTGCAAACGGCAGGGAAGGGCAACACGATTTTCCGCCCAGAGAACAGCAAGATCCACCAAGGCAGCAACCCCCTTTTCCGCCCATGCAGCCCCAGAATGTTCGAACCACTAGAGATTACCTGGAACATGACTTCAGAGGGTTTGACCCGACAGTGACAGAACCTGAAATTGAGGCAGACCACTTCGAGATGAAGCCCGTTATGTTTAACATGATCAACACGTTGGGGCAATTTGGAGGGATTGCCACAGAAGATGCTCAACAACACTTGAGATGATTCCTGGACATCTGCAGAGCATTCAAAATACACGGGGTCAATCAAGACATACTGAGGCTGAGATTATTTCCCTATTCACTGAGGGATAGGGCAAAACAGTTGTTAAACAACCAGCCAATAGGGTCGTTCAACACATGGACAGAGCTGTGTAAAGATTTTCTAGACCGTTTCAGCCCGTCCAATGTCACAGATAGACTATGAAACGATATAACAACCTTCCGACAAGGGGATGATGAGCCGATGTATGAAGTATGGGAGCGGTACTAACAGATACTGAACAACTGCTCGCTACATGGTTTCCCGGCTTGGACACAAGTATCAATGTTCTACAATGGTGTGAAGTACCCAACACGGATGACGATTGATGCCTCAGAAAATGGAATCATCCTTGACAGACCACCAGAGGAGGCACTGCGGATTCTAAACCAAGCCGCCAGAAACGACTACAAGTATCCTACAACCCGCCGAGGCGGCGTTAGGCGGCCAGCCACTGTGAACGAGGTAGGAGCCTCATAATCTGTCAATGCCCGCCTTGACAAGCTGACAAAGCTGGTCATGAGCATCGTAAAAATTGCTGGGAAAGTCTATGAGGTAAAGGTTGTAGAGCCGTTTTGTGACGAGTGTGGGGGCAACCATGATTTCTCTGACTGCACCGCATCTGCCAACTTTATGGGAGGATACAAGATGAACAACATGCCTACCCAGAACACCTACAACCCTAGATGAAAGAACCATCCCAACTTCTCCTGGAGCAACCCAAAGACTGCTGTAAACCCACAACAACAACATGGAGGCTACCAACAAAACCTGTCCAGAGAGCAGGCTCTGCAGCCGCAAAACAATAATTCACTAAAAGCAATTATTCATACATTTATGTCTAGAATTAGTGATTTTATTGTTCGCACTAATAAATTCATTGATAAAACTAAGTCTTTCATGGACAAGACGGAGAAGAAGATGAACAACCATGAGGCTACTATAAAAAACCTAGAGACCCAATTTAGGCAGTTCATAGAGATTTTCAGCAGTAGAACAACGGGAGCAACACCCAGCAGCACAGAGGTAGCAGCCAAACCCATTTATGAACAATGCAAAGCCATATCTACCAGAAGTGGGAAGCAGTTGGATGAACCCATGGTGGAAAAACAAACAGAGACACAACCAACACAAAAAGAATAGCCTGCCGCGGCAGCATCTACACCAGCCGCCCCGACAGCTGAACATAACAACGGTCCTGAAGTAGATGATCCTCCACATATTAAGTTCCCATTCAAGGAGTGTATAGAGGATATCCGCCTGCCAGCACATTTCCCCCCAGAAGCTTAAGCAACAGAAGCAACAGAATCAACAACACTAGTTTAGAAGATTCCTGGATATTCTAAAGCATGTGCACATAAACATACCTCTAATAGAAGCCATTCAAAATATGCCCAACTATACCAAATATCTCAGGGATATGGTTTCTAAAAGGAAGACGATTGGGGAGTTCGAAACAGTTGCTGTAACAGAAGAGTGCATGGCAATGCTGCACAACAAATTGCCGCTCAAGCAAATAGACCCGAGTAGCTTTGTTATCCCATGTAGGATAGGTAGCAAACACGAAACAAAAGCCCAGTGCGACTTGGGAGCCATCATCAACCTAATGCCCAAAGCAGTCTTCGATAAATTAGGTATTGGGCCCGCCAAACCTACCTCTGTCATGCTAAAACTTGCCGATCATTCGTTTGTACAACTGGAGGGTAAAATCGAAGACATCCTAGTGAAGGTGGGCAACCTGATTCTTCCAGCTAATTTCCTCATCCTAGACTGTGAGGCTGATGAAAAAGCCCCTATCATCCTTGGACGACCATTCTTGGCCACGGGCAGAACGTTAATAGATGTGGAGCATGGGGAGCTGACAATGAGGGTAGACAACCAGAGCATAAAGCTAAATGTGCTACATCCCTCAAGAAAAGAAACAGAAGGATGCCCAGATGCAAAAGCTACCAAAATAAGCATAGAGACATACCAAGGCAGCAGCTGTTGCAACAGACCAAAGGGCAGGCTAAAGGACCCAGCAGCACAGCACCTGAAGGAACAAGAGGACCCCCAGGAGGGAAGGACAAGCCAAATTGTAGTGCCCTTGTTTTGGGCTTAGACATTTTTGCAATGTCAGGTTAGGCCGGTAGAATCGGTGTCGGTTGTTCGAACCATTAAAAGGTAGTTTAGGGAGATCAGGGTCCAAGATAGGATAAAATTTTCTAAAATCCTCTAAAATGATGTTTAAGAGGTTGGTCAAATCAATTTTACAAAACAGATTTTCGGAAGTATACATTTTGGGAAGTGACCAAAATGTAATGATTTAAAAGTTGAAAAAATAGTTTTTCAAGAAAAGTCAAAATCTTAGAATCTTTAGGGAGCTACTTGGCAATTATGTCTTTTCCCTAATTTGTCATGTTATTTAAATGCTATTAAAAATTAAAAGGGCTTTTAAATTTGATTAGTTAAAGAAGTTAGATGATTAGTTAATGAAAAATTTTGACGAGCTTTCATTTCACTCTTTCTATTCAGCCAAACACTTCTCATTTTCTCTCAAATCTCCAGATTTTCTTTTCTCTCAAATCCTCTTTTGATTCCTATCATTTCTCCATTGATTTCTCTCATTTTCCTTCAACGATGACAACAGCCAACGAAGGGTGGACCAGAAAAGTTCGTCTGCAGATGATGCAGGCCCCAGAGACAGAGCCCATAATGCCCAACCAACCATCTGCCGCCCAACCTAACACTTCAGCCGCCCCGATTAGTACTGAAGCTTCCCCCAGACAACGAAGTCCTCACGTTGCTGCACACCCTTATCAACAGCAACAAGCGCATCGAGCAGTAGCAGCTGACCTTCATGAAATACGTGGGGGAAGTCCAAGAAGCCTTTGTGGCTTATCTTCTACAGAAATTCCCTGATGACGGACCCATCCAGACTTCATATAAGGCAGACCTTGCAGATCCGCCACCGCTACTCGCCATACTGCCCGCCAGGTGCTCACTTTGACGCACTACCCATCCTATTCAGCCACCACTATATCCAACATAGTGGCGGACTCCCCCGAGAGGCATCAACAGCACCATTCACCTTCCTGTATAGCAACGCCAGTGACAAACACCTTTTCATCAGAGGAGATTGAGCAACATCCGCTGGAACCAACAACAGCAGTGGTAGCAGCAGCCATCCCAATGGCGATTGACCCTCCAACAACACCCATGGAGGAAGGCACTCGGAAGAGGAAGCGACACATCATAGCCGCCGAGCATGTGGATGACGAGATAAAGTCATAAGAGAGCGAAGCACCTCCTTCTGCTCCCCCCACCGAACCACAAGAAGAGCCTTGCCCCACGACCAGAAGAGTCCAGCCGTCGTAGACAACAAAAATCTCACCTGCTAAGTCTACCGCCAAGACATCTGCCGGCTGCCGCTTCATCATCCGAACCTCTTCCTCCTCAGCGGCAAAGACTGTAACGTCCTGGTTTTGGGCGTAGATGTTTTAGACATCGGATCGGGCCAGTCAAAAACGGTTCGAATCGTATTAGGTGGTTTAGGGAGATTAAGGTTCGGGGTAGGATAAAAATATGACAAAATTGTTAAAATCCTCTAAAATCATGTTTAAGAGGTTGGTCAAATCAATTTTAAAAATTGAGTTTTAGAAGAAGTACATTTTGGGTAGCGACCAAAATGTAAAGTTTTAAAACTGTGGAAAAATGCAAATTTCAAAAGATGGGTCAAAATCTTAGAATCTTTAGGGAGATTTTGTTTAATTACACCTTTCCATAAATTGACATGTGTTTTAAACGAGTTTTAAAATAATTTATTAAAAAGGGATTTTTATTTTAATTAATAAAATGGTAATTTGAGAAGTTTCATTTCTACGTAACTAACTTTCCAATCCTCATTTCAGCAAAACCCATTTCTAAAACCTTTTCTCTAGATTTCTTTTCTCCCAAACACTCTCTCTTTGACTTCTCATCCATTTCCAAAAAATTTCTTCAATTTCTTCAAGATTTGTGAAGCAAAAACTTGTCAAACATTAAGGAAAGAAAGGATTGAAGGTAAATCTTGTTCTCAACCTCTAATCAAGGTTCTTTATTGAAATTCCCAAGATTATTTACTCCTAATTGTTGTTTTTAACTGAGTTTTGATTATAGTTTTGATTTAATATCAAAATCTTGCAAAATAAAGGTTTAATTCTTGATTTTTAGAGTGTTGTTGATGATCTCTGTTTTAGATTGATTATAATTGAGTTTTGGGATGCTTATAATGTTGAAAAAGAGTTTTGATGATATAGATCTCGTGGAGGTGGTTCTAGCTCTGGTAAGAGAGCCGCTGATTTCAGTTCTGGAGGTGGACGGAACAAAAGAGGCCGAGATAGGAGGCATCAGCCTGATGCGAAGCGAGGTGCTCCAGGACGAGGTGGACAGGCTCACGGTGAACGAGTGAGGTCCGAGCATCACACGTACTTGACGTGTGGATCGAGGGACCATCTGAGGCGAGATTTTCCACGTACAACTAGAGAGGCACAAGCTCCTGTTGTGGTGGCAAGGAATTCTTTCTAGAACTGTGGTTCAGCTGATAATATAAGGTGTGAGTGTCCTCTGTTGGCTGGTGGAGGCCAGGGGCGTGCACCTACTGTTGCTGCACTCAGAGAGGCCGTGGGCGTAGCTGAGGTAACTTTCAGAGGAGAGATGAGGGTCAGCATGGTGTCGCACATGTGGTAGCAGTTCAGCCTGAGGGAGGAAATCCGGCGAGGGTCTATGCTCAGCGCGAGGGGCGCAACGACACCTATGTCATCGCAAGTACCTTTGTTCTACATTCTTTATCATTGTTCTACATTCTTTATCTTGAGTGAGCATGCACATTTGCTTGATACACCTGTTGAGTTGTTGAGAGTAGGAATGCAAGTGACTAGTTCCTTTGGTGAGACTGTGGTCACAAGGAAGTTGTATAGGAGATGTCCTTTATCTGTGCAGGGTCATGTTTTTCCTGTGGATTTGATGGAATTACCTTTTTATGGATTTGATGTGATTCTTGGGATGGATTGGTTGTCTGAGCATAGGGTTGTTGTTGATCTCGATGTTAAGCGAGTTACCTTGAAGCTTACTGATGATTATGAGGCAGTGATAGTAGGCGAGAATGTGAAATTCCTATCTAATGTTGTTTTGGCTTTGGAAGCAAGTCGTATGCTAAGGATGGGTTGTGATGCTTATCTTCCATATGTGATGAATTCTGGTGCAAAGGATGTACATGTGTAAGACACCAGAACCGTTTGTGATTTTCCGGGTGTCTTTCTGGAAGAGTTTCCTGGGTTGCCGCCAAACATGGAAGTTGAGTTTGGTATCAAGTTGTATGAGAATGCGACTCCAGTGTCCATTGCTCCTTATTGAATGGCACCTAAAGAGCTGAAAGAGTTGAAGATGCAACTTCAGGAGTTGCTTGATCGAGGGTTCATCCGTCCGAGTGTATCACCTTGGGGTGTGCCTGTGTTGTTTTCAAAGAAGAAAGATGAGACAATGCAGATGTGTATAGATTATCGGCAACTGAACAAGTTGACGATCAAGAACAAATATCCCATTCAAAGGATTGATGATCTTTTTGATCAGTTCCGGGGAGCCTCGGTGTTTTCTAAGATTGTTTTGAGGTCAGTGTATTACCAATTGAAAATGAAGGATGTGGACGTACCTAGGACGGCTTTTCGGACAAGGTACGAGCATTATGAGTTCTTAGCGATGCTGTAACCCCCTTAGCCCGGTCGACATGGTTGATCCGAACCGAGGTGATTACACGGGGAAAACTGAAGCCAACTCGTTAAAGCCGACTCCGATTGACGACCTTTTTTTTAAAAAACTTTTCTAAATGCAACTTAAGTCCTATGTGATCACCAAAGAGCATAGGAAGAAACAACACATCGATCGGATTTTGATTAGGGGTTTACTTGCGCAAATTAGACATTTAGGGACCAAAATGTAATTTCTGCAAATTACAGGGACTTTTCTGTTTTTAAAGTTACCTTTATTCAATTAGTCACATTTCGTGCTTCTCTATAAATTTTCATCACAATCAGACCATCCAAACACATCCAATTGCTTTCATGAAAATTAGGGACTAAAAGGCAATGTTTCAGAACATTTTCAGATGAGATTTAACCAACTTAACGACCCGCGTATTGATACGCCTAAGGAGGGTATCAATACGCCCTCGATGGTCAAACTTCCCAGGTTTGAATCACCAGACCGTATCGGTACGCTGAGGTACCATATCGGTACGCCCTCTTCCAGTGACTAAAGAGGGTATCGATACGACCTCGTGTACCGGTACGCCCTCACAAACCAAGCAGGCTGTATCAATGCGCTCTGAGGTGTACCGATACGCTATAGTCTGGAAATGCAAAAAATGCAAATTTTGAGCCTTAACGATCATTCCAAACCAATCCAACATATAGCTAAACATGCTTGCACACCAATATGCATCAACACTCAAAGGTACAAGTCAAGGAAAACATCAAACAACATCAACATCAACATTTGAATTCTAAAGCATGCTTCCTAAGAGACAAAAATACCAAAAGACCATAAGCATCCCAATAAGCAAGATAAATCTTCAAAACCACTTTAAAGGCCTCTTACAAACCATATGAACCATATAAAACTTGCATCAATAACATGGAGTCCAAAACATATCTCCCAAAGCAAACCATTAAATCCCATTGCCAAATATCATTACTAAAGTAAATGTAAAACATCACCATACTTGAGCTTTACTATTCCTTGGATCTTCTTAAGCCTCCTTGTTGCCCAAAGTGTCTAAATTATCTTCATTGTTGGTAAAAGAGAGCGTAAGCACGATAGCTTAGTGAGGCATGCTCTAAAAATTCCAACACAACAATGCAAGCTTTTAAAATCTCAATCTTGAAATTCATTTCCAAAACCACGCTCTTTCTATCGCATGCTTGAAAACCATTTCAAAGCAAATCACCATTTGAAAACCACATGTACCATCTATCTATTTATCTATCTATCTATCTATCTATCTATCTATCTATCTATCTATCTATCTATCTATCTATCTATCTATCTATCTATCTATCTATCTATCTATCTATCTATCTATCTATCTATCTATCTATCTATCTATCTATCTATCTATCTATCTATCTATCTATCTATCTATCTATCTATCTATCTATCTATCTATCTATCTATCTATCTATCTATCTATCTATCTATCTATCTATCTATCTATCTATCTATCTATCTATCTATCTATCTATCTATCTATCTATCTATCTATCTATCTATCTATCTATCTATCTATCTATCTATCTATCTATCTATCTATCTATCTATCTATCTATCTATCTATCTATCTATCTATCTATCTATCTATCTATCTATCTATCTATCTATCTATCTATCTATCTATCTATCTATCTATCTATCTATCTATCTATCTATCTATCTATCTATCTATCTATCTATCTATCTATCTATCTATCTATCTATCTATCTATCTATCTATCTATCTATCTATCTATCTATCTATCTATCTATCTATCTATCTATCTATCTATCTATCTATCTATCTATCTATCTATCTATCTATCTATCTATCTATCTATCTATCTATCTATCTATCTATCTATCTATCTATCTATCTATCTATCTATCTATCTATCTATCTATCTATCTATCTATCTATCTATCTATCTATCTATCTATCTATCTATCTATCTATCTATCTATCTATCTATCTATCTATCTATCTATCTATCTATCTATCTATCTATCTATCTATCTATCTATCTATCTATCTATCTATCTATCTATCTATCTATCTATCTATCTATCTATCTATCTATCTATCTATCTATCTATCTATCTATCTATCTATCTATCTATCTATCTATCTATCTATCTATCTATCTATCTATCTATCTATCTATCTATCTATCTATCTATCTATCTATCTATCTATCTATCTATCTATCTATCTATCTATCTATCTATCTATCTATCTATCTATCTATCTATCTATCTATCTATCTATCTATCTATCTATCTATCTATCTATCTATCTATCTATCTATCTATCTATCTATCTATCTATCTATCTATCTATCTATCTATCTATCTATCTATCTATCTATCTATCTATCTATCTATCTATCTATCTATCTATCTATCTATCTATCTATCTATCTATCTATCTATCTATCTATCTATCTATCTATCTATCTATCTATCTATCTATCTATCTATCTATCTATCTATCTATCTATCTATCTATCTATCTATCTATCTATCTATCTATCTATCTATCTATCTATCTATCTATCTATCTATCTATCTATCTATCTATCTATCTATCTATCTATCTATCTATCTATCTATCTATCTATCTATCTATCTATCTATCTATCTATCTATCTATCTATCTATCTATCTATCTATCTATCTATCTATCTATCTATCTATCTATCTATCTATCTATCTATCTATCTATCTATCTATCTATCTATCTATCTATCTATCTATCTATCTATCTATCTATCTATCTATCTATCTATCTATCTATCTATCTATCTATCTATCTATCTATCTATCTATCTATCTATCTATCTATCTATCTATCTATCTATCTATCTATCTATCTATCTATCTATCTATCTATCTATCTATCTATCTATCTATCTATCTATCTATCTATCTATCTATCTATCTATCTATCTATCTATCTATCTATCTATCTATCTATCTATCTATCTATCTATCTATCTATCTATCTATCTATCTATCTATCTATCTATCTATCTATCTATCTATCTATCTATCTATCTATCTATCTATCTATCTATCTATCTATCTATCTATCTATCTATCTATCTATCTATCTATCTATCTATCTATCTATCTATCTATCTATCTATCTATCTATCTATCTATCTATCTATCTATCTATCTATCTATCTATCTATCTATCTATCTATCTATCTATCTATCTATCTATCTATCTATCTATCTATCTATCTATCTATCTATCTATCTATCTATCTATCTATCTATCTATCTATCTATCTATCTATCTATCTATCTATCTATCTATCTATCTATCTATCTATCTATCTATCTATCTATCTATCTATCTATCTATCTATCTATCTATCTATCTATCTATCTATCTATCTATCTATCTATCTATCTATCTATCTATCTATCTATCTATCTATCTATCTATCTATCTATCTATCTATCTATCTATCTATCTATCTATCTATCTATCTATCTATCTATCTATCTATCTATCTATCTATCTATCTATCTATCTATCTATCTATCTATCTATCTATCTATCTATCTATCTATCTATCTATCTATCTATCTATCTATCTATCTATCTATCTATCTATCTATCTATCTATCTATCTATCTATCTATCTATCTATCTATCTATCTATCTATCTATCTATCTATCTATCTATCTATCTATCTATCTATCTATCTATCTATCTATCTATCTATCTATCTATCTATCTATCTATCTATCTATCTATCTATCTATCTATCTATCTATCTATCTATCTATCTATCTATCTATCTATCTATCTATCTATCTATCTATCTATCTATCTATCTATCTATCTATCTATCTATCTATCTATCTATCTATCTATCTATCTATCTATCTATCTATCTATCTATCTATCTATCTATCTATCTATCTATCTATCTATCTATCTATCTATCTATCTATCTATCTATCTATCTATCTATCTATCTATCTATCTATCTATCTATCTATCTATCTATCTATCTATCTATCTATCTATCTATCTATCTATCTATCTATCTATCTATCTATCTATCTATCTATCTATCTATCTATCTATCTATCTATCTATCTATCTATCTATCTATCTATCTATCTATCTATCTATCTATCTATCTATCTATCTATCTATCTATCTATCTATCTATCTATCTATCTATCTATCTATCTATCTATCTATCTATCTATCTATCTATCTATCTATCTATCTATCTATCTATCTATCTATCTATCTATCTATCTATCTATCTATCTATCTATCTATCTATCTATCTATCTATCTATCTATCTATCTATCTATCTATCTATCTATCTATCTATCTATCTATCTATCTATCTATCTATCTATCTATCTATCTATCTATCTATCTATCTATCTATCTATCTATCTATCTATCTATCTATCTATCTATCTATCTATCTATCTATCTATCTATCTATCTATCTATCTATCTATCTATCTATCTATCTATCTATCTATCTATCTATCTATCTATCTATCTATCTATCTATCTATCTATCTATCTATCTATCTATCTATCTATCTATCTATCTATCTATCTATCTATCTATCTATCTATCTATCTATCTATCTATCTATCTATCTATCTATCTATCTATCTATCTATCTATCTATCTATCTATCTATCTATCTATCTATCTATCTATCTATCTATCTATCTATCTATCTATCTATCTATCTATCTATCTATCTATCTATCTATCTATCTATCTATCTATCTATCTATCTATCTATCTATCTATCTATCTATCTATCTATCTATCTATCTATCTATCTATCTATCTATCTATCTATCTATCTATCTATCTATCTATCTATCTATCTATCTATCTATCTATCTATCTATCTATCTATCTATCTATCTATCTATCTATCTATCTATCTATCTATCTATCTATCTATCTATCTATCTATCTATCTATCTATCTATCTATCTATCTATCTATCTATCTATCTATCTATCTATCTATCTATCTATCTATCTATCTATCTATCTATCTATCTATCTATCTATCTATCTATCTATCTATCTATCTATCTATCTATCTATCTATCTATCTATCTATCTATCTATCTATCTATCTATCTATCTATCTATCTATCTATCTATCTATCTATCTATCTATCTATCTATCTATCTATCTATCTATCTATCTATCTATCTATCTATCTATCTATCTATCTATCTATCTATCTATCTATCTATCTATCTATCTATCTATCTATCTATCTATCTATCTATCTATCTATCTATCTATCTATCTATCTCATGCATTCAACCAATGCATGTCTCATGGCAAAGCCATACATGCTTGATATTCAAAAGCATTTCAAAAATTTCAAAATCTCATTGCATAAAAAATCATTTCAACATTGGTACATGTGAATCAATTACATTTTCATATATTGGCATTTCATATTCTATCTTTACTCGGATATGTGGATTAGCTTGACATAGAGCCAAGTCCTACCCCCGTGGAATCTCACATCATTGGACTCTCATGGCGGTATCTCTCTTTGCCACAAAGCTTGGGTGTTTCACCAAGACCTACCCCTATGGTATCTCTCATCATCAGATTCTCACTTTGGATCGGAATGGCACCACCCCCATTGCCCTACTCCAAAGAGCACGCCCAAATTTTTAGTTTATAGTGCACTTTCATCCTATTGGTCGACCAATTATATCCGGTAATCATCTCATCATTTATGCCAATATATTACATTAAAATCCTCATCTCACCTACTGTTTTGATGCAACATTTCTAAAATCAATCTCATCCCATTTCCAAACCACAACTCAAGCATAGCATTGAGTCAAAATCTCAAAACTCTTCACAATGTCATTCTATCTCATGGGATCAATGTGAAACAACGTTTCATGTCATAAATCATGCATAAAACAGTAGGAATTTGTCTATCTCAAGTCAAGAGCATGTCAAAAGCATTTATGGGCATCATCTAATTTTCGAGAGAAAATCTAAACATACTTACTTTCGGACTTAGGATGGTGTTTCAAACAAATCCTAAATCAGCAAACCTTGTTTCATTGTCCCTCAAGGACTTCTAAAACCATTTGCACTCACCGATAACGTTTCGCTTGCTCGCCGAAACGATTTCTAAGCTTCCGACACTTCCGAATCAACACCAAACGTGTCCGAAGATGTCTCCCATGTTCATTACACATAAGAGCAGAGGATTAATGCATCATCAGGCATTAAAATCACTAGCCACTCTTTCCAACTCGTTGCTCTACACAAAACTAACATTCGGCTATCCGAAATAACCTAAATCACCTCCAAACTTTCTCAAAACAAAGCCCAGCCAAGATCTATGAATTCTAACCCTTTCTAAACTTCAATCAACATCAAAAATCAACATAAACACATTCTTATATCTCCAACAACAACAGATCACAAAAACACCTCCAAAACCACAAATCCAGCATCTCAAACTTATTCGAGATTTATTTGTTAAAACCTCATTCTAAACATCAAATATCATCCAATATATATTAGAAATCAACCTCAAAACAAAGCTTAACATAGAAATACGAAAATCACCAAGATCTCATTAAGAATCTTGAATTTAACAACTATCTCATGTTTATAACATTAAAACAACTCAAAAACCATTAACAAAGGGTTGATAACTTGGGTATTTCAGTAAAGAACTGATCATTAGAAGAGAAGGACGAAGCTTACCTCTAATGGTTGATCTCTCCTCAATTTGGGTAGTTTTCTTGAAATCCAAAGCAAAAATCAAAATGATTTGTTGAAACAAAGATAGGAATTCTTTTGGAAGCTAAAATCTCAGCAAACGAAAATGAAAATTGATGAGAGAAAAGTGTTTGGCTGATTGGAAGTTGAGGGAAAATGAAAAGAGAAAACTATCGTGAAATTGGTTATGAAAAAGTCAACTTTGATTTCCTTTTTAATTCCTTTTATTTTCATTAATTAAATCATTATTAAAAGCTCCCAAATTAAAGAGAAATCTAATGAAAACATTTGGTAAAATTTGCTCCTTAAAGATTCAAAGTTTCAATCCTTTACAAAATAGTCACTAGTCAACTTTTGCAAAAAACTGCATTTTGGTCACTATACCAAAATGTAATATTTCCAAATCACATTTTGTAAAGTTGTTTTCACCACAACCATTTATATAATAAATGAGGATTTTTGGATATTTTCCCATATTTTTACAACATCCCGAACTAGGTGTTCCCTAAACCAACCTCAAGGGTTCGAACCGTTCTCGACCGGCCCGATTCAACATCTAAGACATCTAGGCCGAAAACCAGGGCGTTACAACTCTCCCCCACTTAAGGAATTTCGTCCTAGAACTTTACCTACTGGAAAAAGGTAAGGAAATTGCTTCTTCATGTCATCCTTCCTTTCCCTCGTGGCTTCCTCAACGCCACGGTGTCTCCACAAGACTTTGACCAGCTCGATGGTCTTACCCCAAAGAACCTTACTATCCGTATCCGAAATCTCAATGGGCTCCTCATCATACATCAAGTCTGGATTCAATGCAATCTACTCTACAGGCATAACATGCGACAGATTCGATCTATATTATGGATACATGGAACACATTATGTATCTTTTCCAATTCTGAAGGTAGTCTCAACTTGTAAGCAACAAGACCCACACGTTCTATCACCTCATATGACCCAATGAACCTTGGACTCAATTTGCCCTTCCGGCCAAATCTCATCACCTTCTTCCAAGGTGAAACTTTCAGAAATACATGTTTGCCAACTGCGAACTCTATCTCCTTACGCTTCAAATCCACGTTAGACTTTTGCCGGTCCGATGCTGACCTCAAAAGCTCACAAATGAGCTTCACCTTCTCGGTGGTTCCTTTCAACAAAGCTAGCATCGAAATCAACTTTTGTCCCGTTTCAGCCCAACAAAGGGGAGTTTTACACTTTCTCTCGTACAAAGCCTCGTATGGTGCCATTTGAATGCTTGCCTGATAGCTATTATTATAAGAAAACTCAACCAAAGGCAAGTGCTTCTCCCGAGAACCTTGAAACTCAATAACGCAACACCTCAACATATCCTCAAGCACTTGGATAACACGCTCTAACTGCCCATCCGTCTGCGGATGATAAGAAGTACTGAAATTCAACCATGTACCCAAGGCTTGATGTAAATATACACAAAACCTCGATGTGAACCTCGAATCTCTATTCGATACTATAGATTTCAGCACACCGTGCAAACGCACAATCTCAACAATGTACAACTCAGCTAACTTATCCAAGGTATACGTAGTATGCACAGGTAAGAAATGTGCACACTTCGTAAGGCAATCGACAATCACCCAAACCGGATTCTTTTTCGACGGTGATAACGACAATCCAAACACGAAGTCCATGGTAAGTTTTTTCCACTTCCATTTTGGGATTCTCAATGGCTGCAACAACCCAGATGGAACCTGATGTTCAGCCTTAACCCGCTGACAAACCATACATCTGCTAACGAACTTGGCAACATCCTTCTTCAACCCCACCCAATAGTACTCATCCTTCAAATCACGATACATTTTCGCACTACCAGGGTGCATAGCGAAAGAACTACTATGAGCTTCAGTCAGTATAGTGCGCCTCAGCTCCACATCATTCGACACCACTATTCGACTCCCAAAACACAGAACACCATCATCGTTGAAACTAAAGTTCGAAGGCCTTCCTTCCGTAATATCCTGAACATACGGTACAAGAGAATAATCAAGCAACTCCTTATCCTTGATTAACGGAACCAAAGATGGATTCACTTGCAACTCAGCAACACGACCACCATCTCGCGATATGCTTAGACAAGAAAACATCGCCCTCGACTCTACCGCCACTTTCCCGCTCAAAGCACCGGCCACAACATTGGCCTTTCCCGGATGATACTCGATCGTTAGGTCATAATCCTTAAGCAACTCCACCCAACATCGTTGCCTAAGATTCAACTCCTTCTGAGACATAAGATACTTTAAACTCTTGTGATCCGTGTACACAATACACTTCTCACCATATAGGTAATGTCTCCAAATCTTTAAGGCGAACACCACCGCCGCTAACTCAATATCATGTGTGGGATAGTTACGCTCATGCACCTTTAACTATCGCGATGCTTAAGCTACTACCTTACCTTCTTGCATCAGCACACATCCCAAACCAACATAGGATGCATCACTATACACCACAAACTCTTTTCTAGATTAAGGTTGAACCAAGATAGGAGCTTGCGTCAAAGCTTCCTTTAGCTTCTCAAAAGCTTGTTGTTTCAGTTCCGTCCACTCAAACTTAACATCCTTCTGCAACAACTTCGTCAAAGGAGCAACAATCATGGAAAATGCATCCACGAACCGTCAATAGTAACACGCCAAACCAAGGAAACTACGAACTTCATGAACAGACCTAGGAGGCTTCCAATTCACCACTGCCTCAATCTTCTGAGAATCAACACTAATCCCCTCGGCCAAAACCATATGACCAAGGAAAACAACTTCATTCAACCAAAACTCACATTTACTCAGCTTAGCATAAAGCTGATGCTCTAGCAGCACTTGCAAAACATTCCTCAAATGTTCCTCATGCTCCTCCTCAGTACGAGAGTACACAAGGATGTCATCGATGAACACCACAACAAACTTATCCAAGAACTCATGAAACACTATGTTCATCATATCCATGAATGCATCAGGAGCATTCGTTAAACCAAAAGGCATCACCAGAAATTCATAGTGCCCATACCTTGTCCGAAAAGCAATTTTTGGCACATCCACATCCTTAACCTTCAATTGATAGTACCCAGACCTTAAATCAATCTTTGAGAACAAAGTTGCTCCATGAAACTGATCAAAAAAACCATCTATCCTTGGTAGAGGATACTTACTCTTGATAGTTAACTTATTCAGCTGACGATAATCAATGTACATTCTCATCGTGCCATCATTCTTCTTTACAAACAAAACTGATGCACCCCAAGATTACACGCTAGGCCGAATAAAGCCTCAGTCAAGCAAATCCTAAAGTTGCGTCTTCAGCTCCTTCAACTCCTTAGGTGCCATTCGATAGGGAGAAATGGACACCGGAGTTATGTTCTCATACAACTCAATTCCAAACTCGACCTCCCGACTAGGCGGCAAACCAGGTAGCTCCTCCAGAAACACCCCAGGGAAATCACACACAGTCCTTATATCTTGCACTTGTACCTTCTTCGTGCTAGGATTCATTACAAAAACTAAATAAGCTTCACATCCTTGATGCAAAAATTGACTCGCTTCAAGCGTCGAAACCACATTAGATATGAACTTTACATTCTCTCCCACCACCACAACTTCATAATCATCAGCAAGTTTCGGTGAAACTCGCTTATTCTCAAAATCCACAACAGCCCTATGCTCAATTAGCCAATCCATGCCAAGGATTACATCAAATCCATAGAAAGGCAAATCCATAAGATCCACCAAGAACACATGTTCTTGAACCTTTAAGGGACACCTCCTATACAACTTCCTCGTTACAACCATTTCACCGAAAGAACTAGTCACACGCACACCAACAACCAAAGACTCAACGGGCAAACCAAGCATTTGAGCATGTTCACGCAATATGTATGAGTGTGTAGATCCAGAATCAATCAGAGAAAGTAATGACAAAGACTTTAAAGTTAAGGTACCTGCAATCACATCAGTGTCATTCCTCCCTTCACAGTGGGCATACACTCTGGCCTGGCCACCTCCTTCGGGTTGGACAGCTACTACATGTGCTACATTCCTCGCACCATCATCTCTATGCTGGAGATTGCCACGGCCGTGCCCACAGCCTCTATGTGGCTCAGCTACTCTCACTGGAGCCTGCCCCTCTCTCATCAGCTGAGGACAATCCCATTTCATCTGCCCACGAGAACCATAGTTCCAAAACATACCCATGTTGCCCCAGCACTCTCCCGTGTGCCTCCTGCCACACCGATTACATTCAGGGGTACAAACAAAAGCATTCGACCCTTGCTGACCTCTCCCGTGGTAACCTCACCCACGTCTAGCATCCATATGTTACCTTCTATCCTTAGGCCTCTTAAATCGATCCCTTCCAGCATCACGATCCGCAACTCGCTTCCCTGAGCTAGATCCTCCCGCTCGACTCACCAGACCAAGATTGAGCTCAATGTCCTTGGCTCGAGTGACCAGGACATCAAAATCATAGTAATTCAATGCAAGCATAAATGTCTTCATATCAGCCACGAGCCCATATCTAAAACGCTCGCATCTCTCTCGTTCATTAGGGATCAATACTGGTACATACTAGCTAAGGCGTACAAACTGCACTTCATATTCTGCCACAGACATGTTACCTTGCACTAGGGACATAAACTCCCTCTTTTTCTCGTCTAGTTAACGAACTCCCAGATATTTCCTCTTGAACGCATTCAGAAATAACGTCCAAGTCACCTCAGCATCTTCCAAACCAGCTATAGTGGTCGTCCACCACGTATAGGCATCACCATGCCACAGGGATACAATACATCCCAACTTCTGGACATCGTTACAGTTCATCTGCTCAAGGATCCTCTTGGTGCTCTCCAACCAAGATTTGGAACCCTCAGGGGTCAGCCCCCTAAACTCAGTCCCTCCTAGAATGCGGAGTCGCTCCAACAGCAAACTCGCACCAACACCAGCCTGAGGTGCAGCCACATGAGCACCAGCTACTGCCGCCCGAAAAGCTCCAGCAATAGCCTGAATTAGCACGGTCATATCAGGAGCACCTTGCCCTCGTGCCCCCTAAGGTTCAACAACCCCTATTCCAACTCCAACGTCACCAACCCCCCCGCTCCACCACCACCAAGTGGTCCACCAGGGGGATGAGGTGGTAGATTCTCAACACGTTCTTCCGTCTCATTCATCTCATTCTCAGCCGCATTACGCGTATTAATTATAATCGATACGCCCTGGATGGTCAAACTTCCCAGGTTTGAATCACCAGACTATATCTGTACGCTGAGGTACCGTATCGGTACGCCCTCGTCCAGTGACTAAAGAGGGTATCGATACGACCCTGTGTACCAGTACGCCCTCACAAACCAAGCAGGCCGTATCGATACGCTTTAAGGTGTACCGATACGCTGTAGTCTGCAAATGCTAAAAATGCAACTTTTGAACCTTAACGACCATTCCAAACCAATCCAACATATAGCTAAACATGTTTGCACACCAATATGCATCAAACACTCAAAGGTACAAGTCAAGGAAAACATCAAACAACATCATCATTTGAATTCTAAAGCATGCTTCCTAAGAGACAAAAACACCAAAAGACCATAAGCATCCCAATAAGCAAGGTAAATCTTTAAAACCACTTTAAAGACCTCTTACAAACCATATGAACCATATAAAACTTGCATCAATAATAGGGAGTCCAAAACATATCTCCCAAAGCGAACCATTAAATCCCATTGCCAAATATCATTACTAAAGTAAATGTAAAACATCACCATACTTGAGCTTTACTATTCCTTGGATCTTCTTAAGCCTCCTTGCTGCCCAAAGTGTCTAAACTATCTGCATTGTTGGTAAAAGAGAACGTAAGCACGATAGCTTAGTGAGGCATGCTCTAAAAACTCCAACACAACAATGCAAGCTTTTAAAATCTCATTCTTGAAATTCATTTCCAAAACCATGTTCTTTCTATCTCATGCTTGAAAATCATTTCAAAGCAAATCACCATTTGAAAACCACATGTACCATCTATCTATATATCTCATGCATTCAACGAATGCAAGTCTCATGGCAAAGCCACACATGCTTGATATTCAAAAGCATTTCATAAATCTTAAAATCTCATATGCATTTCTCATTGCATAAAAAATCATTTCAACATTGGTACATGTGAATCAAATACATTCTAATATATTGGTATTTCATATTTTATCTTTACTCGGATATGCGGATTAGCTTGACATAGAGCCAATTCTACCTGGTGGAATCTCACATCACCGAACTCTCATGGCGGTACCTCTCTTCGCCACAAAGCTTGGGTGTTTCACCAAGACCTACCCCGATGGTATCTCTCATCATCAAATTCTCACTTTGGATCAGGACGGAACCACCCCCATTGCCCGACTCCAAAGAGCACGTACGAATTTTTAGTTTATAGTGCACTTTCATCCTATTAGTCAACCAATTATATCCGGTAATCATCTCATCATTTATGTCAATATATTTCATTAAAATCATCATCTCACCTAATGTTTTGATGCAACATTTCTAAAATCAATCTCATCCCATTTCAAAACCACAACTCATGGGATCAATATGAAACAACATTTCATGGGATCAATATGAAACAACATATTATGCCATAAATCATTCATAAAACAGTAGGAATTTGTCTATCTCAAATCAAGAGCATGTCAAAAGCATTTAGGGGCATCGACCACTTTTCGAGAGCAAATATAACATACTTCCAGACTTAGTATGGTGCTTCAAACCAATCCTAAATCCCCAAACCTTGTTTCCTTGTCCCTCAAGGACTTCTAAAACCAGTTGCACTCACTGATAATGTTTCACTTGCTCGCCGAAACAATTTCTAAGCTTCCAGCACTTCCGGGTCAACACCAAACGCGTTCGAAGATGTCTTTCATGTTCATTACACATAAGAGCAGAGGATTAATGCATCATCATGCATTAAAATCACCAGCCATTCATTCTAACTCGATGCTCTACACAAAACTAGCATTTCGGCTATCCGAAATAACCGAAATCACCTCCAAAATTTCTCAAAACAAAGCCCATCCAAGATCTATCAATTCTAACCCTTTCTAAACTTCAATCAACATCAAAAATCAACATAAACACAACCTTATATCTCCAGCAACAATAGTTCACCAAAACACCTCAAAAACCACAAATCTAGCATCTCAAACTTAGGAATCCAAACCTATTCGGGATTTATTTGTTAAAACCTTATTCTCAACATCAAATATCATCCAAAATATATTAGAAATCAACCTCAAAACAGAACTTAACATAGAAATACGAAAATCACCAAGATCTCATCAAGAATCTTGAATTTAACCAATATCTCATGTTTATAACATTAAAACAACTCAAAAACAATTAATAAAGGACTGATAACTTGGGAATTTCAATAAAGAACTGATCCTTAGAGGAGAAGGGCGAAGCTTACCTCTAATGGTTGATCTCTCCTCAATTTGGGCAAGTTTTCTTGAAATCCAAAGCAAAAATCAAAAGGATTTGTTGAAACAAAGATAGGAATTCTTTTTGGAGTAAAAATCTCAGCAAACAAAAATGAGAATTTATGAGAGAAAAGTGTTTGGCTGATTGGAAGTTGAGAGAAAATGAAAAGAGAAAACTATCGTGAAATTGGTTATGAAAAAGTCAACTTTGATTTCCTTTTTAATTCCTTTTTATTTATTTAATTAAATCACTATTAAAAGCTCTCAAATTAAAGATAAATCTGATGAAAACATTTGGTAAAATTAGCTCCTTAAAGATTCAAAGTTTCAATCCTTTACAAAATAGTCACTAGTCAACTTTTGCAAAAACTGGATTTTGGTCACTATACCAAAATGTAATATTTCCAAATCACATTTTGTAAAATTGTTTTCACAATAATCATTTATATAATAAATGAGAATTTTTAGATATTTTTCCATATTTTTACAACATCCCGAACTAGGTGTTCTCTAAACCAACCTCAAGGGTTCGAATCGTTCCCGACCGGCCCGATTCAACATCTAAGACATCTAGGCCCAAAACCAAGGCATTACAAACGCCTTTTGGATTAACCAATGCACCTGTTGCTTTCATGGACATGATGAATCGCGTATTCCATGAGTTTTTGGATCAGTTTGTGGTAGCGTTCATCGATGACATCCTTGTGTATACTCGTACCGAGGAGGATCATGATAGACACTTAAGGATAGTGTTGCAAGTGTTGTTGGAGAACCAGCTTTATGCAAAGCTGAGCAAGTGTGGGTTTTGGCTTAGGGAGGTAGCCTTCCTTGGACATGTTGTATCAGCCGAGGGGATTTGTATTGATCCACATATGGTAGAGGCAATGATGAATTGGAAAGTGCCTAAGTCAGCGACAGAAGTGTGAAGTTTTCTTGGCTTGGCTGGATATTGCTGTAGGTTTGTTGAGGGTTTCTTGAAGATTGTTGCACCTTTGACCAAGCTGTTGCAGAAGAATGTTCGCTTTGAGTGGACAGATGCAAGGCAGCAAACTTTTGAGAAGCTAAAGGAAGCTTTGACGCAAGCTCGTGTCTTGATTCAACCTGAGTTTGGTAAGGAGTTTGTAGTCTATAGTGATGCGTCCTATATCAGTTTGGGTTGTGTGTTGATGCAAGAGGGTAAGGTAGTGGCATATGCATCTAGGCAGTTGAAGGTGCATGAACGTAACTACCCTAATCATGATCTTAAGCTCACGGCTGTTGTGTTTGCCTTAAAATTTAGAGGCATTACCTTTATGGTGAGAAGTGTGTTGTGTTCACAGATCATAAGAGTTTGAAGTATCTTATGTCTCAAAAGGAGTTGAATCTTAGGCAACGACGATGGGTGGAGTTTCTTAAGGATTATGATCTGTCGATCGAGTATCATCCTGGGAAGGCCAATGTTGTGGTCGATGCTTTGAGCAAGAAGGTGGTTGTGGAGTTAAGGGCGATTTTTGCTCGCTTGAGCATATCACGAGATGGTGGTCTTGTTGCCGAATTGCAAGTGAAACCATCCTTGCTTCAGTTGATCAAGGATAAGCAATTGCTTGATGAATCTGTTGTCCCTCACGTTCAGGATATTGCAGATGGTAAGCCTTCGGATTTCAGTTTCAATGACGATGGTGTTTTGTGCTTTGGGAGTCGGATAATGGTGTTGAATGATGTTGAGTTGAGGTGCACTATTCTAACTAAAGCTCATAGTAGTCCTTTTGCTATGCACTCTGGTAGTACGAAGATGTATCATGGTTTGAAGGATGAGTACTATTGGGAGGGTGGAAGAAGGATGTTGTCGAATTTGTTGGCAAATGCATGGTTTGTCAACGAGTGAAGGCTGAACATCAGGTTCCTTCTGGGTTGTTGCAACCGTTGAAAATCCCATAATGGAAGTGGGAAAGGATTACCATGTATTTCCTGTCTGGTTTGCCTTTGCCACTATCAAAGAAGAATTCAGTTTGGGTGATTATTGATCGCCTTACGAAGTGTGCACATTTCTTGCCTGTGCATACTACGTATACAATGGATAAGTTGGTTGAGTTGTACATTGTTGAGATTGTACGTTTGCATGGGGTACTGAAGTCTATAGTGTCGGATAGAGATCCGAGGTTCACATCGAGGTTTTGGGAATGTTTACATCAAGCCTTGGGTACACGGTTGAATTTCAGTACTTCTTATCATCCTCAAATGGATGGACAGTCGGAGCGTGTTATCCAAGTGCTTGAGGACATGTTGAGATGTTGTGTTATTGATTTTCAAGGTTCTTGGGAGAAGCACGTGCCTTTGGTTGAGTTTGCTTACAACAATAGTAACCATGCAAGCATTCAAATGGCTCCATACGAGGCTTTGTATGGGAGAAAGTGTAGAACGCCTCTTTGTTGGGCGGAAAATGGGCAAAAGTTGGTTTCGGTGCCGGCTATGTTGAAAGGAACCACCGAGAAGGTGAAGCTCATTTGTGAACGTTTGAAGGTAGCATTAGATCGGCAAAAAGTCTTATGCGGATCTGAAGCGTAAGGAGATTGAGTTCGCGGTTGGTGAACATGTGTTCTTGAAAGTATCGCCTTGGAAGAAGGTGATTAGATTTGGGCGTAAGGGTAAGCTTGGCCCGAGGTTTATTGGACCATATGAGGTTGTGGAGCGTATTGGTCCCGTGGCTCATCGGTTAAGGTTGCCTCCCGAATTGGAAAGTATTCATGATGTGTTTAATGTTCGATGTTGCGGAGGTATAGATTGGATCATTTGCATGTGATGCCTGTTGAGGAGATAGAGTTGAATCGGGATTTGTCTTATGATGAGGAACCAGTGAAGATCCTTGATTCGAGTAGCAAATTTCTTCGTGGCAAGACGATAGAACTTGTGAAGGTGTTGTGGCGACACCAAGGAGTTGAGAAGGCCACATGGGAAAGCAAGGCGGAGATGTTGAAGCAGTTCCTGCATCTTTTTCCTTCAGGTAAAAATTTTGAGGATGAAATTTTCTAAGTCAAGGAGAGTTGTAATGCCCTAGTTTTGGGCCTAGATGTTTTAGACATCGGATCGGGCCGGTCAGAAACAGTTTGAATCGTATTAAGTGGTTCAGGGAGATCAAGGTTCGGGATAAGATAAAAATATGACAAAATTGCTAAAATCCTCTAAAATCATGTTTAAGAGGTTGTCAAATCAATTTTACAAAATGAGTTTTGGAAGAGGTGCATTTTGGGTAGTGACCAAAATGTAAAGTTTTAAAACTATGGAAAATGCAAATTTCAAAAGAGGGGTCAAAATCTTAGAATCTTTAGGGAGCTTTTGCAATTACACCTTTCCTTAAATTGACATGTGTTTTAAATGAGTTTTAAAATAATTGATTAAAAATGGATTTTTATTTTAATTAATAAAATGGTAATTTGAGAAGTTTCATTTTTACGTAACTAACTTTCCAATCCTCATTTTAGAAAAACCCATTTCTAAAACCTTTTCTCTAGATTTCTTTTCTCCCAAACACCCTCTTTTTGATTTCTCATCCATTTCCAAAAATTTTCTTCAATTTCTTCAAGATTTGTGAAGCAAAAACATGTCAAACATTAAGGAAAGCAAGGATTGGAGGTAAATCCCGTTCTCAACCTCTAATTAAGGTACTTTATTGAAATTCCCAAGATTATTGACTCTTAATTATTGTTTTTAACTGAGTTTTGATTATAGTTTTGATTTAAGATTAAAATCTTGCAAAATAAAGGTTTTATTCTTGTTTTTCGGAGTGTTGTTGATGATCTATGTTTTAGATTGATTATAATTGAGTTTTGGTATGATTATGATGTTGAAAAAGTGTTTTGATGATATAGATCTCAAAATCCTTGAGATCCTTGAGTTTTATAATAGTTTTAGTTGAGTTTTTGAAGTGTTTTGATGGTTATATGATTGCTGGAGATATAAGGAAGGGTTTAGGTTGTTTTTAGGTTTGTTTGATGAATATTAATGGTTGGAAGTGATGATTGATGGCTGAGCTAGGTTTAGGAGGCAATCGAATGAGTTTTTGGTTGTTTCGGATGGGTAAGTTGATATAGTTTTGCTGGGCAACGAGTTTGTGTTTAGTTGCTGGAGTTTGAATGCATTTTAATGCATTGGATCTCTATTTTTGCTACTCTAAAAGCAGGGGACATTGATCCGGAAGCAAGCGAAGCAATTTTGGAAGCTTCGGACGAGTGATCTTCGCGTAAGTATAGCGAAAGTCTCTCTCAGATTGTGCTATGTTTTCCAGCTTTGAAACGTTTTGAACATGGTTTTAGGAGCTTAGTGTAAGTTTGAAACACTTAGCTAAGCTCAAGAGTAAGTATAGAGAAAGTCTCTCTCGGATTGTGCTATGTTTTGGTTTAAAATGCACTTGATTTAAATGTGTTTTGATTATTGTTTTAAAGCATATTTTGAGCAATGATGTTGCTGGTTTTAAATGACATTTTGTTAATGCACATGGTAACTGATCCTTGAGTTTATATGATTTATGCAATTGGTTTTAAGCATGTTAATGCTTGTGGAAGTGGCATTGTGATTCATGCTTGTAAAACAGTGAATTAATGATGATTGGTGATTATATTGGCAAGTGATGGTAAATGGTTTTGGTTACTTTAATCGGATATAGTTAGTCGACTATAAGATTGGGTGCACCGTGAATAAAGTCGCCTTGGATGTCGAGGGGTTGTGATTGTGTCGTAAACTCCATCCAAGTATCCTAACGATCAAGGCTAAGATCACAATGGAGGATGGTTTAATCATGTGTGTGAATCTTGTGGTTTGTGTCCCGTGCTCTCGTTAGTGGAATTATACAACTACCGATGAGTGATGTTGAAGGGTTGTGATTGTGTCGTTTACTCCATCATGGGTGTTGAGGGGTTGTGATTGTGCCATTAAACTCCACCTTGTGTAGCTGGTAGTGTGTATGAAGCGTGTGGGACAACGCTTGTAATCCACGTATCTGATTGTGTCAATTGTGTTGTGTTTTGATATGGATCTTGTTATTGATAACTTGCGAGCCAATATAATGATAATGATATAATGAATTAATGATGAACGTTTATTTTGAGAAAGCATGTGATGCTTGAGATTTATGCTAGAATGCATGTGATGCTTGGTTTAAGCATGAGCAAAGGTTTTTGCTGTTGTAATTAATGATGCTATGAGCATATGGATTTGAAAGTGGATACAATGTTTTAAAGTGCATGTTTTAAAGGAAGGCATGTGTTTACAAAGAATGATATTTTGGTTTTTAAAATGCATTGATGAATGTTTTGGTTTTGTAGCGGTCCTCACTAAGGTTTATGCTTACGCTCATTTGTTTCATCAATGCAGAGAATTGAGCATATTTAAAGCAAGCAAGCAAAGGATATCCAAGTGTTTTGGCTAAGCAAAGTATGTGGTTTTACTTTAGTGTAATAAGAGGCAATGGGAGGGATTTCCACTCATGAATTGTTTGGTGATGTGAAACACCTTGAGCATGTTTAGTTTGGTGTTTTGAGGCTTGTAAATGGTCTCCTTATGGTTTATGGTCTTTTATTTGGCGTTTTGGCTATGTTAAGGGTTGTGCTTAAGGGCATGCTTATATGGTTCCATAATCCTCATGAATTGTCCTGCTTAATGTTTGTCTTACGAGTGGTTGATGATGCATATGTGTTTGAAATGTTTGATATACCTTGCATGGATGTTTTGGACATGTTTAGTTGATGTTAATTGTTGTTTTGGGGTTGTTGGATGTGCATTTTTGGTATGTGTATCGATACTCGAGATTGAGTATCGATACTCGAAGGCATTTTTTCAGGCAAATCAACACAAGGGTATCGATACGAATTGCCCGAGTATTGATACGCCTGTGCAAAGTTTGAAGGTCATACCGATACGTAGGGAAGTGTATCGATACAATTTTCCCAACTTTGGCTACTACCTTCTCACGTATTGATACGGGCTTAAGTGTACCGATACTTGACCGTTATTTTCAGTTGAAAGTATCTTTTAAAGTTCTGAAATGTTGCATATTGGTCCCTAGATGTTGTATGTTCAATTGGTTGAGTTTGGATGACCCGTTTGTTATGAAATTTGACATGGAAGCATGTTAACTGACTAACTAAGGATTGGTAATCTTAAAATTGGATTAATCCCTGTAATTTTTAGAAATTATACTTTAGTCCCTAAAAGTTAAATGTATGCAATTGAACCCTAATCGAGCTCCGTTTGTTGCGTCGTTTGTTTCTAAGAGTTTAATTAACGCATAGGATCTTAATGTGCATCTAGAGAAGATAAAAAGGAAAAAATAGGGTCATTAATCGAGGTCGGCTTTAACAAGTTGGCTTCGGTTTTCCCCGTGTAATCTTCTTAGTTCGGGTGGCCGTCTAGGCCGGGCTAAGGAGGTTACAAAGATTCAAGCCTCCTCTCAACCCTCAGCCAATTTTTAGTTTTTTCTTTCACTTTTCTTCATTTTATTTTTTATGTTTTCTTTATCACTTATATTTATTTTTCTGTTATTATTATTTTTTTCTATTTTCTTTTGTGCATTGAGGGTAATGCCCATCTCGAGTTTGGGGCGATAGATCTTGCATTTTTTGTCTAGGCATACTTAGTAGCATATAGGTTGCATTGTACTTGTCTTAGTGATAATCGGAAAAGAAAATTTTGTTATATAACTTGTGCCTATGATAGTTAGCCGATTACTTATTTTCGTACCAATAATAAATTGAACTTAATATGGGAAAAGCATGAAAAATGACTTAGAATTTTTTTAATTGCCAAAATTGTCAAACACCACTGTTACGTGCTGAATTTGTTAGAATATCTAATGAACACTACATACTTGTTTTTAGAATTCTTTGCAAAGTTCTAACAATGGTTGCAGGTAGTCGCCGAGGGAGAAAAGAGAAATAGAAAAATACAGCACTGCCACAGCAACAGGAGTAAAAACAAAGAACATTGATGTTTACCCTAGAGGGTCCCGCAACATGCTCTAGGAAGAATCATGTGCGAGGACACTCTGCTGCTATCGAAGTCCATGAATATGAAAGTTTTAAAGTGACGAACAAACTAGCATGAGTGAATGAAAGTCTTCATGGGATGACTTTACTCCATGGGTTCAGGGTTTTGTAGTTTGCTCCTATCTTAATTTCAAACCTAGAAGAGTAGTTGTGATAAGCTGAAGCCCTCATTGTCATGATTAAAATATTGCGCTTAATTGTGCTGCCTCGATAGCAACATTATATATTGTAACAACATCTTTGTTTATTTAGTTATTCTGAGTTATTTTCTTGCTAAGTTCCCTCCAATAATCTAATATAGGTGCTACGGCCTTGAGGTATGAAATCAAATTGAAAATAGGTTTTTCTTTCTGATTAATATAAGGGCAAGTATGTTACGTTGCATTGCTTAAGGACAAGCAATAGTTCGAGTTTGGGGGTGTGTAAAGTGTCCACAAGTTCTATATTTCATGCACATTCCATCTCATATTATTGTTGTTTTTGAGTACATCTTAGGCATAATTAGGACCATGCATTGCATTTTACAGTACTTCTTTTCTTTGCCATGTTTTTATAGATTATCTTTTATTTGGTGAAGAAAAGGTATTGTTTTAGTGTACTTTTGGTTTTAGGTACTAGAGGCTGACAGAGGGAAAGAGGAGCTGAGAATGTGATGCTGAGGCAGCGAACCAGGGTGTTGTACTGATGTAGTTCCAGATAGAGACAGTAGCTGTCGAGTAGCTTCCGCCACCAACCTTGCTGCCCAAGACAACAAACTATGGAGTTGGAGAACCAGAGTGCGATTTGTAGAGCAAAAAATCCTGATTCTATCGATGTTGTCCACTCGATTTTCCGACGTCTGTAGCAATAGGCAGAGTCGCCGAAGCTAAATCTCGAGATTGCTTGCGGAACAAGGCAACGTGATAAAGTCCACATTCAACTCAAAGAAGTCAGAGTTTAAAGTCACATTTAATGTGAAAAGCTACTTTGAAGACTTTTACTTCAAGAAGGACTAGACCTAGCTAATGCTTATATATAACCATTGTAATTCTAATTCAAGATAGCTTAGGTTTTCCTTAGGCATAGCTTAGGTTATTCTTGTCGCCGACATGTTCTAAATCTCTTTTTGGGTTTGGGTTATGTTGTAATTAGTTGTGAGAACGATTGTTTAGGTTTTCAAGTTTGTTTTTGCAATAAAATACTCTTAGTTTGCTTAATTCATGTGCTCACTTCCTTCAATTAGTTCCAAAAGTCCAGTTGAAGAATCCTTTTGTCGGGAACGGCAATGTCAAACTCATGAAAGAATTAAGCATGGTCTCATCATGACGAGGTGTTGACTAATTCAGGTTATACATAAGTTAGAATTTTAGCGGCTAAAAGGAGCAACCAAACGTTAGTTGTTTGTGTTAGGTTTACGCTGAGATTGCTAGGTATTGCCTACATCATGCAACAACAGAATCCTAGCCTAGACATAGGTAGGATCACTTTAGCATTGCTTCGCCGAAGTTGGAGTATCTGCCAGACTTGCAGCCGGGACTTCTCTCTATCTCACCTATCGGGACAGCAAAAGGTGCAAGAGCAGAGTGTCGTCATCATAGCGAAAGTTGTTGCCGCCTCAATCCGTCACTACCCGCCAAGGTAGAAGATCGTGGCAGTGCAAAACAACTTGTCCTATTCAACGCAGTTTCACACTAAGCAGCAGCATAACCCTGCCCTCTCTATCAATCTGATCACTTCCTTATTAATTACTTGTGTTTTTATTTTACATTTCTTCTCAACAAACATCTTACTTGTGCATTTACTTTTCTTGTGCATGAACAAAAATTCGAATGAAGCTGTCCAATCCCTGTGGGAGACGATATCTTATATACTATAACTTGACAGAAGTATGCACTTGCGCTCATTAATAGAGAACACTCAAACGCTCTACAATAGGGAAATAATCTCAGCCTCAATATGTCTTGATGGACTCTGTGTATTTTGAATGCTCTACAGATGTCAAGGAATCCTTTTAAGTGTTGACGAGCATCTTCTGTGGTAGTCCTACCAAATTGCCCTAACGTGTTGATCATGTTAAACATACTGAGCTTCAGCTCGAAGTGATCCGCCTCAATCTCGGGTTCTGTCACTGTCGAATCGAACCCTATAAAGTCATGTTCCAAGTAGTCTTTAGTGGTTCGAACATATTGTCGTTGTCTGGGCGGCACTTGTTGTTCTCTGGGCGGCAGGTCTTGCTGCCCATCCATGTCGTTCGCAGCATTGTTGGCAGGGTTTTCATTTTCCATGTTTCCTTTGCTTTTCTTTCTTCTTTGGTTTTTCCTAGGGCTGGTATGAGTTCTTTCTTTAGCTCTCTTGCTATTCATTCAATATCATCATAGAAAACAATTTCTCCTTTTGGATTCGCCCTGGTCATGCACTAGCAAAGGAAACTGTAAAATTATTTTTTTAAGTAAAAATAAAATCTAAAAATAAAATAAAATGTAAAGAAATAAAAGTGCAGAAATTAAAGATGAATTTTGTTGTTACCAATCCCCGACAACGGCGCCAAAAACTTGTAGAGCGTTTGGGTGTTCTCTATTTATGAGCGTAAGTGCACACTCTTGTCAAGTTATAGTATAAAAGATACCATCTCCCACAGGGATTGGACAGCTTCATTCGAATTGTTGTTCCTGCACAAGAAAAGTAATTGCACAATTAATTTTATTGTTTGAGAAGAAAAATAGAATAAAACACAAGTAATTAAAAGAGAAGAAATCAAGTTGATAAAATGGGCAGGGTTATGCTCCTGCTTAGTATGAAACAACGTTGAATAGGATAAGTTAATTTGCGCTGCCATACTCTGCTACCTCGACGGTGGATGGCAGGTAGACTGCTGAGATCCTCTCGCTTCCTTGGTAGGGGAATGGAACTGCGTCTCGGCGGCAAACTCGATAGAACTACAAGGCTCGGTAGAACGCTTCGAAGGTGACTCTTCTTATGTCTAAGTCAAAGTGTTGTTGATTCCCACTGCAGATAATACCAGTCGCGGCGTGAATCGTGCAAAGTCAGCAATGTTGATTCGTCCTCTTTTAGCCGCCTTAAACCCTTAACCTATGTCTAGGCTAGATTGATTGTACCGTCTATAGATGAAATTGTACTTACTCATTTCTTGAGTTTGACTCACTCGATACCGAACAAATGGATAGTATTCAACTAATCTTTCACCTTAATTGAAAACTATGAAGAACATGGAATAAGTAAACCTTGTACTTTTGTTTGCAAAAAAAAACTTGAAATCTTAAACAACCGTTCTCACAACTAATTACAACTTAACCCAAACCCAAGGAGAAATTTAGAACATGTTGGCGGCAAGAAAACCTAAACTATGCCTAAGGAGAACCTAAGTTATTTTGAATTAGAAGTACAATGGGTATATATAGGCATTAGTTAGGTCTAGTACTTCTTGAAGTAGAAGTCTTCAAAGTAACTTTTTACATTAATTGTGGCATTAAACTCTGACTTCTTTGAGTTGAATGTGAACTTTATCGCGTTGCCTTGCTTCGTAAGTAATCTCGAGTTCTTCTTTCGGCTGGAATGCGTTTAAGCAAATGGGGATCCTAGAAGTAGAATTAAAGTTGGCAAGTCCAGTATATGGGTTTAGCAATCAGCCCATTGAGGTAAAAGGCTCCATTCAGTTGTCGGTAACTATAAGTGAGCATAGTAACAATGTCACTCAAATGGCTAATTTTTTAGTCATAGATAACCCTTCGGTGTACAACGCCATCTTCGGTATACCTTTGATGAGAAAAGCCAAGATGATTGTGGCCTCATTCTGCTTACAGGTCAAATTCCCTACACCTTTAGGAGAAGGTTTGATGCAGACTGACCAAAAGGTGGCGTGGCAGTGCCACATTATGTCCCTCTAGTTAGCATAGAGGTAGAAGGGTCATAAACATAGTGGAGAAGGAGGTGCAGTACAAGTGAGAGGACCTGAGGTTAATGCTTTCAGAAAGACCATGATGAACTTGGAAAGTCTCTATGTGAGAGAGGAAGACGGGTGCAGTAAGCCAAAGTCGGTGGACAAAATGGAGAATTTAGAGCTGCACCCTGGTGAGCCTGCAAAGGTCACCAGGATAGAGTCAAGGTTAGACAAGCATCACAAGATGAGGCTTTTAAAGTTTCTAAGGGACAATGTAGATGTATTCACATGGTCTACTACAGACATGACTCATAGATAATCAAACATTCCTTGCAGATTAACAAAACGGTCAAACCCGTCAGGCAAAAGAAGAGGAATTTTTTAGAGGAAAAGGTACATGCGATAAGACAAGAAACTAAGAAGCTCGTCACTACTTTGCATGTTCTTTCCTTTTGCTTTGCCTTATAATCATTGTGCAATTCCTGCAACTCTTTCAGATCAGGACTAATCTTCTTGTTTTGTTCCACCATCTCTTTTTCCTTTCCCTCATGCATGCTTACCTGCAGCTTCACTATTGTCAGTTCTTTGGTGAGATCACTGATTCCCTTTTCGTACTTCTTCAAATACAACTCACAGTCATGCTTGAGCTTCTCTAAAGCCGAGGGGGCTTCCTTAGCAGTCTGAGTGGAGGAACTAGCATTTACCGACCTTTCTTGAAATGTGTTGTCGTTGATCCTTTGCGTTCTCCATTCATCGTATCTCGCCATCACACTTGAGTCTTGATATGGTTGGACCCTTCTCCGTTTTTCCCATGCTCTTGCAGTCTAAACTATTATCCCCTTGTAGTCATTTGTCTTGTGTGCGTACTCAAACTTTGCCATTCCCGTAGTAGCTGATATAAATTGTCCTGAACAAAATTGTCTAGATACTAGCAAAGGGAAATAAGTTGTTCCTCCCCGAAGTCCTGGCAGTGGAACCCAGTCTCTGTCTCCACACCGATATAAGAAGTTGTTCCCCTAATCAACCATGGAGCCTTCCATACCACATCAGTATCTTTTAAGTCCTTGAAATATTATTCCCAATGTTCTCACTCTTTTCCTCTAAAGGACAGCTAGCTATGTGTTCTTTAATCGGTGAATATGCGTCAAGATACTCGATTCCTTTGTAAGATGTGTTCCACCTGTGACATCTAAACCAGATTCCAAGTAGTTGTGCGCATCCCAAAAACCTTCCTTCTCCTGATCTCTTGCAAGCAGTCAACGATCTGTAAGTTTCTGTCAAGATAGCATGCACTGGGTTGACTCCTCTCTCTAGTTACTCAAATTGTCCCACAGTCGACGGGTCAATATGCCCCAGAGTCCTTGGAAATAAGACCAACCCGTAGATACACAAGGCAAAAAGGCTTCTCATCCTGACCAACTCATCATTACTTGCCAATATCAGTTCTTTAAGGCTCCTCCAGTTGATTCGTTGTCTATCTTCATTTTGATTTGTGATGTCATTATTTGCCATTTTTCTATCCAACCACTCTTTTGTTTTTCCTATTAATGATATTAATTTCTTGATGAAGCTTGAATTATTGACGGGTTGGTATAAATCTTATCACTTTTAATTGCTCCTTCATTTCATTATCCCACTGATCCCACATCTCTTTTACTTTCGGTAAACAGGTATTCTGATTAGTATTTATCTTTACATAACCCTTCATTTTGGACGCTTCACTCTTACTGAGGTTGTCCCCCTTCTCGTGCTTAGTTTGCTCGGACCAGATCCAGACTGTTGTATTATCTTCTCCTATCTTAAACTCTCAAGACATATCGAATACTTCCAAATTGATTGACTCCCAATTCGATGCCAAAACAAATGCAATTCATGTCAAGATTTATTCAAAACAAAGAAAACAAAACAAAAAAACTCGTGTTATTACTGTGAATTAATATGAAAAGCAAGCAAACAAATTATTAATATAGAGAAACACATAATATGTAGAAAGAAAAATAACCAGAGAAATGTATTTAAACCAGCAGCACCTGTCCTAGGTCCCTGTCTGGCTCTAGCGGGCTGGGATTCTAAAACATAATGTGGGCTTTGTTCTAGACTCTTGGTTCTCGAACTATTGTTACCGTCTATTGCAACAATAAGACATCAATTCAGTAGTATAGGTCCCTTATAACGGAGGCATGAGCCCCACGACGTATATTGTTAGTATACCAGAAGAAGACAAAAATCTGAACTCGAAGCTGGAGAGCATGACCTTGGATATTGTCTTTCTCCCACTTAAGGGTGAAAACCTCGGGTCGAGGGTTTATGCATGAATGACAGATAAATCATACACAAAAGCTACCCTAATTTTTCTTGGAAATCCATCCAACAATTCTCTTAGAAAAATTAAATTTAGATTATTGTTCGAAATGCCAAAATGCCACGTGGAATTAATTAATAGGCCTGACTCTTAATTTTGTCCCAAGCGGAGTCGCCAAGCTGTCGCGACCGTTTTTAAAAACCGTTTGTGGAAAAATAGCCTGACGATTTCGGTTTTGGAAATCGGGGTTTTTTCATTTAATCTAATCTTGAAATGAGGGGGTTTTCCATTTTAATCAAATTTCCTTTATGTTCTTAAAAATCGTTTTGGAGTCGCCACTGATCACTTTGGTAGAACGGACACCATAAAAAGCGGACCAGAGATTCTTTTAATAAAATTCGGGTTCGGGAGTCGGTTACGTGTAGGGAAGGGTTAGAACCCCTATAAACTCCCGTTATCGGTACCTTATTAATTCCACGTGGCATTTTGGCATTTCGAACATTAATCTGAATTTAATTTAATCTTTAAGTGTTAAATGGATTTCGTTTCGAATGAGAATATCCTTTTGTAAAAAAAATACATTTTAGACGAATATAAGTTTTGAAACGTCCCAATACATTAGGAAACTTCAATTTATATTCAAAATGTATCTCAACATAAAAGGTTTAATGCATGTTCGATTATTGTCTTGTTCATTTTAAGTAAAACCTAATTAAGGCTCCATTGTTATGAATATTTATCTATGTGGATGTCTATCATGATAAGAACTTTATCAAGGAGATTTGATTTACTTTATCATTAGAAATATTATCTTCATTAATTAGAGTTTAATGTATTATGTACTTCTTATGCCTATAAATAGATGATTCATTGAAAGCATTGTACACACAATTCTATATTTGAGAATAATACAAATCTCCCTATTTCTCTCATCTCTTTGTTCTTCCATTATTGTTCTTTGTTCTTATTATTGTTCTTTGTTATTTTATTCACAACACGTTATCAGCACGAGACTCTAATCAATTGAGATCTTCATCGTTGGAATCCAAAAGAAGTTATCGAAAAGAATGAATTCGATTATAGAATGAAACTAAAGATAAGTTTTTTTCCTCTAGTTTTTTCGCTATCGATTGTCTTTCTCTTTATATTTTAATTTTTATTTTATTTTTTTGGAAAGAATGGAAGTATGCTTAATCGCATCGATTCCAATCTCGCTCAAAGAATTGATCTCTCAAGCGACCTAAATCCATATCAAGGGGATCGTGGGGAGAAGATGATTATCTTGAGTATATTTACAGATAAGTATTTTTTATGGATTCATGATATATAATATGGTGAATGTTTTTTTAAATTTTATTTAACTATATTTTAAGTTTTGCATGATATGCTTAAATGGCTTGGAAAGAGACGTGGCGTAAAGAAATTATGAGAAGTTGTTTCGGTCATTTGCTATGTCTCCATTGTCCTCGAGAGGAGAATTATTATCGGTAAATGAAAGAAAATAGAAGCAAATTTTGTTTGCGAAACATGACGAATATGATACCGGTCCAACTTTATTTGGACATTGTTGGTCCAACTCTTTTGGACGTTGTTTATTTTCTTATAACCCTCGAAAGGAAAAAATCATCTTCTAATTATTCTCATAACTTTGAAGATAATTATTTATTTATTTTTATTTATTTTACTTTATGTTTATTATTTTACACACATTAATTATTTACGTTTTATATTTATATATTATGATATTTATTTATTTTGTTTAACATGATTACTTGTCAAATACAATCTATGGTGACGATTTGTGCTCAACATAAGCATAAGATATATTTTCTCATTTAAATGCAAGGGAATAATGTGAGTACTATATCTCAAAGTACTGAAAATATTGATTCTCTATAAGAGCAATAAATTCTTGAGAGAAAACACATTATGAAAAGTGCAGAATTGCGAATATTGCAATAATTACCACTAATGGTAATAATATCGTCACCACTAAAGTGGAAATTTTAAGAGAGCAATATGAATTCACAAAATATTCCTTTGGGAATTATAGATAATTCTGTCGAATGAAGATATATTGCTAGATTCTCAGTGAATAGTGATCAAGTGAGACACAACTTATTTAGTTCAGATTTTTCTGATAAAAAAGAAGATTGGATTTATGATTATTCAGAATTTAATCGAATCGTAGGTACTGGACATTGCGATTTCATATATTCTGCTATTCTCCAGGAGAATGCTGATTTATTGGCAAAAGGACGAAGAAATAGATTTATTATTCCATTTCAATTGATTCAAGACCAAGAGAAAGAGAAAGAACTAATGTTGCATTCACATTCAGGTATCTCGATGGAAATACCCATAAATGGTATTTTCCGTAGAAAAAGTATTCTGGCTCTTTTTGATGATCCTCGATATAGAAGAAAGGGTTCAGGAATTACTAAATATGGGACTATAGGGGCGCATTCAATCGTCAAAAAGGAGGATGTGATTGAGTATCGAGGGGTCAAAAATGTTAAGCCAAAATACGAAATGAAAGTAGATCGATTTTTTTCATTCCTGAGGAAGTGCATATTTTTTTCAATTGGCATTTGAAATAAGCCAATATGGATATAAGTTTTGGTAGCCAAAAAGTCAGTTGAAAGCTCTAGAAGAGCTATATATTGCTACCAAAAGATAATTTCAATTGAAAGCTCCGAAAGAGCTAAATATATTTCTATTTAAAGGAACAATTTTGATGGTCGTACTAGACATGTACGAGTGAGATTGAATTGCATGTTATGGTAAACAAGAAGTTTACAAATTCAAAGATATATACACACATATATATAGTTAGCATGACCGGTTATACCATCCTGATCAATAATGGTGCATAAATTATTGAGATTTACATGCACATGTATTAAAAGAACCTGTAGTTCTTGTGGTGGTTATTCTCGAAGGAATGGATTAAATTCCACTTATTAAAGAACGTGAAGTTCTTGTGTTGCTTAAAGGAATTGATTAAATTCCACTTACTAAAAGAACCTAAAGTTCTTGTGTTGTTTGTTCTCAAAGGATATAGATCATTTACCAAAATAATTAGAACTTAAAGTTCTTGTACTGAAGTTGAGACTGTATGTCTTGCATATCTGAACGAAATATGGGCTCATATATCCACAAATGTGGAAAGTTTTATATGATTTTAGTATATGCATCTACATTGTTTTATCGACTTACAACCAGAAGTTTGTGAGATTGATTCTAAAAAGATTCAGATTATGCAGTTAGACTATTCGTCTTGAAAAGCTAGTGGGTTTATATTTTAGGCTTTATCGGTTGTTACAAAGCCTATTGATTATGAAAAATACGGTTTAGCAAATTTTTAATCGGATGCCTCCTATTTAATAGCTAAATTGTAAGAACAAAACATTTATTATTTATATGGTATTTCCATATAGCAACACTTATACGCATCAAGCCAACGAGTTATAATAAACTCCCCATTATGATTTGACTTTTGGTCAAAAGTCATATTTCCCATTTTTGAATTTTTGAATGTGCGATATATAGTTGAATTGCTCAACCATAACGTACAAAATGGGCAAGTAAAAAGGGTTGAGAATATATATTGAGTACGAGTCTCCTTTTATGTTTCAATTCTTAAACATTAATTGGAGAATCATTTATGACATGATTTTTCTCAACATCAGGGGGAGATAATAATCACCTGGATAGAGGAAAATGAATTATCATTACCTAGATCCTCGTATATGAACTAGAAGTTCATAAAATAATTCATGTTATTACATGTCAACTGCCAGACATATTTACTGACCTAATGAGAGTAATTAAGTCTCATATACCAGCTGAAATGCTCTAAGTTTAAATTACATGTTAGAGCGAGAGAATGTAAATCATGCCTGAAGCATGATAGTTGAAATGGTTCTAATGATCAAAATTCTCGTAAATAGAAAGTAATATGAGATGGTCATATATTGGAGGCGGGTACTCCTGAAGAGACCCAAGACATAACTAATAATAAAACTCTTCAAGAGTTTCAGGTACCTGAAATTGAAATCTTAAAGAGATCTCGATGAGTTATGTCATTACGAGAATGTAACCAGAAAATTGAAAAGTTGTCGACAACGATTTTACAAATAGTTTTAAATAGAATACTTCTATAGAAGTAAAGAAAGAAAACGAGGATCTTGTATAGAAATCTATCAAGAAGTATAAATATTGAATTGGCCAATATAGAAAGACGCTTTGAACTTCTAAAAGAGAAGTATTTGGACCAACAGTCCAAACACCTAAAGGTGTAATGCAAGTGAGACACAAATAAGTAGTCGTAAATACGACAAATAAGTAGTCGTAATGTTGTTGACAATAGAAGCATTAGTATTCTCTTGATGCTTGGAGGTCCCTTTTATACTCCCAAATGAGTTTGTAGTCGTTGAGGACCGTTGGGGGTGTTTTGGAGCCGTTGGGGACTTTATTTCCCACTATAAATACTGTTCTACAGACGTCCGTTTCGAAACACTCGATCCCGTTTCGGAATGCTCTTCTTCAGAACTATCCATTGAAATCTGATGCAGTAGGCCGTATCGAAATGCCTATGGCCGTTTCGACACTCTTCTAGCCGTATCGAAACGGTTACAACCCGTTTCGGTACGATTGACAATTAGGTTGCAAATTAAATTACCGCTGGGAAAGAGCCGTTGGGATTTAACCGTTGGGAAAATAGTCGTATCGAAACAGTGAAGCCCGTATCGAAACGCGGTGTAAAACCCTCACCCAAATTAAAGCCTGTTTCGAAACAAACAAGTTTGTATCGAAACGTTTTGTCTTTGTGAATGGTCGTTTCGAAACGCCTAGGGTGTTTCAAAACACCTGGGTGATTTTGTAAAGTTTGACTTTAGAAAGTGCATTAAAACCTCTTTAAAACTTCTTCAAACATATTTTCAAGTTGTTTGGACTTAAACCCATTTTGAAATCTTTTCAATTTAATCCAAAACTATTTTTCAATTATTATATCAAAACACTAGTTATTCACTTCCCCACCTAAACTACCTACTTGAAACCAAATCTCACTCTCCCTATCATTTTCAACTTTGACCGAACCTATCTCTCCACTCTCGGACTCCGGTGATACTCGAAAGAAAGCTAAGTAACCGAAACTCTCAATTTTCAGCATTGGATTCAGTTTAGATCTAAGTTTAGGTTACTATTTTTGGGGTTTTAAGACTTGAATCTTACCTTTTTTGCATTATTGATACAGGAAAGTAAAAGAAGAGACGTAAATATACCTTCCGGCAGGTTTGATGTGCTCTGGCGACCTTTTCAGCGAGCTATTTTGACGACTGTTCGGCCTTCTGATATGTCTCTTCAGTTTCCCTCTCTCTCCTCAATTATTTCTCCCAATTAGCTGTGCAATAATTAGTCATTCATTCCTTTTTTCTCTCTCTAGGTGGCTATCTATAGCCAGTGTCAGCAATGATGTTACTGAAGACCAGAATCCGTGTGAAACGTAAAGGGCAAATGAGTGGCTGCAAGGTGGCTTTTTTGGCGGGCCAAAGAAACACAAATGTGTTTCTGTGGGCTTTTACCGGTTTTGAGAGGCCAAATGGGCATGTATTTTGGGCGGGAAAGGCCTTTAGGATAGGATATTTTGGCTTCAGTTGGGCTTTTTGGCTAATTAAAGTGTAAATTGAATCAAATATGTTGGATATTGGAAATTTGGACTTTATTTATTTATTTATTTATTTATTTATTTATTGTTTTTTGTTTTATTTATAGAGAATATATATACTTATATACACCTGGGCAAAATACAAGTATTACGGCTAGAAATCCAAAGAAGAGTAAAATTTCTTATGGAATACAAACAACAACCAGCATTTGCAATAGAATAACAAGTATATGAGCTTGATATGGGCGATACATGGATGACACCGATCAAAAAATACAACCAAATAGGGGCACTACCTTAAGAGAGAGCTCATCAAACTAAACTAAAGAAGCAAGCAACCCGATAAACACGCTTGGATGGTATATTGTACAAAAAGGGTTTCACTCAACCTCTGATGCATTGTCTAGATCCCAAAGAAGCGAATTATGTATTGCGAGAAATTCATGATGGGATCTGCGGACATCATCCAGGTTTGCAATCCTTGGCATAGAAGGCTATAAGGCAAGGCTTCTATTGGCCAACAATGCAAAGGGACGCTAAAGAGTTAGTTTCCAAATTTTTTCCATGCCAAGAGTTCGCATCCGTCCAAAGACAACCAGCCGAGCTACTCAAATCTGTTACAAGTTTGTGGCCCTTCGCAGTCTGGGGAATAAATATTTTGGGCCCATTTTCGTTGGCGGCTGGCCAAAAGAAGTTCTTAGTTGTTGTTGTGGACTACTTTACGAAGTGGAACGAGGTGGAGTCGTTAGCCATTATCACGGAGATACAAATGAAATGTTTTGTGGAAGTTTATAATCTGCAGATTTAGCATTCCCCAAATAGTGATCACATACAATGACACACAGTTCTAGAGGAAGTATAATTTTTTTTTGCGAAGATCTACATATCACTTTAGCCCAAAGCTCTGTGAAGTCACCACAAACCAATGGTCAAGTAGAGGCAGCCAATAAGAAGATCCTAATAGCGTTGAAAAAAGAAGGTTGGAGACACAAATGAAACTTGGGTGGACGAGTTACCAGGTATACTATGGGAAATACGAACAACTTTCCATATCGGTACATGTAAACTACATTGTACATAAGTCCATAAAGAACAAGCAATTCCAAACTGGCGATATGGTGTTGAGGAACACAAAATCCAGCAAACCACCAATAGAGCGAGGAAAATGGCTGCAACATGGGAATGCCCCTACAAGCTACAAAAGGCGCTCGGGTTCGGCACGTACAAACTCATGGAGATGGATGGCAAAGAAGTTCCTTGAACTTGGAAAGGAAGACACTTGAAGAAATTTTATGTTTGAAGTCCTGCCTTTGATGTAAGTTGTATGTACTCTCAAGACGATGAATGTTACTACAAATTAGATGAATTCCTTTAAAAGGTGAGCTAGAAAAACAAAGGGTCGTCTAAGCATCTGCCACTTTTAAAAAGTGTGCATAAAGGAATCAGCTTAACGATCTCCGCTTCCAAGTAAGCGAGCAAGAAAAATAAAGGGTCGTCTAAGAGTCCGCCACTTTTAGGAAGTGTGCATAAAGGAATCATCTTAATGATCACCGCTTCAATGTAAGCGAGCAAGAAAAACAAAGAGTCATCTAAGCGTCTGCCACTTCTAAGAAGTGTTCATAAATGAATCAACATAACGATCGCCTCTTCCAAGTAAGTGAGCAAGAAAAACAAAGGGTTGTCTAAGCATCTGCCACTTTTAAGATGTGTGCATTAAGGAATCAGCTTAACGATCGTTGTTTCCAAGCAAGCGAGCAAGAAAAGCAAAGGGTTGTCTAAGCGTCTGGCACTTTTAAGAATTGTGCATAAAGGAGTCAACTTAACGATCGTCGCTCCCAAGTAAGAAAGCAAATAAAAGAATGGTCATCTAAGCGTCTGCCACTTTAAGAAAACTAGGCAATTTCGACATTTACTTTCAAGAATGCCTTAACTAGGGGCAACAATTCTTATATCTAAAAGTAACGATTTTACATAATGCGACCATTGCTTTTTGCAAAATAATGAGATATATGCCCTCCACCTAAGACATTCGCTAAGTAAAGCCAACGAAAGCTTCAACAAGACTGGCCAAAAGACAATTTTCACCACATGCAAGAAAGAAAGTACAATTTTTTACTTATATCCTTTCATTAATCACCAGTAATAATAACAAGAGCACAATGCGATTGAAAGCATCAAACAAGCACCAGTATTTAGAAAGAAACCAAGAACGGATAAAATCTTTCTAAATACGCTACTTGTTTGAGGTTAGCAGCCTCAAATGGAAAAGTCGAATAGAATTCTTCATCAATAGCGATAATAACAAGATATGATGTGTTTACAAACATCAAACAAGCAACAATATCTGGAAAGAAACCAAACAAGGATAAAAATCTTTTCAGATATGCCGCTTGTTCGAAGTTAGCAACTGCAGGTGCACTAAGTCAGTAAAAAACTAGCAAATAAAAAGAAAGAAATTACAAATCACAAGATGCAAAATACTTCAAATGGAAAAGCCTTATTTATAGCCACCAAGAGAAAACTACTTTGGCGCGAATATCAAAATTTTAGGCGGGAAAATTCATAATTTGTCAAAATTCGAAATTTTAAATTTTAAATTTAAGATGCCCAATTTTCGAAGTACAGCTATAACAGGCATCTTACACCAATTTCAAGAAAGGAAAGAATAACTTCCATTCATGGACAAAATATAAAATATTCATTTACTGATAAAAATTTGAAATGACAACAACAGCCTACAAAAGGAAAAATAATAATAAAACAAGTTAAACCCCACCAGTCATATTCCCCACCCCTTCTTCTCCTTCAGCACCACCTTCGGCAAAACCACCTAAAGACATGGTGTACTAGGTTCCATCACAAGAGGGATCACAACAACCCTATAATCAGTAACAAAATCCCATCAAGAAAACCTAGAAGGATTTCCTATGTCAAAATCAACAACCCCATCTACCTCGCAAAGGGCATTAAAATTCACACCAGCAATATCAAGCGGACCATGAGCTACTTGGAAGCTAAGAATAGTAGTATCTCGCGACCTATCCATCCCTTTAACCATCAAAGAAGAAGTCACGTCCGCAGTCGCCCTAACCTTCTCAACCAATTCCACCTCATGGGTAGCTTTCAACATAGTTAACTGATTCTCATGGGTCACCCTTAGTTCGGTCAATTCCCTCACGAATCTACCAGTGGCCTCATCAGCCATATCCTTCACACACTCTATCTCCTTCTTAAGCCCCTCAATTTTAGTCTTAAAGCTTTTCTCTACAGCTGAATGAAGTTTCTTCACTCTCATAAGAGAACAACCATGTTCAGTCTGCCTATTAGAAATATCCTCAGAATGTCTCTTGTTCAACTCTTCTAGATGAGAAAACATTTTCACCTCATGTTTTCTGCTCAACTCTTCTAGACGAGCAGAAATTTCTCTATCGCAATTACTCCTAATGTCATTTAGCCGAGCAACAAGTTATCCAGTTGTGAATGCAACCTCTGACCTTCCTCTTCGAGATCCCTTGTGTTCCTCTCCCTATTGTACCGTACACAACATAACTCTTGAATAAGGTCTTGACCCCTTTAAATGGTCCTCCTATTGTCAGTTGAGGGAATATATGATGCGATACTACTCGAGTACAAAGTCGATAGCCTCTTGGAAGCAGTTTCAAGATGAAACCATCTCTCTGTATCCCAACTACATCTCTAAAGATATAATAAAATCCATGGAGCTAGAGCCCCGAGAGGCTCGCTGGACAAAGGACCAGAAGGCGATGAGGCCATAGAAGCTGAAGGAATCACGAGAGGTGTTAGAACCCAAGAGACACAACATTGGTAGATACACCCTGCAAAGCACATTGCACGACAGTAGAGTCGACGAGGATAATCTCTGTGAAGGCACCATTTCAATAGAGCAAAGTTAAGTAAATATGGAAATTAACAAAACAAACATAATGAAAAATATTAGATAAGAAAGCAAAGCACCTGAAGGAATAGAGGAAATAGGCAGAGAACTTGTTGAGCTGACAAAAATGGGAGGAATAATTGTGGTAGCACTAACTGAACACATGAAAAAAGGAGGTGTATCAGCAACAGAGCGTGTTAACTCGACAGAAAGAGGAGGAGCAATTGTCGCAGAGCTAGTCAAGCTGGCCGAAGACTCTCCAGGCCACCTCAAAGTCAATTTTATCCTTTTTCATAGCCTCTTATCTTGACCAGAAGTAAAAAGTCTTCTTGAGCTATAAGTTTTTATTTGGCCAGCCACAGATTTCCTAGCTACCTCCAAAACATCCAGTGCTCATGGGCTCACAATCTTCATGTTCGTAACATTTTGCGGTAAAAATAGAAAAAACATCAATAGAGCTCACTAAGCAGGGATCAACAACACTTGTAATCACAATAGAGGTCTCCATAATTTCTAGCTTCAAGGAAGAGGGTGAACCCACTTGTTCGCTGGAAATCGCATGCAGGGTTTGGCCTCTGGTAAGGCAAGCGAACTCACATGTTCAATAACAATTTCTTGCGGAAGACTTGCTTCTGGTAAAGCAAGCGAATTTACTTGATCGCTAAAAATTTCTTGTGGGGAAGTTCCCTCTGGTAAATTAGGTGAACCTACTTCTTCGCCCACAAGAGCTTGCGGAGAAACCGCCATAATCTATGTAAATAACAAAAAGAAAGGTACATAAAAAAGAAGGTACAACCACAATAAACAAATGGCAATACAAAAATGTAGAATGTAAACATCAGTAACACGAGAGTACCTTTAGAAATACATCAAGATGAAACAACCACATCCATTTGCCTCTTGGTCCTGTATTCCAAATTCGTCGAACTGCTTTCCTCTTTTGAAGAGGAAAAAACATGCGTACGTGGAGCCACACGCTTAGTGTTACTACCAGCAACACTTTAGCAAGATTTCCTCTATGTAACCCCCTTAGCCCGGCCTAGACGCTTGACCCGAACTACGAAGATTACACGGGGAAACAAAAGTCAACCCGAAAGTCAACCTTGATTAACGACCCTTTTTTATTTTTAATCTTATCTAGATGCACATTAAGCCTATGTGAATACTCACGAACCATGGATGAGAAAGGCAGAGCGATCGAAAAACATTTAGGGACTCAATTGCACAAATTACGCCTATTTGGACCAAAATGTAATTTTTGTAAATTAGAAGGACTTAGCTGATTTTAGGTTTACCAATCTGAAATTAATCATGTTACATGCTTCTCTGTCAAGTTTCAGCTTAAAAAGACATCCCAAGCTCAGGCAATTGCATCCACAACATTTAGGACTAAAATGTAAAGCATGGAAACTTAGAACAATTCAAATCAGCATCCAATGGTCAACTGTATCGGAACGCCTACCCACCGTACCGAAACGCCCGTATTGAAATGGTGTTGACCGTTTCGGTACTCGGGTATGTTCCGAGACCAGTATCGAAACAGGCTTCACCAGTAGCCAAACTATTTCGAAACAGCTTCATCCGTTCCGAAACACCGTGACCTTTACAGGCTCCCGTTTCAGAACAGGTGAGGGTGTTTCGGTACACCTTGCCCAGTGACAGTAGAAATTGCTGGTTTTTCCCTTTTAAACCATTCAAACATATCTCAAAGATCATCACACTATACCAGCAACTCATTTAACGACTAAGGAACATATTTAAGACCCTCAAGCTAGAGCATGGCATCAAACACAAAAGCACACAATCTAAAGGCATGCTCCCTAGTCTCAAAACCAATATAAACTACCAAACCTCAAACCAAACATTTAGGACCATTTACAACCATTAAATGCCATCATAAACATGCCACAAACTTAGGGAGTTCAAAACATATCTCCCAAAAACAACCTTGGTTTCCCATTGCCACATATCAAAACTAAAGTGTATAAAAACATCACCATACATGAGCTTTGCACTTCCTTGGATGTTCTTATCCTTCTTGATGCCCGAAAACACCTCAATTATCTGCATTATTGGTAAAAGAGAGAGCGTAAGCACAATTGCTTAGTGAGGCATGCTCTAAAGAAAACCAACACAATAATGCATTTCTTGAAAACACTTTCTCAAAAGCCTTTTTCTACCACATGCTCATTCTAGCTCATGCTTGAAAACCATTCAAAGCAACTTCTCATTGAAAACACATGTACCACAATTCTATCGCATGCATTTAAACCAATGCAAAACTCATGGCAAAGCCATTCTCATGCTTGTAAAACCAAAGCGTTTTATATACATGTCTCATATGCATTTCTCATAGCATAACTCATCTCAGCAAAGGTACATGTGAATCAAAAGCATTTTCATATATTATATTGGCATTTCACATCTCATTATTACTCGGATATGCGGATAACTCACTAGACACTTCCGGTGCCATATACCATCACCGTACTCACATGGCGGTATCTCTCATCGCCACAAAGCTTGGGTATTTCACCAAGTCCTATCCGGTGGAATGCCCATCATCGGTTCTCTCCCTTTAGATTAACCAAGGAGCACGTACGAATTTTTAGTTTATAGTGCACTCTAATCCTATTGGTCGATCAATTATATCCGGTAAGTATCTCATCTTCTATGCCAATATAGTATGTAAAAACATCATCTCACCTACTGTTTTCATGCAACAATTCTCAAATCAAACTCATCTCATTTCAAAACCATAACATTTGTCATGCTTTAAAACAAAAGCTCAAATCTCAACCATGCAACATGTTATTTCATGAAATCATCTCAAGCATTATCTCATGCTACAAATCATGCATAAAAACAGTAGGAATTTATCTATCTCAAATCATGAGCATGTAAAAACATTTTAGGGGCAATCCACCACATATAAGAGAGCAATCTAGCCAATACTTACTTCCGGATTTAGGAAGGTGTTTCAAACCTTTCCTAAATCCCCAAACCTTGATTCTTTGTCCCTCGAGGACTTCTAAAACCATACGCACTCACCCATTACGTTTCGTTTGCTCGCTGAAACGCTATCCAGGCTCCCGGATCAACACCAAAGGCGTCCGAAGATGTCTCCCATGTTTATAACACATAAGAGCAGAGGATTAATGCATCATCATGCATTGAAATCATCAGCCACACACCTAAACTCGATGTTCTACTCTCAAACCACATTTCGGCTACCAAACACAACCGAAATCATCTCCAAACTCTTCCAAAACAAAGCCCAGCCAAGATCTACCACTTCTAATCATTTCTAAACATCAATCAACATCAAAAACCACCACAAACTCGTCCTAATACCTCCAGCTATAACAGAACACAAAAACAACCCCAAAAACCACCATTCTAGCAAGCAAAACTTAGGAATCCATGCCCATTCGGTATTTGTTTGATAAACCTCATTTATAACATCAATTAACATCCAAAATACATTAGAAAACAACCTCAAAACATAGCCTAATCATCAAGCACGAAAATCATCAAGATCTCTCCAAAAACCTTGAGTTTTAAGATAATTTTTTGTTTCTAACATTAAAGCAACTCAAAAATCATTAACAAAGGATTGATAACTTGAGAATTTCAGTAAAGAACTGATCATTAGAGGAGAAGGACAAAGCTTACCTCTAATGGTTGATTTCTCCTTGATTTTGGCAAGTTTTCTTGAAAATCCAATGTAGAAACAAGAGATTTTGATGAGGAGAAAATTAGGAATCAAAAAGGAATTAAAATCCAATCAAAAGGGATGAAAATCAGTATCCAATTGGTGGAGAAAGAGTGTTTGGCTGAAAAGAATTTGAGAGAAAAGAGGATGAGAGAAAATTCACGTAAAGTGGTTATGAAAAGTCAAAGATAGTTTCTCTCTTTTAATTATCTTATTTTCTTTAATTAAAACTATATTAAAATCACCCAAAATAAAGAGAAATCTGATTAAAAACATTTTTGTAAAATTAGCTCCTTAAAGATTCAAAGTTTCAATCCTTTACAAAACAGTCACTATTAACTTTTGCAAAACATGTGATTTGGTCACTACACTGAAATGTAGTATTTTCAAACCTTATTTTGTAAAATTGATTTCACCATAATCATTCAAATAATAAATGAGGATTTTTAAGTATTTTTCCATATTTTTAAAGCATCCCGAACTAGGTGTTCCCTAAATCACCCTTTATATTCGAATCGTTCTCGACCGGTCCGATTCGAACTCTAAAACATCTAGGTCCAAAATTGGGGTGTTACATTCTATGACTAGGACCGAGTGGAGCAGCATCGACACTACCTCTAGGAACGATGGGAGCAACTTCCCCACTAACCTCGCCCGAAGGAGCATCTTCGTCCATGTACTTCCATGTGTGAATGCGAAAATTGGTATGAGTAGCAAAGAATTTTGTTGGCTCATTCTTACGTCCCAAAAGAATCCTAGCCACATGTTGGTCACCTTCCCCTCTGAAGGGACACACTTCTGCGCAAGCTGGTACATTCGCCAAAAATTCCTCGGGAAGTGAATTAAAATCCATATCATCCCAACCATTCGGGCTCTTCCCCCCTAAATAATTCACCCACACATTCCTCAAGGTGCACACCTTTTCATATCTTGACGGAGAACCCCTCTTCAATCTCTGAAGCAGTGATAGCTAATCAAATGAAAGTTCGCTTAGTTTAGGGGCTTCAACCCTATCTTTAATCGGTCTGCGCCAAACAGCAGGAAAGGCCAAACCCCCTAATTCGCATTCCACCTTGATAAACCTCTCCCTATCCAGCTAAATGTTGCTGGTGTAGTTGCTCATTACTTGCATCTTCTCGGTGCACAGGGCAATAGACACACACCCTTCGTAAACTTATCGTTATTAACCACAACTTGGTAAAAATGGCGAAATACGTTCACTAAGGGCTCCTGTTCATGAAGCTTGCAATTGAAAAAATATGTTACTAAAATCCACCAACCTTCTCCTAATAACTGGCATGGTGCTATATTGAACCAGTTGAGCCGATCCACGAAGAAAGAATGGAGCGATAAGTGGAATCCGGCTTCGAAAGCGTACAAGGGGATAAGGCACCACGCCTTATCTCTATCAAAATAGGCATTTAGGCACCACGTTCCCGCCGACAAAGTGAACTTGTAACGAAAATTATCTAAAATGCGCAAACCTTTGCACTCTAATGTACTACGCATCTTATTGTACCTTGTAGTACATGGATACTCCTCGCTTTCCACCACTATCAAATCAACCATCGGAACAAATGAAGTATATCTGCTCAGTCTTCACAAATTCAAAGCCGGTGAATCAAGAAAGAAAAAGATGAAGTAAAAAAATCTAAAAGAATAAGACGAAGTAAAAAAACCTAAACAACCGACAAAGCATATTTATAACCGGAAAATATATCTTCTTCAAGACGTTTTACTCATAAAGAGATTTAATCGCGTGACAATTCATATACAACGGTCTACTTTTAAAGAAAACCAAATGGTTCACTCAACGTACACACGTGGCAAGTAGAATAGCCTCATAAATATACCCCACAATACAAAAATTAAAAATTAAAAAACAAGCTACATCACATAAATATTTTCCGCCACAAAACTCCCGCCATAGGAGCCCGCCAGATTTCTCAGGTTCGTCAAGTTCACTTTATAACCTTCCCTCGCATGGAGGGCAAGTGTTAGTACATGCGAACATCCACCGCTACGTGTCGAGGAGTCACATCCTGCAAACACATACCGTGGGCGAACGAAAGTAACCTACCCCTGCGAACCCCCATATATGTGAACAAGTAGAAGCAACTTGCGATAAACAAGTGGGCCCGCGAACGTATTCAGGCGAACAACGTTTAGCGACCACGTGTCAAAGCACGTGATCGCTCTCGATGACCAAGCAAAGCTAGGACGTCAAGTCATGGCATGTCTAGTCACAACACCACGACAACCATGTTGTGACATATGTCTGAGTAGTATAAAAAGACACATGCAACAAGAAAAATCCACGATCTTTCATTCTAAGACACTATCACCCACACCAGAGAAGCCATATTGGAACTCAAACCTAGAGCCACCACCGGACCACAATCTCTGACTCTTGTTCACTTTACCATTCAACAGTAAACTATATCATACTCGGTTAATAATTTTATAATATTTATGTTTTATGATGGAGATATTTTAAATTATTTGACTAAATTGTAATTTTAAAATTTGTGGATCGTTTTGGTGGCCTAATGTGGCATCTCGAATTCTCCGGATGAACCGGATTGAATTGAGGTGTTATAAAAACTTTAAATAATTATCAAAAAATTATTCTAATTTCATTGTACAAAATTTAAATCTCGACATTTGCATCTCTTTTCTACCTCTAAATTTCAAGCAAAGATTTCATGAAGATAGTATCCTCGTCCTCCTACACTCCCTTTCAAATCCATTGTAGCTGTTTAATTGATGGTAAAAAAACAGTAAAAAATGCTCGTAAATTGATGGAGAAATGACAGGGAATTAATATATCATTTTGTAAATACTTATAAATGTTATACATTTAATATTTGAATTTGTGACTTTCACACACGTGATATTTATATTTTCTTTTTATCAATTTGGTGTTTATGTTTGTTAAATATTACTTAGTACATGTATTTATTAAATCTATATCAAGCCTTTAAACGTATATTGTGTAAGGTTGTAAACGAACCGAACGTTCAACAAACCGTTCGTGAACAAGATTTTTTGTCTGTTTAATTAAATGAACAAACAAGAACAAAGGGCTCGTTCGTTCAAATATGTTCATGAACGTTCGATAATCCGTTCGTTTATGTTCATTTATGTTTGTTCGTTTATGTTCATTTAAATTTATTCACATATGTCTAGGGGTGAACATTAGACCGGTTCAAGTCGAGTCAAGTCAAAAAATTTTGAGTTATTCGAGTTGACAAGTCCTATTTTGTGACTCGTTAAAAACTTCTTTCTTATCGGCTATGGGTGTTCATTGTTCGGTTAAACCGAACTAACTGACCGAACCAAAACAAAATTGGTTAATGTGTTAGATAATTTTAGGTTTTGGCTAATGATTAAGAGTTTTTTTTTTAATTTCAATTATCGATTAATTTAATTTAAAATCGATCAATTAACTGAATTAATCTAACTAACCCAAAATATTAAATATTAAATATTTAACATATTATATATGTTATTTATGTTCGTTTGTGTTCGTTTATCATTTTAACGAACGAACATGAACAAACTACATCCTTTAACGAACGAACACGAACAAACTACATCCTTTAACGAACGAACACGAACAAGCTACATTCTTTAACGAACGAACACGAACAAGAAATTTTGTGTTCGTTCATTTGTTTGATTAAAGTTGAACGAACGAAAACACCCTTGTTCGTGTTCGTTTACAGCCATTTGTGGATTAACATTAAAATTATTATAGTTTAGAATTTATTATTTATCATTTTTAAGTTATTTAATATGGATGATTTTGTATGATATTTGATGAATACAAACACAATATGTAATGTTTGACAAATATATGCATTAAATTTGTTTATAAAAACGACAAATCCATACACCAAATTAATTATAAAAATTATATATAAATTCAAATATCAAATGATATAGTTAAGGTATCGAGATTTTATGGGAGAAGGACATAAGAAAAAGGCAGGAATCGGATGGCGAAAACATAAAAGTGAGTGGAGCACTCCGGAGTTGTTGCTTTCAAAGTACATGTACATGTCTCCACTAACTGATAGCTTTCTACAAAACTGAAACGGGGGAAAACCATTGTTACCAATAACAAAGATTTCCTTTGTCCTCTCCTCTACTCTGCTTTTACCGGAATGTAAAACCAGTTGTATTACCACACCACCCTTCATATATCTAAACACTATATATAATGCGTTCAATGAAAGGAGACGGAACTATGCATGTTCTCTTCTGAAAGAAAAGAGCTTAGGATATAGTAAAAGAAAATCTTTATGATGGATCACAATAACTGCAACATTGTCTTAAAATCTTTATGAACGCCAAGGCTAATTAATTAGCCATGTTGTTTTCATTAAAGTTGACACTCTAACTGGAGGGGGTCCCTTAGCCTAAATGGTTTCCATGTCACGGCTGATGTGGTTCAACGAATTTCTTTCACGTCAGTCCACGTTGGCGTGCTGTGCAACTGCTATTTCTTCGACCCCTCTTCAAGAAAAATTCTCCAGTCAGCTTCTCAATTCAGCAGACTCCCTGTTAATTTCTGGGGTCAGCACATCTAGTTGGATGCAGAGTTGAAATGTCTATTTTTCAATGAATTAACACAACCCTGATATATAAAAATCAAGCTCTCGAATGATTGTCAAGGTAGGTAATGTTTAAAATGAACTTACTGACAAAAGTGTGATCAATAATATCTAATCATCTCATTAATATATAAAGTAAAGACGCAAGATTCTTTAAGCAGGGTTAGAGATTTAAATCCTAGTGTTATTAATGAGCAAACTGGGTCGGAAAGGTCACCCCCATAATCAATCAAGCTAAACTGGGTAATTTAAATGTTTATTCCGAGTCCAGATAATTTAGTCGACAAACATAGAAATCACAGGCCCTATAGTCAACAAATGGGAACACAAAGGAAAATGACTGACCTGGGCTTGTTTAGTGGAAAACCACCAAACTCCCTGAACTTAATTTCTTCGTAGACCCTGATAAACCATTGTTACATAATCCTCATTCAAAGTACTTATTGTTTCAACTTTCAGCCCCCCTTATCTGACAATAACCTGTCATGTCCAAATAGCTTGCATCTGCACATTAGAGATTGTTTAGAGAATCAAACAAAGTTTCCACATTAGTTTTATATGGTATAACATTTCTTCTAATGTCAAAAGATAATATCAGTAAGATTGCAAACAAGGAAAAAATCATCCTGAAAGGCGGTTAAGGCGAACTTTAATTAAGTAAATAACTGGGAAACCTTGGTTATGATACACTACAAGTGTCTTTCACACTATAATAGAGTACAGTTGCATGACTACTGTCTAAATACTGGTAAGATATTTCAACAAGGGAATGAAAGTGATTTATAGAATAGAAAAGTCGAGACGGATGTTTCCACATAATTCCCTAACAAGTAATTCTAATTTTTTTTAAAACATAGCTGGGAAAGACAACGTTCTAACAGAAACCCACTCAGTAATATTTACACAATGTCAAAGTTGGCAAAATTTACCAAATTAAGATACTGTGGCTGCTCGCTTCACTATAAATTCGAGCTGCAGACCCCGTTATTCCATGCACTACCACCTTATATCCTTTGCTTTCTTTGTTATCTTTGCTCATTAAATCATCTATGGCTCTCTCTCTTCAACCCCTTTTGATACTTTTCACAACTTTGCTTTTCAAACAAATTCTGGTAGAGGCAGCAACATGCAGCAACTGTTTCACCCATTCACGAGCAGCGCACTACCCAAACTCTGATGAACAGGGAACGGATGGTAAGATATAGAGAGAATGCATATATACCTTGTATTGTGGATAACACCAAAAATGCTCACTAATTTTCTAAACCAAATGCAGTCGGTGCATGCGGTTTTGGTTCTTTTGGAGCAACAATAAATGGTGGAGATGTATCAGCAGCATCTGACCTTTACCGCAATGGTGTTGGCTGTGGTGCTTGTTATCAGGTACTAAAGAAAAATGTGCTCGTGCACGTGTCATGAAATTTTTGAAGTATAATACTCAACTAATACCAAGCATGCTATTGAATGATGCAAATGAAACCTTCAATTTACATTGAACCAATTCTTGCTTTGAAAGGTGAGGTGCACCATCAGCAACTATTGCTCAGACAAAGGTGTGACTGTTGTTATAACTGATCAAGGTTCAGGTCACAACACTGACTTTATCCTGAGCCAACGAGCCTTTGGTAGGATGGCCCAGACAACAGATGCAGCAGCATCTCTATTAGCCGTTGGAGTGGTCGACATTGAATATAGACGGTAAGATTCCACTGTAATGAGAAGCATATCTGAGATAGAAGCAACTTCAAGAAGATCAATAAAGTTCTTTATTATTTCAGTTGTTTTCCTCAAAAGAAAGTATACTGCATAATGATAGCACAAAATGATGGATCTCTTATCTCATTCCTCTCTTTATACAGTGTTTCATGCAGCTATCCAAATAAAAATATTACAATCAAGATTGATGATAGCAGCAACTACCCTCATTATTTGGCATTTGTTCTATGGTATCCACAAGGTGACAAGGATATCACAGCTGTGCAGCTATGTGAGGTATTATGCACTTTCTAAACCTCATTTTCTATCTCCGCTGGAATGACTAAGTATTTGATGGCCAAATCTATAACAACCAGTATAATACCTAAATAATGGGATACTTACCTCTAAAATGTGCAGACTCAAAACTCTGTGTGCAAGCTATTGGATAGGAGTCATGGAGCAGTATGGACAACCACTTCACCACCAAGTGGTCCATTGTCTTTAAGAATGTTACTGAGTGGAGAGGACGGAGATGAGTCATGGATTGTTCCTGTTAATAACATACCACAAAATTGGAAAGGCGGAGAGACATATGACACAGGAGTTCAAATTAATGTCTAGGAATATACACTAGGGTCTTTCACTTATTTGCTTAGCAATGCAGCTAAAATAATAAATTCCTGGTTTTCTTCAAATGTGTAGTTTCATCATGCTTAATTGGTTGGCATATATTTTGTCATTTTGTGTCAAAGAAAGGTATGAAAAACCTTATTTTGATAAATTCTTATGTAATCTAATCTTTTGGCAACTAATAAAATTTTATGTTTCTTAATAAAAAATTAAATTTCTCAAAGTTGTCAGCATGGAAAACAGATCCATATTGTCAAGGGAAAGACCTTGACTTGTTCTTATAAACATAATTTTGCCAGTTTTACAGTTATTCATCCAATTCCACTTATACCCAGTTTCCAGATTAAATCCACAAGTATGGTATCTATCCGTTTACAGTACAAAACAAATCTCATAATTATCGTGACAGTTTAACATACCCTATTTGCTCAGGCAGGGAATGATGCACAGCAATTCTTAGATCACAAATAACCATTAACAAGGATGACCTAGTATCCCTCTGCATAATACTTCTTCTATTAGTTCCAAACTTCCAATAGCTAAGGTATCATTAAACCTAATTAATATCAATACTAATACACTGTCTACTGCCTTATCTTTCTGATGTTTAGAAGCACTAAAAATCAGCTCGGAATAGGTTGAGAAACATCCTTAGTAAAAAACTTAGTACCGCCAAACTATCTGATCGATAACACTATTTAAAAAGAAGAAAGAAGGATTTAGTAAAGTTGATAAAGAATCGAAGACTGCATGTCACCAGAAAGACAATCGAGGGAGCTGGTCAGATTGATTATTAGGCTGATTAGTGACAGATGATCAGGCCTTACCAGCCTTATTTAAAAATTGCTTTCTTTGTATAAATAAAAAATTTACTTATCCAGAAAACATTTTTCTTTCATAGTTTCAAATAAATTGAAGTAAGATGACATGACTTGGTGAATATCTTCACTCCAGGAAAATGGAAAAGGAAGGGGAATTCTCAAACTAGATTCTGAAATATATAGCATAGTTGAACCAACTTCATTGAGTTATATATCTCAGTGATATGAGCAAAAAGAAAAGTAAATGAATATTGAAACACGAAGTGGATCAACACACCTCTTCAGCTTTATGTTCTCATGGCCTTATCCTACTAAGCAGTAGTTGAATATTCTAAGCCCATTCAGTTGTGATTTATAAACTCTGGTCAATTCCCTAACTGTGCCATTTTCGAGAGATGCTTTCCAAGGAATATTATCTTTAACTTTCATTTGCATGTTTTTCCCATTTATTCATCCTCCCAAAATCTCAAACCCCTGTAGAATCTCCACAAGATAGTTTCAGCTGAACACCCAACTCCATCAACATAGAGTATATCATGGTTTTACGATGTGGTGAAGCATGTCTTTCTGACAACTGCCTATCCTTGATGAACTTTCTAATGTTTTCTACTTCACCCCACTTCATTTCCACAGAATATATGTAAGATAACAACACATAGGGCCCAACATCCATCTGTTCCAAGTCAATTAGTCGCTTGGCTACAATCTTTCCAAGCTCTAAATTAGAAGGGGCCCTACATGCAGAAAGCAGAGCTCTCCAAAGGGCAGCTCCGGACTCCACAGGCACCTTACTCATAAGTCCATTTGACTGTTCCATCAAACCAACCCGGCCAAGTAAATCAAACATGCAACCAAAGTGCTCCACCTTGGGTTCAATCTCATAAACCCTGCACATTAAATCAAAGCACCACCAACCCTCTAAAACCTTTCCAGCATTTTTACAAGCAGATAAACAACTGGTAAAGGTAGCAGCATTTGGCGTTTGACTTCTCTTTTCCATATCAATGAACATGTCTAAGGCTTTCTCAACATAGCCATGCATACCATATCCCATAATGATGGAATTCCATGACACCACATTTTTTTCAGGCATGTTATCGAAAACATCTCTTGCCAAATCCATAGCCCCACATTTTGCATACATCGTCAAGAGAGCAGTTGAAAGTAATACATCACATTTGATCTTGTTATTTTCAATGAAAGAATGAACCCACAAGCCCTTATCCAGCCTCCCCAAATTTGCACATGCTGTCAAGACACTAACAAGAGTAGCCCTGTTGGGCCTAACCTCCCCTTTTTCCATCATCCTATCAAACAACATTAGAGCCTGGGTGACATACTTCTTACGCCGAACATATAAAGCCAACATGATGTTCCAAGAAGCAATATTCCTTTCAAGCATCCGATCAAAAAGATTTCGAGCCTCTGAAACATTTTCAATCCTTGCATACCCATCAATCATACAATTCCAAGAAACAACATCTCTAAACGGCATCTTTTCAAACAATTCTCTGGCCGCCTCCATTTCCCCAACACCCACATAGCCTGTAATGATTATATTCCAACTGAAAGTATCCCTCTCAGGCATCTCATTAAACAGCTCACGCGCAATACCAACCTGCCCATTCTTCACATAGCCATCTATCATCGAATTCCAACTAACTAAATCCAACACAAACCCATCATCAAACACCTCACGGGCATTCCCTATCTGCCCACAAACCGAATACAAACGAATCAAAGAGTTCTTAACAAACAAATCAGACTGGAATCCAAGTTTCAAAACCCGCGCATGAAGCTTTCCCCCTTCTTTCAAGGACTTAATCTCAGCACAAATTTTCCCTAACAATGGAAAAGTATACTCATTATGCTTAACAAATTTTCCCAGCATTTTTTCATAGTAAAAAGTCAAAGCACTAAACGGGTCCAAATTCAAAAGACCATTCAATAGAATATTACAAAGAAACGTATCAGGTTCTCTGATACAATCAAATACCAAAACAGCATGAGAAGCTGAGTTTAAATAGCTGCAGAGCTTCCTAATCAGCCGGCTCGCCGCGGTAGGCTGTTGGAGGAGGCCAGATACGTGGAGTTGAGCGTGGATTTGGTTGAGTTGGTTGAAGTTGGTGCACGATTCTAGGGTTTGTAAAACGCGAGCCGGCTGTTGTTGGCTGTTTTCTGCGGGTGGAATTCGAAGTTGTGGTGGGTCGTTGGGCCATAGCCTTGGAGAAGGTTTGGAGAGATTTTTGTGGGATTTCAGGAATTTGTCGACGTTAAGCGAGGTTAAGCATACTGGAGCTTCTTTGGATAAGTTAAAGCGCAGAGTCATCTTCTCTTTCTGTCTTCCGTTCCTCGGCGGGAAGGTTTAAGCTTCTAAATCTTTAGCCAGGCCCAGAATGCTTGTCAATATTCAGACTATTGCAAAATGGGTTAACGGCTGATGCTGCATCGGTTACCTCAATTGTTTGTTGTGTTAAATTTGAACCGGAGGGTGGAAAAATTATTACAGGTCCCGGACTTCCACGTCATTCATAGTTCTACCGCTAAAAATCAGGCACATAATTTATTTTTTTTATGTTAATTTTTTAAAGATGAATCTTCACATTTTTTAAGTTATATAAATAGGGAGTGGGTGATTACATCAAAGTTAATTATAAATAAAATAATGACATAAAAAAAGAAAATTATGTGACTTATTTTTAGTGGATAGGGACCATAAATGACGTGATAGTCCGGGATCATATAATTATTTTTCAGGAGAGTGATCTAGTACAATAATAAAATGATAAATTACCTAAATATTCTCTAAACCATTATTAACTTATATTTCAGCTATCGAAATAAAAATAATTTATATAATTTCACATTTAATCTTCTATATTTACAAATTTTTTATTTCTTCTCCCTCCATCACTCCCGACCACTCCAAAAAGACCAAAAAAAAAAAACAAGCCACAATTGTCGATTCCAAGTCAAACCTAGAAAAACTCTACTTATTGTTGTTTTTTAGTCTGTTTGGAAGTTAGGAATTTATATGCTTCCATGGTTTGCATCACTAATGCTTTCAAACTAATTTATCTTAACCTCCACTTTTCTACATACATGCATGAGTTTATAATAGAACCGCACTATTTTTTAAACAACGGGGCGGTTCATTGATGCTTGTTCTTGAAATGAAAAATTGTTAATTCATGCAAAGGTCTAAATGAACGTGGTTGAGTTTGATTTTTCAGGCCAGTGCTTGACCAGAATCTATACTATATGGGGATGAAGTATACGACTACATATTCATCTACTTTCGTCAATATGCTTTCTGCTGTTACCTTTATATTGGCAGTGATTTTTAGGAGAAAAATCAAAAGTACAAATAATTTAAACTAATTAGTCACATAATTTCTAATATTTGTCTTTCACTATATTGACAAATATGTGTGGACATGGTTCTAGTGAAAAAAAATTGGGACTTCTTCTCGAAACATTCCAATCCCATTCACATCACCCCATTTCAAATATATATATATATATATATATATATATATATATTGAAGTTGAATCATTGTTTAACATGGTGATTATGTGAATCGGGTTAGAGAAGATCGATTCGAAGAAGATACACAGTTTGATTTCATCAAATCAGGAGGGGTGGCACACCATGGAACCACCACATAATCTACCGATAAACACTGGGTTACCGGTATCATAATGCTTCTAGGAAGTATCTTAACATGGACAAGTTACTTTATTTTGTAAGTGAGTAAAAACTCGGTTTAAAGTTTAAACAACATATTCTGAAGCTAATTGTATTGCATATGGTTTGTAGTTTTAATTTTTCACGTTGAAAAAGTACTCTGCCAAGCTCAGTCTCAAAACTTGAATATGTTTCGTGTGAATGATAGAAGATGGTATATTGGCTCTTATCATCGTCTGGGACCTAAGTGCATGGAAAGTAGGGTGAGATTCAAGGCTCCTTGCTAAAGCTTACTATGTAAGTCTTTTTTGCTAGCTATTCAAGCACTTTGAAATACAATTGGTTCACTTTAATGTTACAATTTTATCGATTGATTAGAGGGAAGAAATAAAAAAAATTGGAAAATATAGAGGATTAAATGTGAAATTATATAAATTGTTTTTATTTTGGTGGTCAAAATATAAGTTAAGTAATAGTTTAGGGACTACTTAAGTAATTTATCATTTTTATTGTGCCAGATCACCTTCTCGTTTAAATTTAACGGTTGAGTGATCAAAACTTTACACCCAAAAAATGTAAGTGACTTTACTGTTCTTTTTTTAAAATCGGTGACCAACTCTGTACTGAGGGGAAACATAAGTGACTATTCTAATAATTAACCCTTAATTATATTTTGGGTGAACTACATAAATTTTCACCGAAATTTAGGATGAATTCATTTTGGTCACCATAATTTTAAAATATTCTATAAGGTCACCTAATTTTTAGTTCGATTTCGATATGATCCCTCATGTTACCTTCCGTTAGAAGTTGACATTAGTTTTCGTTTTTTTCTTAATAAAAAATTGGTAAACTACACCGATTATCACTCAACTTTCTTCTCACACCTATTTTTTGTAACTAGAGTTTAACAATTTTCAATTTAATAACTTAACTTTCAACCTAATCTATTTTGGTAAAAAAAATTAAAAAAAATTATTTTTATTCGGTTACGGTTCACAGTTTTAAGCAAAATTAATTAATCAGTCTGATCTATTCTATACAATATTTTCTAAATTTTATGCATTACAATATCTTATAGTCTAGTGATTTTGACACCCTTTTGATTTTTTAAAAGTTTTGGCTCTGGGTAGGATTAATATGTGTGAACTTTCAATTTTGACTTTCTAGTTATTTTTACACTTTTATCACAACCGAACAATTATTAAATTTACCATATTATCATATTTGATATTTTAATAAACAAAGTAAAAATATCATTTCCAAAATCAAATATTTCGGTTAACTGGTTAATCGATTATCTGATATAATTGGTACAATATAAGATCAAGAATTGAATAATATGAATTTACCAATTAACCAAAATATTTTTTAAGGATTAATCAAAATTTTCTATTTGTATAAACATGTCATTTGAGAGTGGCCAAAATATGAACAATTCAAAAGTTAAGTTATTAAATTGAAAATTTTTAAACTCTAGTGACCAAAATAAGAGTGAGAAAAAAGTTGAGTGATGATCGGTGTAGTTTACCCATTTTTTTATTAAGGAAAAACAAAAACTAATGTCAGCTTCTAACGGAAGGTAACGGGAGGGACCATATTAAAAGCGAACTAAAAGTTCGGTGACTATATTAAAATCGAACTAAAATTTTGGTAATCTTATCAAATATTTTAAAAGACCAAAATAAATTTTCCCTAAAAGTTCGGTGACCATTTATGTAGTTTACCCTTATATTTTTATCATTCATGATTTAAAAAAAATAAATTAAATAATAATTTAATTCTTCACCTTCAACTAATGGCTCAATTTACCAACAATCAGTTGATCTAGGGAAATGAGGAGCTAAATCTCTTAAGCAATGTCAGCAGACTTGCGTTGTGAATAAAGAAAATTGAATTTGAGAGTCGACTCGTATTGAATCTCTACAAATTTGATTCGAATTAATTGATCAATGAGTTGAATACAAGTAATTAAACGAAAAAATCTCAATTTCTTAAATATTGCATTTGAAAAAAAATCTAAATATTTCCCTCCTTTTTATTTTCTAATCTATTACACTTTAAACAGTAAAATCTGAAGTCGACATGTAGTCTCACCAACTTCATTGTGCAAAATATTTTTTATTAAAATAATATTGTCACCTTGCATGCTACATCTAGTGTTCGAAAATACTCGACCTGCCGACCCAAATTTTAAAAAATTGGGTAATTTTTTAAAAAAAAAATTACACGAAAGTGCATGTACTCGACCCAAGATTTTTTCCGGTAGTTAGGCTGAGTTTGAGCAAAAAAAATTGTAACCGGGTACCTAACCCGGTACTTTTAATATATATAGTTTTAAATTATATTTTTATTTTAGGTTCGTAATATTTTTACCCAAAAGCTACATTTAGATCTCGGCATTTTTCTATGTTTGTATTATGTACTTTTATGTTTAAAAATTTTCAAAAATATTTGTATTAGTTTGTTAATACAAGATTCGAAAAAAATGAGATTAATATTTTTAATGTATTTTTTATGATAAACTTTATATATCCGAATATTTATATCTTAAAACTAACTTCAAAACACTAATTTTTGTGTTCGAATTATGTATTATGAACTTTTAAATTTAATGTGTTTACTATGTGTTTTTGAAAACTATTAAATTTAAAAATAAATAAATAAACTTGAACCGGGTACCCGTTACCTGATTTTACAGGTGCCCAAATTTTACGGGTACCTGGTAATTACGAGCCAGGACTCAATCGAAAAATTCAATATCCAAAAGATCGAATACCTGGTACTTCGGGTACCCGAGAATGAACACTGACTACGCCAGCTGAAGTCGCCGGACATACAAGTCTACTTCATTGTTCATGAAGACGGGTTGTCTATCCTGCACACTAACTTCATATTATTTTAAGAGAAAACTACACCAGTGACCACCGAAGATATTGAGGATACCTATTTGAACCACCGAACTAAAAAAAACGTCAATCACACCACCAAACTTATTAAATCAACCTATTTTGACCACCGCCGTTAAAAAATTAACGGAGGGGTGACGGAAGTGCCACGTGGCAGTTAACAGGATATTTTTAAAATTACACATTTGGTCCTTGTTATTTACACATTCTTTCAATTTAGTCCTAATTTTCAATTAATAAAATAATAAATTATTTAATTAAGTGGTGACACGTGTCAAAACCTTATTGGAGGATTTTAATTATTTATATTTAATTTTATTAATTTATTTTCCCCCTCCAATCAGGTGGTGACACGTGTCACCACCAATTTAGAGGAGAAAAACGTTTTTTTCCCTCATTGCGTGCAGCAAGGTTCGAACCTGGGAAACCCAAGAGTAAAGGCAACAGCTCTACCACTACACCAAGCACATCTTTGTGCTATAATTCTCCACATATAATATATATCTCTTATTAGTTTCTACATTTATAAACCAAAAGCTCAAACCCTAAACACTAATTTCACATATATAAATCTTAAACCCTAAACTCTAACCCTGAATATTTCAAATTAATTTCACACTAAATATTTCAAATTAAACCTCAAACCCTAAAATTTTCAAATTAATTCCACGATAAATATTTTAAATTAAACCCTAAACTCAAACCCTAAAATTTTCAAATTAATTCCACATTAAATATTTTAAATTAAGCCTTAAACCCTAAACCCTAAATATTTCAAATTAAACCCTAAACCCTAAACCCTAAACCCTAAATTTCAAATTAATTTGAAATATTTCAAATTAAACCCTAAATATTTCAAATGAAACATTTAGCGTGAAATTAATTTGAAATATTTAGGGTTTAGGGTTTAGGGTTTAATTTGAAATATTTAGGGTTTAGGGTTTAAGGCTTAATTTAAAATATTTAATGTGGAATTAATTTGAAAATTTTAGGGTTTGAGTTTAGGGTTTAATTTAAAATATTTAGCGTGGAATTAATTTGAAAAATTTAGGGTTTGAGGTTTAATTTGAAATATTTAGTGTGAAATTAATTTGAAATATTCAGGGTTAGAGTTTAGAGTTTAAGATTTATATATGTGAAATTAGTGTTTAGGGTTTGAGCTTTTGGTTTATAAATGTAGAAACTAATAAGAGATATATATTATATGTGGAGAATTATAGCACAAAGATGTGCTTGGTGTAGTGGTAGAGCTGTTGCCTTTACTCCTGGGTCTCCCAGGTTCGAATCCTGCTGCATGCAATGAGGGAAAAAAACGTTTTTCTCCTCTAAATTGGTAGTGACACGTGTCACCACCTGATTGGAGGGGGAAAATAAATTAATAAAATTAAATATAAATAATTAAAATCCTCTAATAAGGTTTTGACACGTGTCACCACTTAATTAAATAATTTATTATTTTATTAATTGAAAATTAGGACTAAATTGAAAGAATGTGTAAATAACAAGGACCAAATGTGTAATTTTAAAAATATTCTGTTAACTGCCACGTGGCACTTCCGTCACCCCTCCGTTAATTTTTTAACGGCGGTGGTCAAAATAGGTTGATTTAATAAGTTTGGTGGTGTGATTGACGTTTTTTTTAGTTCGATGGTTCAAATAGGTATCCCCAATATCTTCGGTGGTCACTGGTGTAGTTTTCCCTTATTTTAATAAAAAAATTGCACAATGAAATCAATAAATGTGGTGAAAACTCAAATTCATTTCTCCGATAATGTTAATATGGAATTGTGTGCTTGTATTGCACAGGGTTTGGTTTTGAAGTGGTGGAAGACTTGGGTACTTATTTGGGTGTACCGCTCCTACACAAAAGAGTAACAAAGGAGACACATGCATACTTAATTGACAAAGTCCGACAACGCCTATCTGGTTGGGTTGCTAGCTCGCTATCTTTTGCTAGTCGTATAACCTTAGCCAAATTAGTCTTGCAAGCCATGCCTATTTATGCCATGCAAACATCATATTTACCCAAATCGATTTGTGATGAACTAGAGAAATTAATTCGAAACTTCATTTGGGGCTCCTCCTTTCATCTAGTGAATTGGAACACTTTGCAACAACCTATTGAACATGGCGGACTCGGTATGAAAGATTTACACCGACAAAAAAAAGGTTTTTTAAATGAAGCTGACCTTCCAATTAGTCTTGAACGTTGACAAGTTATGGGTATGCGTAATCAAGGCCAACTACAAATGGTGTGGTCAAGTTCTAATCTCTCTTCGCTTAGGTAATTGCTCGAGATTATGGCGTTGTTTTGGATTGGTTTGGGAGGACATACGTAATGGTGTCTAGTGGAATGTTCACAATGGAGTTAGTACTAAAATTTGGTTTGATATTTGGCTCGATAGTGAATGTGAAAACTTTGTAACATGCTCGAATCGATCTTCCGAAACCGTCAAGGGGTTGAATTGAACTCCCAAAAGAATTGACTAAAATCAATAAAAATGATAGACAATTTGCAAGATGATTGTAGAGTGGTTCGACTTTCTAACCAAAGTCTACATCCACTATATTAGCACACCACTAAAGATTTTCCAATTCACTACTATAAGTTCTTCCTTTTGAGGCCAAAGGGATAACCTTACAACCCTATTTTTTCAATGGCTAAGATAGAACCATTCTAGTTTTTACTTAGGCTAAACTAGAACCTCTCCCTTTTACAAGGTTTGTTTGATAAACAAAATACCTCACAAGGTGGGTGTTTACACAATTGAGCTCACAAGAAAGAGTGAAGGATAAAAACAATAAAATCACTCTCTACAAATATTTACAAGAGAAATAAAAAAAATAAAGACTTGAACTCAATTTCTCTTGAACATTAAGCTTGGATGTGGTCTCTTATCTTCTTCAAGTGTCCTTGTGGTGTTTATATAGTGTGGAATGAGTTTCCAGCCGTTTATGGCCATTGGGATGAGTCATAGCCGTTACCTACAAAAAAATTCAGCATTTATAACACGAGGGATTGATACCATAAACCAGGGGATCGATCATTTTTCATAAAAATATGACCGTTATAGTGAAGGGATCTATCCCATAAACCAGGGGATCGATCCTTTTGCATTTGGAGACTGGAAAAACAGATTTAGTGAAAAAACGGATCATACATATTTTAAAAAAGATCAGCTAAAGATATAAATCATTCGAAACAAATTTTTCAAGTTTGTTTGGACTTTAAATTACTTTTTGAAAGATTTAATAAATTTGATTAAGTCCAAAAACATTTTTTAATTTGTTATATCAAAATATTAGTTCAACAGAATGACCGCTCCGACACTCTTACATTGGCCATGGTGATCTTGATGAATCCTGTGTCGCAGATTGGGTGACAGTTTCGGGAGAGTGGGATTGGCTTCGTCTTCGCCAGGTATTACCAGAATGTGTGGTGAAACGCTTTGATGCCCTTCCCATTCCTTATTCAAGCCTTGGAGCCGATACACCTTGCTATCGTTGGGAGAACAAGCAAACTTTTTCTACCAAATCAGCATATAGATTATTGGGAGATGTGCACGTGAATCACTGAACTATTTGGAAATTACTTTGGAGATTGCATGTACCTCAACGAATTCGTACGTTCATTTGGTTGGCTTTTCATGGCAAATTTGTCACAAACCAAGAGCGAACACGGTGCCATTTAACTATGGTGGATTCTTGTGCGACTTGTAACGATGGTTCTTTGAGGACATCTTACATGTGTTGCGGGATTGCGTTAGGGCCAAAACTGTGTGGATGCAAGGTTGTTAGACATGATAAATTGTCACAGTTCATCAATCTGAAGGTAATGGATTGGTTGGCAAGTAATATATTTTAGCCACATAGTTATGTTAATGTTGGAGAGAACTTAGATGCCCATTTTGCTGTTATATGCTGGGTGTTATGGTCCCGTCGCAATAAAACTTTGTTTGATAGTGGCTATGTTGAATCAAGATCGGTACTGGCCGAATGTACTAAGCTGTTGAATACTATGAACTCAAAACCGATTGTTCCACCAAGGACTAGTTCTTCTCCGTCCAAGTGGTCTACCACAAGGTTGGGTGAAGGTGAACGTTGATGGAGCGGTTCGTTTAAATGATTCCGATGCAGCCTGTGGTGGTTTAATTCTGGATGAGGAGGGAAGCTGGCTGATCGGATTCTCTAGGATTCTCAGGTGTTGTCTCGTCCTGTTTGCTGAACTGTGGGGTGTTCATGAGGCCCTCAAACATGCCTGGAGTATGGACCATCGACATTTAATCCTTGAAACAAATAGTCCCGATGTTGCAAATGTGCTCAACCAACAAGAAGATGCTCTCCAGGGTAACACACTTGTCTCACAGATCCGTCATATGCTTAGTCTCGATTGGGAAGTAAGAACTTGCAAAATTGGCCGTGATTGTAATAGAGCTACGTATGCTTTAGCCGCAACAAGCCGAGGTTCGCCTGTGGGAGAATCAATCTTCATTGCTGCACCAAGTGTTGTCCTTGAGATAATCCATGAGGGATTTTAAAGCTCTCCTACTCTCTGTATAAACAAAAAAAAAAATAAGAGTACATACCAACTTCACTTTTCACTTTTCAAAATGCAATAGATTGGATAATAGAAAGTGAAGTGCAATATTTAGAGATAAGATATTTGGTTCTAATGATGTCCGATTCAGACGCAAATTTAACCGATGTCATTTTAAACACTTTAGGTTCTAATGATGCATCTAGATAAGATAAGAAAATAAATATAATTCGAGATATTTAGTTCAGATATGCTACGACAAACCTAATGTAGCTCGCTCAGTTCGGCCTAGTGCTTAGGCCGGGTCAAAGGGGTTACACTTTAGATTGAATCCGTTCATTCATTTTGATGTAAACCAAATAGTGAAAATAATTATTACACAAAGAAAAAATAATAATCATTCATCCTTGACGAATGACCCGTGGCCACGTTACATTTTCACAAATCATTACAATGCCATTGAGAGGATATCAATCTCTTTAATCGAGCTATGATTTCGCATCTATATATGCATCTATTTCATATACGAGTCACAAACCCAACATTATCATCCATGAGCTTACTATTTCAGGACGCATTGGATATTGATATATCAAAGTATGCAAGTCACACACACATGGCCCTATATTTACTCAGGATTAAGGTAAATATATTTTGAACGTCACAAGCGAGTTTAATATTCAAACGGATTTAAGATCTTAATTCATCTTGGGTCCAGTCCAATGTGTTGTCTATCCAGACAAACGCATCTACGTCTCTACTAGGGAGTCAATCGCTCTAACAGCCACGACAAACTATCTCTGTATTTGGACTTCAGACATCATAATAGTTCTTCCGAATTATTTGCTAAGAGGATTCTATGAACTACGGACATGTTTAGATTACCAATTAATATAAGTTATCTTATGTAATATAATCAACCTTATAATACAACTTATATTTAGTTAAACCATAATTAATGAGTCGATATTTACTTATTACTTCATCGCTTTACATGCAATATCAAGTTTGAGAATAATGTCCAAGAGAATAGCTGTTTTAAGCAAATTAACATACTGCAATTTACAACGAGATGCAACCATTCTACTCATTAAAAAAAGGTTAGGATCACATGTGAACTCCTGTCCTCTGCTCTCCTACCCAACATCTAGGACAATAAATCCGTGTTAAAGTGAAGGGAATTCAAGAGAGTTGAGAAGAAAATTGATTTCTGTTTCGGACTTCCTCGACAAGATGTTGGTGACTAACCTTTTCTACCAATTTCCTCCTTATTCTTCCAATCTATAATGTTATTCATATGTTTTAGCATGGGTATGCAGGATCTCACAGTTTAAAGCTAGCTTGCTCATCAATATTTTTGGCAGTTTTTCCTTCCAGCTTGATATTCTTGTACCACCTGGCGCATGCTATATAGACAATCAAGTCAATTGTTGTTAGACCAGCTAAGAGGAAGTAAAACCAATCTAAGTGACCCTTGTTGAGGTTGCCCGGTATCCATCCTGGCATGTGATCTCCAGTTGAGATCGTCATAACCATTGTTACTAACAAGCTGCTCACGTAGTTCCCTAGTGATATCGATGTCATGCAAAGTGCACTTCCGAAGCTTTTCAATCTGTCCGGAGTCTGCGCGTTGAAGAACTCGAGCTGACTCACGTACATGAAAACTTCAGATGCTCCTATAAATGCGTATTGGGGAACTTGCCAAAAGATGCTCAAGGAGCTTGAGCCTTCACAATGCACGCAGTCTTTGTTGGCATATTTTAGTCTGTAGCATTCCACAATCCCGGCTGAAACCATTGCCAATACGGCTATGACAAGGCCAATGCCCATCCTCTGAAGTTCGGTAAGTCCCCTGGATCCCTTTTTCCTAATACTTGCAACCAATGGATCGAGAACTTGTCGGTAAAGAAATATGAAAAGTGCAACACTGAGAATATCAAAGCTGGACATGCTTGCTGGTGGAACCCGGAAATTCGAGACAGTAGTTTGCATTGCAGCACCTTGCTCCACAAATAGGGAGGCCATTTGTGTGAAGACCACGGAGTAAATTATGGTGCAAAGCCAAATGGGGAGTAGTCTTAGTATGCATTTAACTTCTTCCACTTGTGTAACAGGGCAGAGACGCCATGTTCTCGGAATGCCCTTCTTCTCCTCTTCAACATCCCTCGTACTTATGTATGCTGCTCTGTCCAAGAACCTATAAAACATCATCAATTAATAATTATCATGTAATAATCTATTTAATTTCAAGATCAGATTATGCTTCGATGTTTACTTGAATTCGTCGGTGTGGAGAATGTTTCTGTTGCCATTCATGGACGAATCGTTTCCATCGGCACCATACAATTCATCCGCATCTGGTGGCATACTGACATTGTATTTCCTTATTGAAGCCACTAGGACTTGAGAGAACCTGGAGAGTGGATTTCCGCTGGGTTTGAAGTGCCTGTACCTAGTGGTTCCTGCCAGAAACAAAACAAGTGCTGCCAAGGCAGAGCCTGCGGACACCCAGAACCCAAGCGTCCACATTCCTTTATCCTCAAAATACCCCAAAACGGTGTTGGAGAAAAGGGAACCCAGGTTCAAAGCTAGGTAAAAGTAGCTAAAGAATGCAACCTTAGAGTGCCCTTCCTTAGGGTCTTCTTCATCAAACTGATCAGCCCCAAACGTAGCAATGTTAGGTTGATAACCTCCATTGCCTAGTGCAACCAAGTAGATGGAGAGGTAAAACAGTGTAATCTCCATGCCTGAATGTGAACCGCACGGCATTTCTTGATTCCCACAGCCTTTTGGTTTAATCAAGAAAATGTATGATGACAGTGACAGCAACACCATGCCCTGAATCAGATATGTTTTCATGGCACACACAATTAGAACAACTCCCGAGAGCTTGAGAATTTAAGCAAACATCCAAGTACTTTGAGAGATGGATTGCTTACAATAACAAATATGAGTTGGAAGATGGCACATGTTTTGTACCTTCCCCAGTAGGAATCACTGAGTAAAGCACCGACCAGGGAAAAGATATAGACGGTGCCGGTCCATTTGCTGACATTGTTAGCGGCATCAGAATTGTTTTGGCCTAATACTCTTGTCAGGAAAATCACCAAGTTCACCCCGACCCCAAAGAACGCTAGGGTTGCCAGACCTTGGTTCACTGGTTAATTCATTGGGAAAACACAAAACAGAAAACATTAACGAGACGTGCAAGAAATAAAAAAGACCTAAAACCTTAATAATCTTCGAAATTAAGGTTGCTTTCGAAAACCTCTTGCATATTAGCATTCAATTATTATTAGTCATATATACAGCAACCAATGTTAATATCAAACAACCAACTAAATCAGATATGGCGGGTGGCCTCTCGTTTTAAATTATATATATGAATGATTGATGGCCTCTCGTTTTCTCTGCATGTGATGTATGTTTGGAAATCTTCGACCATTTAGTGTTTAGTGTTTATTTGGTTAGGACTTGAAATTTAATTTTTTTAATATTTTTTAGTGTTAGGGCATATATAGGGCACTGAAAAGGGGCAGAAGATTTTTATTCGTGAAGTATGGACTCTCTTTGTATTCTCCTCCCACAAGAAAAGAATAGAAATTCATTGCCCTTTTTTGGTGCCCCTAACTTCATAAACCCTAACTTTAAACCTTAAATCCACTTTTTTAAAGTGGTGCACCAAAAGGGTCATAATTAAGGGACAAACGATTTCTATAGTAGCTTGTTTGATAAGATTTTTAAATAATCATGTGCATTTATACCATAAGTTGATTAAAATCTCCTGCCCTTTCTCGGTACCCCTACTTTATGCTCCAACACTAAAAAACACTACAAAATTAAATTTCAAGCTCTAACACTAAATTTTTAATCTTAAACTCTACACCCTATACCCTACAAAATACACCCCACCCTAAATTCCCTAAACCCTAACCATAAAGCATAAACCTAATTTTGAACGTATGGACATAAATAGGGGCACCGAAAAAGGGCAAATGATTTCCATCCCCATAACTTTGGTCGAGTGTGACATTAAAATCAATAGTGTGATGTATGTTTTGATTCAAAAATAATTTATTTAAGTAAGTATATTCTGTCAGTTGGTTAAGTTGTTCATCTTTGTTCTTATATTTTTTATTGTCTCTTTTCTTTTCCCTCTAATTAAGATAAGAATTAGAATCAAATCAAAAAAAATATCCTCTATAGAAAAACAATAATGATGAAAAAGAAAAATGATTTATTAAAGACAATAAATTATGAGTAATTTTTTTATAGGTGTGTTGTATAACAAAAATTATATAAGCATGTATATTTACTCTTTAAAAATTTAAACCTCTAACGTTAAAACTTAAATTCAAACAACTTTTAATTTAAAACCCTAAACTAATTTCATAACTCTTAATACATAATGAATTATGTAGTTTAAAAACTAGACAACATGTATATTAAATATTTTTCATAGATTATTATATCAAAATGAATTATTAAAATTATATTGGTATTATTGTAATGAATCCTTCCATTTTTCAAGTTATTATAATTATGGATTTGAATTAATTTATAGGTTTTATTATAAAACAAATGTCTAACTTTTGGTTTAAATGTCTAAACATTTTTTCTTATCAAGATATGCGAATAGTATTTTATTTCATAACCATTTTAAGTCGTTCGCTAAATTCTTCCTTTCTCCCTTGATTTTTTAGGCAAAGAAACAGAAAAAACAAAGGGAACGTTCAAAATAAAAATATTCCCATTTGAGAATCAATCCATCCTAAGTTTCAAAGTACACTTTAATTTTGAAAACTAATTTATTTTCAATGAATTAATTTGGATCAATGAGTTTTCATTCATTCTTTTTTGCGAAATGTAAATACACTAAGTCCAAAAGATTTATACACTTTAATTGTAAAATTTTATCTATACGAAAGTGAAATCAAGATTCGTAGTCTACAAAATTAGTCTTGAAACATTTGAGTTTTGCTTTTTATAACGAATTGGGTAAAAAAGTTTAGAGTTGAATAACTAATCAATAAAAATAACATTTTTTTAACGGACAAACTGTAAATCATTACGTAATGAAATATTATATGTGTACTATGACAAAAAAAAATTTAGGCATCTAAAGCAAGAAAACAACATGATTTAAATATTTATTTTATAGTGAAGTCTGATTTATATTCGGGGTGAACCATCAGGGGCGAAAGGTAGTAGGGACTAGGGGGTCATGCCCCTCAAAATTTTTGAATATTAGAATATGACCTTAAACTTTTTTAAAAATTTAATTTGCCCCTCAAAATTTTTAAAAATTCATATGAAGCTTTAATTTGCCTCTCATAATTTTAAAAGTTCTTATTAAATCTCTCAAAATTATTAAAAATTTTAGTTAAACCCTTAATTTTTTTTTTAAAAATTTACTTTATGTCTCATTTTTTTAAAATTTAAGTTGACCTTCAAAGTTTTATCCCAAGTTCCACCATTGCAAATGATTATAGGCCAGTTTTAAAAATCAATATTTTTCCTTTAAAAAATAAATATTTTATTATGTTTCATTTTTGAATATTTATAATTAATTTACCTACTAAAATTTCAAAAGTTCTTATTTAAGTATAATACTTTTAAAAGTTAAACCTCATAGATTTTATATTTTTAAATTTAACGCTTCAAAACTTAAAAAGTTTTAATTTGAACCTTCAATAATTTTCAAAAATTTCGATAAACTTTCTCAAACTAGGTCCTCAATATGCGTAGATTTATATTGGTGTTATTAGAGAGAGTGAGAGCATTCAATTTTGGCGATTGAATTTGTTGCATGAATAAAGTCTAACATTATTAATCACAGTCCACAGAGGCAGCTGAGGATTTTCTTTTGCAGTGAGGTGGGGGATTTTATAAGCAGATAAAGGTTGGAACACAATATATAAATATTTAAAATTAAGAGATAAATTAATAATTTATCAAACTTTTTACAGGGGGACAAGAATCTCTCTCAGTTGTAACTCGTAACGCAAATCCGTCCCGGTATGTTAGTAATATTAGACAGGTGGGACACGTGGAAAGAACACAACTCATGAGGGTGGAAAGATGATTACGTGTCACACTCGTCTTCTTCTAAGATGGCGAGAAATTATATCATAGGTCCTGGTCATGTTTTTTATGAGACCAACTAATAAAATACATATATTTTATTAATTTTTTATATTATTTTTTTACCAATTGAATTTTACTTTGAAAAAAATAAAATAAAAGAGAGAATATCAAAGTGTAATAATTAAAATCATATGATTTGCGAGTGAGAATAGAAGAGAGCTTACAGAGAATGATAGTTCCAGCAGTCCATCGTCCAGACTTTCCTTTGATAGCAGGGCGGCCATGCCAATCAACACTTCCATCTCCACTGCATTCTCCCTCTTTCAACTTCCCCTGTTTTTTCCCATTAATTTTGAAACCATAAAAAGGGTATTAATCATATGGAAACAGTAAAAAAGGCAATGGAATAGTTGATGTACAAAATGGGAAGAAAAATAGGACTGACCACATCTAAGCAAGCCATTGGTGTTTCTCAACAAATTTTGTGCAGAAGAGGAGAGAGCTGTGAAGAACGGGAGGAGGAGAGGAAGGTGTATAAATACTAAATAGTGGGTGGGGAAGCTGATTCCAACGGTGGAAATTGCATGAAAAAAAAGAGGGGGAGGCAACATGGGCCAAATCATTTGTAAATTGTATGGACTGAAACGGTATGGAGTTAGGGAGGGTGTGTTTGGAAGTGGGATTGATGAACAAACTGGGTTTCCTCCATGGTGTCACTTTCCATGTGTCTCTTCTTCAGCTTTCTATTTGATTTTGACACATTTCAGAATTCAGACACTTTTCTTAAATGGTTTTCCAACTATTAGGTGCACATAACAACAACTCTATGCTATCTTCCAACTTATTATAACTATAACTCTCATTCTAAATTAATCCTTAAATTTTTAAATATTTTAATTTTATCCTCAAACAATAACTTTTATTTTAAATTGGTCCCCTAAACTTTTAATTGTTTTAGTTTCTTCCTCAAGCTACGGCCCCTATTCTAAATTGGTCCCAAAATTTTTATCGTTATAGTTTCATTCCCAAATTATCAGTATATGCTAATCATGAGCCATGTTAATAAATTTGTTATGAAAATTGTTAACATTCATGTAAACATTTATGTATATTATGTAATGGTATGATGTCACATAAACAATGGTTTGATGATGAAATTGAAATGTTAGAAAAAATTGAGGACCAAATTCTAACAAGGGTTATAGTTTGGGGGATGAAACTGTAATCATTAAAAGTTTAAAGACCAATTTAAAATATATGCCAAATATTAAAAAATTTAGAGACCGAATTAAAATAAAGATCATAGTTTGAGAACTTGTGTTATAATTAACAATATGATGAATGAAATTTATCATACAATTGTAATTATCACTAGGGGTGGCAATGGGCGGGTCGGGGCCAGTTTTGTATTGCCCACTCCGTCCCCTACACTTGCGGTTACGGTTTCGGAGAATCCCCAATAAATATTTCGGGTATTTTTTCGTCCCCATACCCATCCCTTACGGATCCCCACAGTTTTCGGTTAATCACCATGCCCAAAAAAATAAGCAAAACTTCATACATTAAAACTAATAATCAACATTAAGTCTCTAAAATTACAAACATAAATGATAATTTTAATTTTACCAATAACAAACAAACCATTTCAAAACTATAAAACATGACTAAAATATTAACTATTGAAACAAAACACCCAACACTACATTAAAAGAAATATGTAACTAATAATCTATAATTTCAAATCATGATCTGTTTGTTCTAAAAAAACTAGATTCGATAATCTTTTCAACCATATAAATTACCTATGCAAATTTTACTTGTACAATTTTTATGATGAATTTCTGAAGTCACCGTCATTTTGTTTTTTTTAAACAATCTGCTGTATTTTCTTATGACCTTTGCTCACTCAAAAATTAATAACTCCTAATATATAACTAGAAATCAAGAACGGTTTGTTTTAAACGAATCTAGACTTCCGTATAGTTATAGAAATATAAGGCTTGCTTCCTAATTTATCTTGTACAAGTTTTGGTGATTTTTCAAAGTTACTGGTAAAATTGTATTCTAAGAAATGTGCTGCCAAAATTTTATGACCTTTCAACATTCAAATATTTATTTTTTAAAAATACATATCAAAATCGATCACCTTGTATTTTAAATAAAATTAAACTGAATCATGTTTACAATTATGTATAGACAATTTTCTAATCATTTTTATAAAATTTAGGGAGAATTTCCAAACTTACTCCAGTTGTCCATACTCAAGTTATGTGATATTAGATTTTTGTTGAAAAATGGGTAAATTACCCTTATAGCCATCCAAAATTGTAAAAATATTGGGATTCATGTGGATATTGTTGAGTGGATCGAATGATCGAACTAAATCAAGAGGGGGTGAATTGGATTTTTAATGTTCTTGGTGGTGGAAATTGCAAATAAAAAGATTGACAAGGAATTTTAGAGTGGTTCAAGTTCCAAATGAACTCTACATCCACTACCTTAGCTTCACTAAGGATTTGAACAATTCCACTAATTGCTCTTCCCCTTTTCTAGGCTAAGGAGGTAACCCTTACAATTTTCGGTCAAATTTTCTACCCAAAATTTGACCCAATCCTCACACAATTGAAACAAAGAATTTGTTGGCTAAACAAGTATCTCTCAATACATAAACTAACCCAATTACAAGCACTCAACCCAATTGAAATGATAAGAATGAAAAATACAATTGGGGTTACAAGACAATAATGGGATTTAGGCACAAATGCTTGAATTTGATGTTTGGATGTTTGCTTTAGGATCAATAGTTGTTGCTGAAGCTATTAGAGGTCCATTTTATACCTTCTCATTGAATTCTAGCCGTTGTGGTTGTTGCAATCATCAATAGAGCCGTTGGGGGTATTATCTCCCCTCCATAAATGCAGTCTGCAACCAACCGTTTCGAAACGCCCGACCTTGTTTCGAAACAGACCAAAATAGAAAGAGCCGTTGGGGTGCATTAAAGAGCCCGTATCGAAACGGTCTGACCTATTTCGATACGCTAAGAGCCGTTTCCAAACTTGTTTCGAAACATTTTTCCACTGTCAAGGGTCGTATCGAAACGGCTTGAAATCGTTTCGGTACGCCTTAACGATTTGTTAAAAATTGGTTAAAAACATTCAACGGTCATATTTTTCAAATCAATTTAAGAACCGTTTCGGAACACCGAATGTCGTTTCGATACGATTTCTCTATGTTCTAAAGCCGTTTCGAAACTTGTTTCGAAACACGGGTTGGCAGTGTTGAAATCGTTTTGATACCCGTTTCGAAACACGGGTTCACAGTTTCAAAAGTGTTTCGAAACGCCTTAGGCCGTTTCGAAACGGTGAGTCGAAAATCACTGTTTTGGCTTTAAGAACACTTAGAAAATATTTGATAAACTTAGTTTTTAACTTAGGCATATTCTTTAAATCATATAGGGATGTTTAAGGACTTAAAAATTCGTTTCACATTTTCAATTTAGTCCTTAGGTTCTTTAGTTATATCAAAATTAAAATATCGGTTTCACAATCTCCCCGTTTTTGATATAACAAAACCAAAGTTAGAATTTTTGAGAGTTTTGAAAATTTTGAATAGATTCTAACTCCCCCTCAATTTAAGATATGTTTTTAAAGTTTTAAAAGGATTTAAATTTTAAATTCAAGGTTTAAAACTTAAAAACACTTTAAACATTTAAAACGAATTTTTGGCTCTTAGATTACTTCTCCCTCTTTTTGTTAGATCAAAAATAATAAACAAGGCTCATAGAGAAGAGACATGGTTAATGGCAATAAACATTAAGCAATAAGAAATAAGCAACAATAATATTAATTCATAAAATTAAAATATCCAAAACATAAATCTTCAACAATAAGTTCAAAGCATAATCCCAAATAAAATCAAAAGCACAGGTTCATAAAACATAATGGAAATAAAGATGCAAACTTAATCCTAAAATGCATAGCTAATATGATATGGCATGAATATCCTAGGCCTCGTCGTCACCATCATCATCCGAGGACTCATCATCGCTCTTGACTTGAGAACGACGAAACTTCATCCATTGGCCATAAAAGGTGGAGAAGGACATGTCCATGGCCGATTGTTGATTCTCAAGGGATTGGAATCGATTCTCATTGGCAAGGAGACGATCATCTACGGATTGCAAGCGTGTATCGAGAGCACCAAAACCTCTAGACATGGTAGTGTCCAAAGTGTTGAACCGCTCGGTAAGGAAAGCCGTGAGAGCTTCATTGTTCGCAACTTGAGCTTGGGGTTGAGGTTCAACGGGAGGAGGAGGAGGAGGAGGAGGTGCTTCCCTATCAACACGTTCCCAATGCCTATTGTTTACATAGCGAAAACCGGACTTACGGAGAGAGGACTCACCAATTTTTGACTTGCGGGGTTCCGAAGAGTCGTAGGTACAATCAAGACGAAGCACACTAAATATGTGACTTAAAACAGTCCCATAAGTGAAAGATTTTAGTGCATCGGTGTCACGAAGCTTAACATTATTGACTATCTCGGCAAACATGATCTTAACAAGATTAGGGCGCTCACCACGACGGAAACACTCAAGCCAAAAATAGTCTACTTGACGAATGTGAGAATATTTACCTCCGGAAGGGCGAAGGAACCATGAGACCATCAAATGGAGGAATCTATCGTGCGCATCCAAAGTAAGCACCGAACCGGTGTGAGAACCAAAGTGACTCTCATTCTCAATTCCTTCGTTCTTAAGAGCAAACGTTGACTCCAAGAAAGGGATGTCAATGACAATCCTTTTGCCCAAGATAAATGACTCAAGGCCAACCACTTCGGAATTATCTTCATTATTAATGAATTGAGCATTGGAGTAAAAGAGAAGTACCATGTGTTTGTAGAAATTTCCGGGATGCTCAACAACAAGGAAATCCCATTCTCTTAAACGCTCGAGGTAACGGAAGAGAAATCGCTCGGAGTCAAGGAACGAGAGGTCAACAACACGCTCAAGACGAATTTCAAACTCTTTGACATAGGTGAAACGATCTCTCATCTCTTGAGTTCGAAGAGATTTGGCAAACAACTGGGTGAGATTAGGACGAATAATCGAATCACTAGCTTGACCGGTCTTACGCTTTTTGTTAACATTCTCCGTAGCCTTCCTAAAAACATTAAGCAAGCGATTTAAAACAAGTTTAAGTGTATGCATGAGATTTCGTAATTCAATCCAATGATAAATCCCACTTAGGTTTAAAACAAGTTTACAAAAATATACAAAAAAAAATTTAAGAGAAAAACAGTAAGAAAATACGAGTGAAAATTTATATATTCGAATCAAAAAATTGAAGATTTTGAATTTTTTTTACAAGATTTGAAAAACCCAAGTATCAAAACATATAAACTATACAAAATTAAAATTTTCTAACCTAAGATTCGAATACAAATTGAAGGAAAAAGAAAAAGAGGAAAATATACCTTAAATTGGGATTTTGGATGAATATGTGAAAATCCTTGCACAATATTGTTGATGCTTGCTTAGACTTGTGTTTAAGAGAAAAAACCCTCAAGATTTGGTGAAAAACAATGAGGTTTAGAGGGCTTTTATAGGAAAAATCGATTCTAGGGTTTTTAGGGTTTTGGGAGAGTTTTAATTTGTGTTTAACTTTAACATTAAAAGCCCCCTTTAAAGCAGTCCGCGAATCCGTTTCGGAACGGTGTTGACCGTTTCGAAACGCGGGCATGAAAGTTTGACCGATTTTTCATCACCAGCTGACCGTTTCGATACAGGTTTGACCGTATCGAATCCCCGTTGACTCGTATCGAAACTTGTTTCGATACACCCCTTGGCAGTAGCCAAAACGTTTTGAAACCCTTGGAAGGTGTTTCGAAACGCCCTTCTCTCAGAATGCAATTTAAAGCATCCGTATCGAAACAGGTGGACCTGTTTCGATACACCTGGGCTTGGAAGTGTAGATGAGACTCTAAAAGTGCAGAAAAATGAAATTTTCTAAGGTCTAACTTACATGAATGACATGAATGAGCAGGAAAAAACATATGCAAACATAAACATTGTAACACCCGTGTTTTGGGGTTAGGAGTTAGCCGGGTTAGTGGACCGAGTCGGTAAAAATTAAATTAAATCAATTTGACCTTGACTTGAGTTAATTGAGTTTTAATTATCTAGGAAGGACTAAGTTGGTAATTTAACCCAAAACTTTTAAAAAGGAAGACAACTTTTTTTGAAGTTAAAGGGACAAATAAAAAGAAATAAAGGTGTCATCTTTGTCTTCCCCATCTCTCCTTTGTGGAAAGCTCCTAAACCCCTCCCCAAACCCTAAACACTATTCCATTGATTTCTACATCAACCTAAGGTCATTTTTCAAAGGTAATAATATTTTGTAACTCTCATCTTCATTCTCTATTCATACATAGTTGTAGATTTTAAAACCATGAACTTTTGAAAATTAGGGCTTGATGAAAGTTTGAGTTTTTTATGAAGATTTTCAATTTGTTTTGAAATATAAAGTTGGGTTTTAGTTTATTTACCTTAAAATGAACATAATATGTTAAAATGGTTGGGTTTGGGTGAAAACCCGAAATGGGTTCTTGAGGCAATTTTTAGGGTGTCAAAAACTTGATTTTTGGTGGGTTTTAGGTTCAATTTGGAGGGCTGATGGTTTATGTATGTTAGGAGGATGTTTTGGGACCATTTGGGGGTCATTTGAGTGTTTGAAAATAGGATTTTCAGCTAGTTCTTGAAGGAGCACGAAAATGGGCAATTTGGGGGTTGTTTTAGGTTGGAATTGGTGGACTAATGTTAGTGCTATGGTTGGGGGTTGCTGTGGGATCATTTGTGGGCATAAAGTGTGTTGGAAACTTGGGTTTTGATCAAGGTTTATGGGCTGCTCGAATTTGATAAAGTTGGGGTTTGATCATGACTTGAAATGTTGAGTTTGATATTTGAATTGTATTTCGGGTTAGCTACTTTTATGTTTGAGTTGATTTGAGGTTGTTTTGCTTGTGTTGAGGTGATTAGAAGCGAGGTTTTGAGTTGGTGAAGCCTTGGGAACAAATCCGGAAGTTGAAGACCATGATTGCTTGGTATTTGAGCTTGGAGGTGGAGGTGAGTGGTTAATGTTTTCAAATTGGTTTTTAAGTGGTTGGTTCAAGCATGTGGACTAGGTTGGGGTTGGTAGACCCACCTAGAGTTAGGATTAGGGTGGTAGCCTAATCCTAAGCTTTAGTTAGAGACCTTGGATGAACTCTTTAATTGATGTTATGCCTCATGATGATTTGTGTTATGATGATTATGTATAATGTGATATACATGTATGTTGAGGTATGACTTAATGCATTGTTATATGCATGTTGATGACAAATATAATGTGGATATATGTATGTGTGGAATATGATGTGATAATTGTTTGGATGATATACATGTAGAGTTGGTTTGTGAAATGAGGTTATGAGGTGGTTGCATGATTTTGAGAATCATGGTGAGTACGTGCTAAGCACGGAAATTATATTGAAATTGATGTGGTGAGAGGTTGTGGATTTTAATTAATATTGGCACTAGTATGCTTGGGTACAATGATCGATCATTAGGATGAGTGTGCACACGAGAGTCAAAACGCGCGTGGCCTTGGTGGCGTTAAGGCACCAAGGAGGAGTACGGGTACGCCCGGAAATATTTATATTAGTCGATGATGAGTGGAATCCCATCGACGGGGCGTGAGGATGAGTGGAATCTCCTCCGCGAAAGCCGGTGATGAGTGTAATCCCACCGCAGGTAATGGTTATGTTGGAAATGCATTCCAACATGTTATCCGTGTATTCGAGTCATAGCTAGGTGCCAATATGAGATTGTATGTATATGCCAATATGAGATTGTATGTATATGCCAATATGAGATTGTATGTATATGCCAATATGAGATTGTATGTATATGCCAATATGGTATGAAATGTCATCTTACCAATATATATATATATATATATATATATATATATATATATATATATTGTTATGTGTATCAATGTGATGTGGAAAATGCGATTCCTTTTTGGATGATTATATGTGTTTACATATGTTGTGGAAGTGAGCTTATTGAGCATGACACACTATTGAATAATTGTTCATGCATCATTGACATTTGGCTCTTGAGGATTGAAGGTATGAACATGCATTTTACCTTAGTTGAGATCGTGCTTGGACCCTGCATTGTCGAGGTTTGTTTTTAAAGAGCCTACCCTCACTAAGCTTTATTGCTTACGCTCTCTCTTGTTCGACAATGCAGATCCTTAGTTCGTGGGTTGCTAAGTGCAAGGAGGGGCCTCCATGTGTGCTTCGTGGTGCTTGATTAGCTAACAAGTATGAACATTTTTAGTTATGGTGTAATGGTCTAGCAATGGGACATGTATTCGTGCTATAATGCTTTTGAAGTATGATGTTGATGTTTAGGAGCATGTTAGACTCCTATATGTTGTTTCATGTCTATGTTTTGACTTGGATTGTAATCATGATAACTTGCCAAATGCTTGAGTGATGTATGTCTTATGGATGCTTAAGATTTCTTTGATGGCATGTAAACCTATATGAGATGAAGGATGCCTTTTGACTATTAATGTCCTTAAGCATGTCTTTTGTGAAATGTTTGTTAATGTGTAATTTCCATGTATGAATGATTCACCATATGCCTTGTGTATGTTTGAGCATGTTTGACATAGGATGTATGCCTCTAGACCTTGTTTGCTTGTGTTATGTGCCTTTAGAGGTCCTATAGTACCTTTAGACTTGTTAAAATCCGCCTAACTCTGATTTTCAAAGGTTGCAGACAACCCGCATTTCGAAACGGGATGGGTTGTTTCGGAACGGGTAAGGCTTCAGGGACACCGTATCGGAACGCATTTCGATACGGTTTGGCCTTTGAAACCCCTGTTCCGAAACGCGTATCGGAACGTTTTGGCTACTGGAATTCTGAGAAATTGGCGTGATAGAAGCGTATCGAAACGGGTTTGAGGGTTTCGAAACAGTCAAAATCTCATTGACCACGAGAAGATGACCATTGCGGGCGTTTCGGAACGGTTGACCTCCGTTTCGATATGTCCCCTTGTATGGGCTTTGGGGCAGTTGACCTGGTCAAGGCGTTTCAATACGCCTCAAGGGTGTTTCGAAACGGCCAGATTAAAGGATTAAAATTGGGCTGCTTAAATGCTGTTTTGGGTTCGAATGTTTATCTCTTGTGTTTTATTTCCGATGTTTGATCCATAGGATTCGAATGAGCATTTAGAAAAGATTAAGTAAAAAAAGAGGGTTGCTAACCGAGGGGGAACCTTAACGGGTTTCACTTCGGTTTTCCCCGTGTGGCCTACTCGGACCGATCATCCGGCCAGACCGGGACGAGGGGGTTACATTTGTTGGTATCAGAGCCTAAGGTTTCCGAGACCTTGGGCAGGTAAGTGAGGTAAGCTAAGTTTTATGATTGATATGCACGGTGTTTGCTTGCCTTGTAACCATGATTGCTTGTGTATCAAGTTATGCTCGTTGCTTTATTTAAAAGCATGTTGTTTAAGAGTCCCATTACTACTATTACATCGAAAAAGAGTTCTAAGTGAGGGAACATACTTGAACACTTGGAAGCCTTGCCTTGCTAACCCAATCTTGTATGTTTTATTGTTGTTGTTGTTTATTTATTGCTTTTAGTAAGTTTGAGGTCAGTGTGTGGGCCGTGAATCGGTAAGTGGAAGTTGTGGTTTCTGAAACGTGGATGTTGTTGAAGGAGATCATTGCTATAGTTAGGGAAGTACGGTTGTACCGGAGTGGAGGTACAATTAGTTTGTTTAAGTTAGTATGTACGTGGGTTGATACCTGTTGATGAGGGACGATGTGATCGATTCTGGTATTAGTTGGTAAGAAGAAGTGAGGGCCTATGAGTGGGAGTCAGAGTGGTGTCGATGTTTTAGTAGATAAGCCCTTGGTACAGTATTAAGTTTGTTTCCTCCGGTTGATTCTAAATTCGTACTTCTGCATATTGTTAGCAAGCATGCAAAGTTTGATTGCGTCCGGTGAAGTGTTAGAGGTAGGTATAAGTACCTTAGTTCTTTTGGCGAGATGAGGGTAAAGGTCTCGTGTGAGTAATCTGAAACTCAGGAATGTTAGTTAGTGGTCGTTTGGGGTTCAGCCTATGATTTTGATACAAGACAGCCGATCAGTATCTGTCAGTGGGAATCGATATGTGTGATTTGGGCCAGTGTACGTCTGAGTTGTGTTCCAGCACGGTTGTTTGTGTGTGGTCGGAATTGAATTTTGAAGTTTCTAGATGCCCTAGGAACAGTTTAGAAGAGTCAGATTTTGTTGAAGAACCAGCTTGAAAACAAGAGGACCGAAGACTACCCCTGTTGAGATCTTAGACGTAGGGACGCACATGACCCATCCTTTGTGGTGAGGTAGTGGTGGTCAGAAAAATGTATAGAAGATGTTTGTTGATGGTTCAGGGTTACGCGATTCTAGTAGATGTGAAGTGGTTGTCTTTTTACGGTTCCGATGTAACTTTTGGCATGGTTTAGCTTGAAGAACAAAGAGCTAGGGTATACCTTGAGACAATGAGAGAGTTGCTTTGAAGTTGCAGATTTCTGTGAGACTGTAGTGTTAGGTAGAGATGTGAACTTCTTATTGAATGTTGATCCAGCTTTAGAGGTAAAAGGTTGATTGAGTTTAGTCGACAGGCTTGCTTGGCAACTGTGATAGATTTGGTTTTTGAACGAAGATTAGACCGCAGAAGGTTAGAATAGTTTGTGGTTTTCCTAGAAGTGTTTAGAAGAATTGACTGGTTTGTTTCTTGTTGGGGAAGAAGAGCTTATTATTGATACTGTCTTCGAGTTTACTCATGTTTTGATTTCTCGGTATCTTATGATTTCCGGAAGAATTGAGAATGCTAAAGAATCAACTTCGAGATTTGTTAGACCTTAGATTCATTAGTCCTAGTGCATCATCTTAGAGTTCGACGACGTAATTCGTGAAGAAGTAAGAGTGACAGTACGAGAATGTGTTTAGATTCAGACAGTCGAAACAAGTGGCAGTGAATAATTAGCAATCGTCTCCGAGTGTCAGTGATTGTTGGTCAGTTAGTGTGTGTGCACCAGTCTTTTTGAAGATTAATTTGAGATCCGGTTACTACCAGTTGAATATAACACCCCAATTTTGGGCTTGGACGTTTAGGGTCTGAACCGGACCGGTCTAATTTTCGGTTCGAATATAAAAGGTGGTTTTAGGGAAAGCCTAGTTCGGGATGCATTAAAAATATGGAAAAATATCTAAAAATACTCTTTTAATATATATAAGAGAGTGGTGGAATCAATTTTGCAAAATAAGGCTTGGAAATATGACATTTCGAATTAGTGACTAAAATGCAATTTTTGAAAAGTTTGTGACTGTTTTGAAAGGATTGAAACTTTGAATCTTTAAGGAGCTAATTTACCCAAGGAAGGATTTCTCCAGATTTTTCTTGATTTTAATGACTCATTTAATGTTTAATTAATAAAAAAGAAAAGAGGGAAAAACCATATTTTAGTTTCATAACTAACTTTTGCTAAAATTTTCCCATTTCATTTTCTCTCAAAATTCCCTCAGCCAAACACATTTCCACAACAGCTTTTCTTTTGATTTTCACACCAAATGATGAGATTTCAATCCTCAAATGATTCCTAATAATTTCTACATCAAATCCTCTTCATTTGCATATTGAATTTTCAAGGATTTTGGCTCTAAATAAGGAGAAATCCACATTTAGAGGTATGAACGTTCTTCTCCTCTAAATACTCAGTTCTTTACTGAAATTCCCAAGTTCTCAATCCTTAAATTGAGTTTTATAAAAGGCTTTGATGTTGTGATCTTGATTTTGGCTTAAAACTTGAGATTTTGATTAAATCTTGAAGAAATTCGTGATGAATGTTTGAGCTCTGTTTTGAGATGTCTTTTTAATGTATTTTGGATGTTTAATGATGTGTAATTGAGGTTTAGTCAATGCAATCCCGAATAGGTTGATTTTCCTAAGTTTTTATTGGTGAAAATGGTGGTTTTTGGGGTGATCTTGGTGTTCTGCTATAGCTGGAGGTATAAGGACGTGATTAGGTTCTTTTTAGACGTTAATTGATGTCTACGAATGTTTAGAAGTGATGGATCTTGGCTGGGTAATGTTGTGGAAGTGTTTGGATGTGATTTCGGTTGTGTTTGGTAGCCGAAATGTGAGTTTTGGTGAGAGCAGCGAGTTTAGGTGTAATGGCTGAAGATTTTAATGCATGATGATGCATTAATCCTCCACTTTGATGTGTTTAAAACAGGGGAGACATATTCGGATCCTTGTGGTGTTGATCCGGAGGCTTGAACGGCGTTTCGGCAAGCTTGCGAAACGGCATTGGTGAGTGAAGTTTGGTTTTCAGCTTTGAAACCAATGTTTGAAGGTTTTGGGAGCTTAGTTTAAGTCTAAGCAACTTAACTAAGCTCAAGAGTAAGTTTTCGGAGAAACTCTCTCTTTGATGAACCATGAAATGGTTGGATGCAATGTGTTTAATTTGCATGTTTAAATTCTGTTTTGAAAGCATATTTTAGCATGTTTAATGCTGGTTTTGAAAGCCATGTGTTGAAGGATGCTCAAGGTAAGAGATCCTTGGTTTGACATTGATAAATGTGGTTTTGATGCATAGTGATGCATGATGGTTTAATGGCTTTGTTTAATGCTTAAAACAGTGGATTAATAATGGTAAATGATGTATATTGGCAAGTGATGTGTTGGTTTAAAAGTACATGAATCGGATATAGTTAGTCGGCTATAGGATTGGGTGCACCGTGAATAAAGTCACCTTGGATGTTGAGGGGTTGTAATGGTATCGTAAACTTTGTCCAAGTACACTAACGAGATGTCTAAGATCGTAATGGTGGTTAAAATGCCATGTGAGGATCTTGTGTTGTGTGTCCCGTGTTCTCGTTAGGGATGTTATACAACTACCAATGAGTGATGTGGAGGGGTTGTGGTTGTACCGCTAAACTCCATCACGGGTGTTGAGGGGTTGTGATTGTACCGGTAAACTCCACCTTGAGTGTTTGGTAGTGTGTATGAAGCGTATGGGACAACGCTTGTAATCCGCGTATCCGATTGTGTTTTGTGTTGAAAAATGGTTATGGTATCACTTGGAAGCCAATATGACGAGTTAATGTTATTTAAGCATGAGATGCTTGTTGTATATGCATTGTTGCATGAGAATTGATGTTATGTGTTGAAAAGGCCTTGTGAAAGGTGTTTTATAAAATGCATTATTGAGTTGTTTCTTTAGAGCATGCCTCACTAAGTATTTGTGCTTACGCTCTCTTTCTTGAACCAATAATGCAGATAATTGAGGTGTTTGTGGGCAGCAAGGAGGGCAAGTAATCCAAGGGAAAGCTAAGCTCATGTATGGTGACATTTTCACAACATTATTAGTCTTTGATATTTGGCAATGGGAACCTAGGTTGTGTTGTTGGGAGATGTTTTGGACTCCCTAAGTTTGGTATGATGCCTATGATGTTTGGAACATGTAAATGGCCATTAGTATTTGTTTTGAAGATTTGATGATTGCTTGATTTCTAATATTAGGATGCATGCCTATAGACTTGTGGTTTTTTCCTAATTGATGCCATGAATGAGTTTTGATGATGCAAATATGTTCCTTTAATGTATGATGACTTGTTGGCAAGATTAGGAGGTCATAGGGATGTGTTTGATTGGTCGAATGTATGTTAAACCAGAAAATTTTGCACTTTCTGGGCAGCCTGTATCGGAACGGGCACTACCGTTTCGAAATAGGGGCCTGTAATGGCCCTTGTGTATCGAAACGGGTAGAGGCCGTTCTGAAACACTTTTGCTACTGCCAAGCCCTGTTTCGGAACGGGTTTCGAAACGAACCCGCGTTTCGGAACGGTCAACCCCCGTTCCGAACACTAGACCGTTGGGCACTGATTTAAATGGTTTATGGTTTGCAAGCTTTATGTTTTAGTCTGAATATTGTCTATGCAATTGCTTGAGTTTGAGATGTCCGTTTGAGGTGAAATTTGACAGAGAAGCATGTAATATGACTAACGTCTTAATGGTATCTTAAAAATTAGTTCAGTCCTCTTAATTTCCAGAATTTACAATTTGGTCCCTAAATTCGTATGTTGTGCAATTGAGTCCCTTATTGCTTTTCGATTGCTGTGATTTTTGAGTATGCTTATCTTAAGAGTACACCTAGGGTTAATGTGCATCTAGACAAGTTTAAAAAGAAAAAAAGGGTCGTTAATCAAGGTTGACTTTCGGGTTGACTTTGATTTTCCCCGTGTAATCTTCGTAGTTCGGGTCAACCGTCTAGGCCAGGCTAAGGGGGTTACATTTGGTGGTATCAGAGCTGAGTTCTCGAGTAATTGGGAATGGTTTTGTAGGTGATATGTGTATGATTGCTTTGTATGCTTTTTGAGTGAAAGTATGATGTGTGAATTGTAAGTATGTTGCAATTGTGATGTATGCTGTGGTGAAGCATGATAGAGGGACCCATTGCCATATCAAAACTAATGAAATGATTTGTTTTTAATTGGAAGTGAGCTTGAGTACTTGGATTTCTTACCTTGCTTAGCCTGATTATGTTTATTGCATTTGTGTTAGTGCATTGTTTAGTGAATGGGACCTCGTAGAGAGACGAGGATTAATAGGCGAGCTATGACTCAAAACGAGAATGAAGAGAATGCTAAGAATGTAGTGGATTTACCTCCTCCGCCCGGTGGTGGTGGTGCTGGAGGTGATGGAGCTGGTGTTGGTGCTGGTGCTGGGGTCGCTGGACTTGAAGCTGGGCAGGGGCAAGCTGCTCCTGATATGACAGTGTTGATACAGGCTATTGCTGGAGCCTTTCAGGCGGCAGTAGCTGGAGCTCGTGGAGCGGGGCATCAGGGAGATGCTAATGCTAGACTACCTTTGGAATGTTTGCGCAGTCTGGGAGGGACTGAGTTCAGGGGTTTGTCTGCAGAGGGTTCTGAGTCTTGGTTGGAAAGTACCAAGAGGATATTGGGACAGATGAACTGCAATGATGTGCAGAATCTAGGTTGTGTGGTGTCGCTGTTGCATGATGATGCGTATACCTGGTGGACGACCACTATCTCTGGAATGGAGGATACTGATGTGACTTGGGCGTTCTTTCTGAACGCGTTCAAGCGTAGGTATCTGGGTGTGCGATACCTGGATGAAAAGAAAATGGAGTTCATGTCTCTGACACAAGGAAGTATGACAGTAGCTGAGTACGAGATCCAGTTTGTCCGTCTCAGCCAGTACGCACCTGAGCTTATTCCTGATGAGCGAGAGAGGTGTGAACGTTTCCGTTATGGTTTGGTGACGGATGTAAATACTTATATGCTTGCGGCTGAGTACACTGATTTTGATGTATTGGTTAGTAGGGCGAAGGATATTGAGCAGAACCTGGCTTATCTTCTAGAGGTGTTGGTTCTAGCTCGGGCAAGCGAGCTGCTGAGTATAGTTACGGTGGTGGACGGAACAAGAGAGGACGTGATCGGAGGTATCAGTCTTCTGCTAGGCGTGGTGGTGGAGGGCATGGTGCGCCTGTTCAGGGGGACAGGGCGAGAGCTTATCAGAACACATGCTGGGCGTATGGATCGCGTGGCCACCTGAGGCGTGATTGTCCTCGGGCAGCGAGAGAGGTGCAGGCTCCTGTTGTGGTGACCGGTAATTCGTGCTGGAACTGTGGATCGGCGGACCACATGAGGAGGGAGTGTCCTCTGTTGGCCGGTGGTGGTCAGGGACGTGCTCCTGGAGTTGTTGCACCACAGAGAGGTCGTGGGTGCGGCCGTGGTAACTTCCATCACATAGAGGATGGTGTAAGGAATGTGGCTCACGTGGTGGCTGTCCAGCCTGAGGGTGGAGGCCAGGCTCGAGTGTATGCGCAGAGGGAGGGAAGAAATGACACAGATGTGATCGCAGGTACTTTCACTTTGCAATCCTTATCATTACTTTCCTTGATTGATTCTGGATCTACACACTCATACATATTGCGTGAGCATGCTCAATTGCTTGGTTTGCCTGTTGAGTCTTTGGATGTTGGTATACGTGTAACTAGTTCTTTTGGTGAGACCTTGTGACACGAAAGCTTTATAGAAGATGTCCCTTGGTTGTGCAAAACCATGTTTTTCATGTTGATCTTATGGAATTGCCTTTCTATGGTTTTGATGTAACCTTGGTATGGATTGGCTTGTTGAACATCGAGCTGTGGTGGATTTTAAGAACAAGCGAGTTTCGTTGAAGCTTGCGGATGATTATGAGGTAGTGGTGGTTGGTGAGAATGTGAAGTTTCTTGCCAATGTTGTGTCTACTTTGGAAGCAAGCCGAATGCTGAGGCAAGGTTGTGAAGCCTATCTAGCCTTTGTAATGAATCCTAGCTCTAAGGAGTTGCGAGTTCAAGATATCCGGATTGTGCGAGAGTTTCCTGGTGTGTTTCCGGAGGAGTTACCTGGATTGCCTCCTAATCGCGAAGTGGAGTTTGGAATTGAGCTGTATGAAAACACAACTCCAGTGTCCATTACTCCTTATCGAATGACACCTAAAGAGTTGAAGGAGCTGAAGACGCAAATTCAGGAGTTGCTTGATTGTGGTTTCATTCAGCCGAGTGTGTCACCTTGGGGTGCACCAGTCTTGTTTGTGAAGAAAAAGGATGGCACTATGAGAATGTGCATCGATTACCGTCAGCTTAACAAGTTGACTATCAAGAATCGGTATCCATTGCCAAGGATTGATGATCTTTTTGATCAATTTCGGGGAGCGGCTGTGTTCTCTAAAATTGACTTAAGGTCAGGGTATTACCAGTTGAAGGTGAAGGATGTGGATGTGCCTAAGACAGCCTTCAGAACAAGGTATGGGCATTATGAGTTCCTTGTGATGCCGTTTGGGTTGACGAATGCTCTTGCAGCTTTCATGGACATGATGAATAGAGTGTTCCATGAATACTTGGATAAACTTGTTGTGGTGTTCATTGATGATATTCTCGTGTACTCTCGTACTGAGGAGGAGCATGAGGGGCATTTGAGGATTGTGTTGCAGGCTTTGTTGGAGAATCAGCTTTATGCCAAGCTGAGCAAGTGTGAGTTTTGGCTCAGAGAAGTTGTGTTCCTTGGTCATGTGATTTATGCTGAGGGGATTCGTGTTAATCCTCAGAAGGTTGAGGCAATGATGAATTGGAAGCCTCCTAAGTCTGTTCATGAGGTCCGTAGTTTCCTTGGTTTGGGGGGATACTACCGGAGGTTCGTGGATGGATTTTCAAAGATTGTTGCACCTTTGACGAAGTTGTTGCAGAAGGATATTAAGTTTGAGTGGACGGAAGCGAGATAGCATGCTTTTGAGAAGCTGAAGGCAGCTTTGACGCAAGCTCCTATCTTGGTTCAGCCTGAATCAGGGAAAGAGTTTGTGGTGTATAGTGACGCATCCTACGTTGGTTTGGGATGTGTGTTGATGCAAGAGGGTAAGGTGGTGGCTTATGCATCGCGCCAGTTGAAGGTGCATGAGCGTAATTATCCTACGCATGACATTGAGTTAGCTGCGGTGGTTTTTGCTTTGAAAATTTGGAAGCATTACCTGTATGGTGAGAAGTGTACTGTGTACACGGATCACAAGAGTTTGAAGTATCTGATGTCTCAGAAGGAGTTGAATCTTAGGCAACGACGTTGGGTGGAGTTGCTTAAGGATTACGATTTGACGATCGAGTACCATCCGGGTAAAGCTAATGTTGTAGCGGATGCCTTGAGTAGGAAGGTAGCAGTGGAGTTGAGGGCTATGTTTTCCAGTTTGAGCATTTCGCGTGATGGTGGTCTTGTGGCCGAGTTGCAAGTGAAACCATCCTTGGTTCAGTTGATAAAGGATAAGCAGTTGTTGGATGATTCCTTGGTGCCACATGTTCAGGATATTGCTGAGGATAGGCCATCGGATTTCTGCTTTAATGATGATGGAGTCTTATGTTTTAGGAGTCGAGTAGTAGTGCCCAATGATGCTGAGTTGAGGCGTGCTATTCTGACTGAAGCTCATAGTAGTCCTTTTGCTATGCACCCTGGTAGTACTAAGATGTATCGTGATCTTAGAGATGAGTACTATTGGGTGGGTTTAAAGAAAGATGTTGCTGAGTATGTGAGCAAGTGCATGGTTTGTCAGCGAGTTAAGGCTGAGCATCAGTTTCCTTTTGGGTTGTTGCAACCGTTGAGGATTCCTGAGTGGAAGTGGGAAAGGATTACCATGGACTTTGTGTCTGGTTTACCTTTGTCGCCATCGAAGAAGAATTCGGTGTGGGTGATTGTGGATCGCCTGACGAAGTGTGCGCATTTCTTGCCTGTGCATACTACGTATACTTTGGATAAGCTTGCGGAGCTGTACATTGCTGAGGTTGTGCGGCTGCATGGTGTGCCAAAGTCGATTGTGTCGGATAGAGATCCGAGGTTTACATCACGTTTCTGGCAGTGTTTGCACCAAGCTTTGGGTACACGGTTGAATTTCAGTACTTCTTATCATCCACAGTCGGATGGACAGTCTGAGCGTGTTATTCAAGTGTTGGAGGATATGTTGAGGTGCCGTGTGATTGAGTTTCAAGGCTCTTGGGAGAAGCATTTGCCTTTGGTGGAGTTTGCTTATAACAATAGTTACCAGGCAAGTATTCAAATGGCACCTTATGAGGCTTTGTACGGGAGGAAATGCAGAACTCCTCTTTGTTGGGCTGAAACAGGTCAGAAGTTGGTCTCGATGCCAGCTTTGTTGAAGGGAACCACCGAGAAGGTGAAGCTCATTTGTGAGCGATTGAAGGCAGCTTCTGATCGGAAAAAGTCTTACGCGGATTTGAAGCGTAAGGAGATTGAGTATGCGGTGGGTGACCGTGTGTTTTTGAAAGTTTCGCCTTGGAAAAAGGTGATGAGGTTTGGCCGAAAGGGTAAGTTGAGCCCTAGGTACATTGGACCATACGAGGGGATTGAGCGTGTGGGTCCTGTTGCGTACAAGTTGAGGTTACCGCAAGAGTTGGAAAAGATTAATGATGTGTTTCATGTCTCTATGCTTCGGAGGTATAGATCGGATCCTTCGCATGTTATGCCTGTGGAGGAAGTGGAGTTGAATCCAGATTTGACCTATGATGAGGAACCGGTGGAAATTCTAGACTCGGACAGTAAAGTTCTTCGAGGCAAGACCATTGAGTTGGTAAAGGTGTTGTGGAAGCATCGTGGTGCTGAGGAAGCCACGTGGGAAAGGAGGGATGACATGGAGAAGCAGTTTCCATACCTTTTTCCTCCAGGTAAATTTCGAGGATGAAATTTCTTAAGGGGGGGAGAGTTGTAACACCTCAATTTTGGGCTTGGAAGTTTAGGGTCTGAACCGGACCGGTCTAATTTTCGGTTCGAATATAAAAGGTGGTTTTAGGGAAAGCCTAGTTCGGGATGCATTAAAAATATGGAAAAATATCTAAAAATCCTCTTTTAATATATATAAGAGAGTGGTGGAATCAATTTTGCAAAATAAGGCTTGGAAATATGACATTTCGAATTAGTGACTAAAATGTAATTTTTGAAAAGTTCGTGACTGTTTTGAAAGGATTGAAACTTTGAATCTTTAAGGAGCTAATTTACCCAAGGAAGGATTTATCCAGATTTTTCTTGATTTTAATGACTTATTTAATGTTTAATTAATAAAAAAGAAAAGAGGGAAAACCATATTTTAGTTTCATAACTAACTTTTGCTAAAATTTTCCCATTTCATTTTCTCTCAAAATTCCCTCAGCCAAACACATTTCCACATCAGCTTTTCTTTTGATTTTCACACCAAATGATGAGATTTCAATCCTCAAATGATTCCTAATCATTTCTACATCAAATCCTCTTCATTTGCACATTGAATTTTCAAGGATTTTGGCTCTAAATAAGGAGAAATCCACATTTAGAGGTATGAACGTTCTTCTCCTCTAAATACTCAGTTCTTTACTGAAATTCCCAAGTTCTCAGTCCTTAAATTGAGTTTTATAAAAGGCTTTGATGTTGTGATCTTGATTTTGGCTTAAAACTTGAGATTTTGATTAAATCTTGAAGAAATTCGTGATGAATGTTTGGGCTCTGTTTTGAGATGTCTTTTTAATGTATTTTGGATGTTTAATGATGTGTAATTGAGGTTTAGCCAATGAATTCCCGAATAGGTTGATTTCCTAAGTTTTTATTGGTGAAAATGGTGTTTTTTGGGGTGATCTTGGAGTTCTGCTATAGCTGGAGGTATAAGGACGTGATTAGGTTCTTTTTGGATGTTAATTGATGTCTAAGAATGTTTAGAAGTGATGGATCTTGGCTGGGTAATGTTGTGGAAGTGTTTGGATGTGATTTCGGTTGTGTTTGGTAGCCGAAATGTGAGTTTTGGTGAGAGCAGCGAGTTTAGGTGTAATGGCTGAAGATTTTAATGCATGATGATGCATTAATCCTCTGCTTTGATGTGTTTAAAACAGAGGAGACATCTTCGGATCCTTGTGGTGTTGATCCGGAGGCTTGAACGGCGTTTCGACAAGCTTGCGAAACAGAATTGGTGAGTGAAGTTTGGTTTTCAGCTTTGAAACCAATGTTTGAAGGTTTTGAAAGCTTAGTTTAAGTCTAAGCAACTTAACTAAGCTCAAGAGTAAGTTTTTGGAGAAACTCTCTCTTTGATGAACCATGAAATGGTTGGATGCATTGCGTTTAATTTGCATGTTTAAATTCTGTTTTGAAAGCATATTTTAGCATGTTTAATGTTGGTTTTGAAAGCCATGTTGTAATCACCTATTTTGTCCGGGGTGTTTAACCCGTTTTTCTTCTTTTAAATAATGGGCTTTAATATAATATTATTATTAATCACCTATTAATCTTATTACTATATTACTATCGTGCTTATGTTTGCTTATCAATATTATTATTATCTATTATTACTATACTTATTATTGCTAGTATTATTATTAATATTATCTATTATTATCTACTAACATCATTATCATTATATTAATTACTACCTACTATCATTACCTATCATATTATCATTTATATTATCGTATTATTACCTTATTATTATTTATCATTTATATTACCATATTAATACCTTATTATGTCATTTTACTATATTTGTTATTATCATTTACTAGTACTTATGTATTATTTATACATTATATTTATTACTATTAATATTATTATTATCTGTTATTATTTATCTATTATATTATCCTTATTATTATTATTATTATTATTATTATTATTATTATTATTATTATGTTTGAAAATCAGAAAACAAAATTATATATTAATAAATAAACAAGCCCAATATTTAATATAATAAAAGCCCAACAGCATTATTTAAAGTCTATTTACATCGTAAAAAGTCCAAAAATATTATACATAGTACATGGCCCGTTTAGGCCCAAAATTAATAAACCCTAATCTAATCTGATGAAACCCTAACTTTCTCCTTTGTGCAGCCGCCGCCACCTCTCCACCGTTAGATCTGGGATCCAGATCTAACGGTCCAGATCGATCCAGGACCAGAAAACCCTAACCGCCACATGAAACCCTAGCGCCGCACACATGCCCCCACCATTAGATCGAGCACGATCGGACGGCCAGGAACGAACCCTCTAGGCGCGTGTGATCCACGCGGGACCGTCTGCCTCCTTCACGCGCGCGTGCGAGCCACGTCCGAGTCCCCATCGATGGCACGGATCAGATCCACGTCCGCCCAGCCCTTTGGTCCCCTCCTCCAGTAGCCACGGGTCGCATGCAACACAAAAAAAAAAGATGTTAGGAGATGCATAAAGCCAAAACCGCACAACGAATCAAACAGAAACGACAAGCAGACAAAATCACAGAAATCACAACCGAAATGCAGAAATTGTACAAATCATCAGCAATCAACAGAGATTTACAGCAATTATTTGCATTCTAGAAATAGGAAAAAAGGTGATTTTTCGGCTATAAAAAGCCGAAGCATGTAATGAGAAAAGGAAGAGGATTTTCTTAGAAGAGAAAAATTGTAAGAGGGGGAATTTCAGAGGATTTTTTCAGAAAGGATTTTGAGGATTCAAAAAAAAAATTCAGAGAGAAAGAGAGATTGTAATCAAGTTTCTTATATCAATACGAGCAGAATCCAGATTCACAGAGGTATATCGCATCTTATTTTTGAAAGTAAAAAAAACAAAAAAAGCAAAAAGGGTTTAGGGTTTACCCTCATCGTTCTTCTTCTTCTCCATTTCCCCGTTGCCGGCAACAAGCCTTCTGGCTCCCTCGGAAGTCACGCATGGTGAGCCGACGACGCGAAGGGGTAAGGTTTTGTTTTTTTCGGTATCGGGTTCTGGGTTTCCAAATAGAAACGGTAACGTTTTTTTGACTTTGGTTTCGGTTTCTCGAAAAAGAAGAGGTTTCGTTTTTGGGGGTTTGCCAGAAAATAAAAAAGAAAAGTTTTTAGGGTTTCGGCGCCGGAAACGGCGATCAGAACCCCTTGGCGGCGCTGGACTTTACAGAGAAAAGGGGAGGGGGCTCGGTCTGGTTTAGGGTTATCGGACGAAAAAGGGGGCTGATATGTTTTTAATTTAGGTTTTATAATGTTTTAAAGTTTTAAAATCGGTCTAATAGCGTTTTAAGCCCTCCCGTGTCACTCTATTTACGCGGGGAGGGCTTCCGCGTTTTCAAACCCTTCCCGTGGTCCCTACAACTTTGTGGGATCTTTCAATTTAGCCCTGGTTTTGGTTTTAATTGATTTGCGGGTGGCGTAATTATGCCCTTAGTCCCTGTGACTTTTCATTTCCTTTCAATTAAGTCCCTTTTCCGTCTCTTAATTAGTTTTTTAGGGTTTTATTGCATTTTCAGTCCCTACCAGTTGGCATTTCATTTATTTTGCACTGTTGATATTATTGTTCATGCATGTTGCATTTTTATATCGAATATATATATTTCGCCATATTGTTTATATGTACATATATGTTCATAATATTGCATGCCTATTTATTTCAATGTCATTCGAATATATTTTCGTTGTACGCTTTTTTTAATGTCGTTCGAATATATCTGTGACACGCGTTACAATATGTCATTCATAGGACTTTTAGCATGTATATTAATTAATTTTAATTTTAAAACGGAGATACTTATTAATTCGCGTATTCGGGTCGACTAACCTAACTTATTGGATGTCCCGCGAATATTCGGATTAATTCGAATCGTCTAAAGGTAAATCCGCAATTAAAATGGACAAGACCATATCACCATATTTATCTGCTTGCATCATGCATAAAGGTGGCGTACAGGATCCGAACCCTAAACTAACACGGCAGTCAGTCTTATATGATGTCGGTTTAGTTTTTGGTCCGGTGTACCGTCATCCTTTTTAATTAAATGCTTAATTAATTCGATACCATCAATTTGAAAAAGCTCGTGATTAAAGCCTAGTTTTCAATCTAGAACCACTAATTAAATTCCTTTTAAATTTTAGATAATTTCCATCAATTAAAAGCAACAATTGTTTTGGTACCGATCTCCGGGCGTGATGGGGGTGCTAACCCTTCCCCACACGTAACCAACTCCCGAACCCTTTCAAACGAATCTCTGGTTTTGTTTTTTACGGTGTCCGGCCTACCAAAGTGGCCGGTGGCGACTCCAAACCGAGAAAAAAAGATTTTCTTTTAAAGGGATCTTTTCCGAACCCGAATCGAATTTTTTAACTTCCCCTTTAATTAAATGCTTATTTTCAAAAAACGGGGAACTCGAAAAAGGGGTCGTTATAGTCTGGCGACTCCGCTGGGGACAATTTTGTTTTTCAAACAAAAAGAGAGTTAAGTCGAAAACATTTGTTGTTTTTATTGATGGAAATTTTTGAAATTTAACTCGAATTTAGCAAGATGGTTCTTCTTTGAAAATAGAACTTTAATTATACGAGCTTTGATAATTGGTGGCCTTGAAGTAATTTTTCATTCAATTTTAAAGGGGCCACCGACATGTGTTGCATCACGCATTAAGCTATATACCCGAGCTTCGTCCCTTAAGTGGGAGTGAAACGCCCATACCCACGTGAGTCTCCCTCCACGGGTCGGTAATTCACTTCCGGAATCCACGCCTTTGACATGTGAGCAGCCCTCCACGTCATTAGGTTGTGCTTTCCCTCGAACCGAAACCAATTCGCAAGCTTGTAATGGGCCAGAATTGGGGTTCTTGTTACCTTAGTAGGTAATAAGATAGGTTCGGGTACCCTTGTTAGAACCGAACCACATGCGTGAGAATCTAAGAAGCCCACCCCGATTAGAGCCATGCGAATAACCGTAGAATTAGAATTCGTGTTATTAGGTCTTGTTTGGTCAACCTGTTTTGGTGTTTTCTATTGATTGGTTTATTTCAATGTTCATTATTGGTGTTACTAACCCAGTTGCCTTTTTGTCTTGTTTTGATCATTTTTGCATACTCATCGCATTTTCATACGAAGTGTTGATTCGAGAACAGTCTAAGTTGGAAACTTTCACAACGGGAGAAAGAGTCCATAGTAACGGAGGTTCCGGAACCCTAGTTTAAAGGAAAGGGGCAAATTTTTTTAAAATCGTACCCTTGTATTTGTTTTCTTACCACGTTGTAAAAAGATCCGATCTCCGTTATGGAAAGTTGTTTGATAAGGATGTTCGTCGAATCAACATTCCCTCGCATTCGATTTTTTTTAATTTCTTGCCTTTAATCATATGTTTCCAATGCACATACGACATTACATGCATTGCATCATTGATTCATGGAATCTAATTGCTCGGGGTCATGACAGCATTTGTGACTACCGAGGTTTTCACACCCACACTTCACTCGCCACCTAAGGAAGCAAATGGAGGAGAGTTTTGCTAAGTTGGAAGCTGATTTGAGAGGTCAGTTAGAGCAAGCCAAGCAAGAGTTGAGGGACACCATTATCAAGGCCCAAAAAGATATGATGAGCGAGTTATCTCAGTTGCTGCAAGGAAAGGGTCCTGTTGGAAACCCTAGTCAGGATAAGGGAGACCCCTCATTTTCTCCCGGTTTTGTTACCAATACCCTTAAGTCCTCGCAAGAAGTGGCTACTCAAGGAGATGAGGCAACATCGCATCAAGAGGAGGACAGAGCTCGAATGAGGGGGAGACTAGAGCCCCTAAGATAGAAGATGAAAAGATGTATCCTACCCCGATCCCAATATCCTGCGCTGACTTGTACAAGGCAAAATTGGTTCGACCCTACCATATCACGGCCTCAAGCCGCAATCGGGAATGCTCAAGGCTCAAACCGAAGGGAGAATAGGACCCCCAAGAAGGAACGAGAGAGAATGACCTTCACCCCTCTACCTATACCGTACCAAGAGGTGTACAAGCACTTATACGAGGCTGATCTAGTTCGCCCGTATCATGTTCCTCCCTTCCAGCCACCTTACCCTTCATGGTACGATGGGAAGGCACATTGTGAGTATCACGGTGGAGTACCGGGGCACACAATAGAAAATTTCTTAGCATTCAAGAAGCTCGTGCAAAACATGATTAACAACGGGGTCCTCGAGTTAAAGAAGCCCAATGTGATGACCAATCCGCTTCCGAGCCATGGAGGTCGAGGCGTGAATGACCTCAAAGTGGTAGATGCGAAGAAAATAAAAATGACAGTGTCAGAAATTAAAACCCCTCTGAGGTGGGTGTACGAGCAGTTGTGTACAGCGGGCGTGATTGAGAAGGGTCCGAATGGGGCATATGACGCCCGTGATCTATTCTGTGAGTACCATCGGACTCTAGGGCATGAGATTCAGAGTTGTCCCGAATTCAAGCAGTTGGTCCAGGATTTGATGGACAATAAGGAGGTTGAGTTCCTCGAAGAAGTTTGAAAGGTGGAATGGATGGTCAGCTCAGTAGTAGTCAAAGGTTTTATGCATCCAAGCTTGTTTGCTTTCATTTTATTGCATTCTAGTTTTTTCTCCTTGAAGTGATGTGTGGAATCCACTTTACTACCCTTTGCCCGAAGGTAGTAAAGATTTTTTTTGTAAGGGCCTCAGACTGCATGTTTTTAATTTTCAATGAAAGGATGCATTATGTTTCAATTGCCTTTTCATTTTTTGTGCATATATTCGTCTATTGAGTCCCCATATGTCAATTGCACAAGGGACGTTGACTTTGAACCCAAAGGTTGACTTCGAGCCGCCTTTGTCTGGTGGAAATCGAAAGCTTTGAAGATGATGAATATGTTGCTTACACTCCAAGTTAATTTAGTCACCTAATTAAAAAGATGAAGAAAAGAAGAAAAAAGAAGAGAGAAAAAGAGAAGAAAAGGAAAAAGGAAAAAGGAAAAAGAAAGAGAGAAAAAAGAGAAATAAAAAGAGAAGAAAGAGAAGAAAAAGAAAAGAGACAAAAGAAAGAGAATAATAAAAGCCTAACAAAAGCACTCCAATGTTCGAAGCCTGGTAATAGGTATTTTCGGATACGAGTGTGGAATTTTTGAGGCACTCCGCTGTAGCAAAAGACCAATAAGGTTGCTATGCACCATTCACTTTAAGCTACATGAGTGATGGTAATATTTTCAAATCGTGACTTTGCCGAGTAGCTCGGGGTTTTGTTGTTTGCTCCATCATTTATTTCGAGCCAAAGGAATGTGATGAGTTGACTTCCCCAAAATTATAAAGAATTGATAAAGGCGAAGCCTATAGAAGATAAGCCTAATGAATTAAAAAGCTGAAATAACTCGGAGAGTATGTCACATTTTCAGACATCAGCTCAGCTTTCGAAGTCTCCTAGACACATGATGCTTGAGGCAATCCGTGGTAAGCCACAGTAGTGTCGTTCGTGCACTTGATATTCGGGGTATTTAGTTTGACTTGATATATCCCTAATTTGAAAAGAAAGAATAGTTTTTGAAAACGCATCTCATTTTGAAATTAAAAAGATGCAATCTAAATCTTCTGTGAACACAATAATTTTCCCATTGCTTCGGGGAGGAAGTTTAGAATGCAATGCCATGAATACAAATGACAGCTTGTTAGTGGCTATGATGAAGATTATAATGAGTTCCTACTTGCTATAGTTCAGGGACTTAAAGCAACTTTTGTCGAAATGTTGCGATTGCTTCAGAAGTTGAGAAATGGACCTCAATGAACTTAAGAGGAAAGTTCAGGGACTTGGGGGCATGTGCTCCCCCTATTGTTGAGAAAAGAAAAGAAGCCGTCAAGTTAAGTGAAGACGAAGAGAACAATTTAGCACCCAGTTTGAGTAAGGGGCAAGATTTTGGGAACAAGCACCGAGAGAGGTGTTATGTCCAGTTTGACCAGTGAAAGACAACAGTTGTCTTTCGAGAAGAGATCAAAAGATTGAGATTTGGCAAGTACGAAAGCCAGAAGAAGAAGGTCAAGATGGACCGGCCTAAAATGAACTCTGGAAAAAGTTCAGGGACTTGAGGGCACGAGTTTCCCCCATTGTTGAGAAGAGATGAAGTCGTCACATTAAGTAAGACGAAGAGAATAATTTAGCACCCAGTTTGAGTAGGGGGCAATGCTTTAAGAACGGGCACTACAAGAGGTGTTACGTCTATCTTGACCAGTGGAAGTCAGCGGTTGTCTTTTGAGGAGAGACCAAGATTTGGCAGAAAGCCAAAAGAGATTGAGAAGAAGAAGAGGCAAGAAGGTCGAGATTGACCAACTCGGAGGGTAGAAGCATCCGAGCATTTTGATGTCATAATTCATACATCATTTGTAGTTAGGCATCCCTAGAATCAGGGGCATGCTAACTTACATCAGCATATCATTTCTTACCTATTTTTGACAGGTATATCAAAGCTTTTCCCATAAAAGGAAGCTCGCCTATCCGTTCAGGCTCGTGGAGAATGGAATATCAAAGCTTTTCTCATAAAAGGAAGCTCGCCTATCCGTTCAGGCTCGTGGAGAATGGAATATCAAAGCTTTTCTCATAAAAGGAAACTCGCCTATCCGTTCAGGCTCGTGGAGAATGGAGTATCAAAGCTTTTCTCATAAAAGGAAGCTCGCCTATCCGTTCAGGCTCGTAGAGAATGGAATATCAAAGCTTTTCCCATAAAAGGAAGCTCGCCTATCCGTTCAGGCTCGTGGAGAATGGAATATCAAAGCTTTTCTCATAAAAGGAAGCTCGCCTATCCGTTCAGGCTCGTGGAGAATGGAATATCAAAGCTTTTCTCATAAAAGGAAGCTCGCCTATCCGTTCAGGCTCGTGGAGAATGGAGTATCAAAGCTTTTCTCATAAAAGGAAGCTCGCCTATCCGTTCAGGCTCGTGGAGAATGGAATATCAAAGCTTTTCTCATAAAAGGAAGCTCGCCTATCCGTTCAGGCTCGTGGAGAATGGAATATCAAAGCTTTTCTCATAAAAGGAAGCTCACCTATCCGTTCAGGCTCGTGGAGGATGAAACCCGCCTATCCGTTCAGGCTCGTGGAGAATGGAATATCAAAGCTTTTCCCATAAAAGGAAGCTCGCCTATCCGTTCAGGCTCGTGGAGGATGGAACCCGCCTATCCGTTCAGGCTCGTGGAGAATGGAATATCAAAGCTTTTCTCATAAAAGGAAGCTCGCCTATCCGTTCAGGCTCGTGGAGAATGGAATATCAAAGCTTTTCTCACAAAAGGAAGCTCGCCTATCCGTTCAGGCTCGTGGAGAATGGAATATCAAAGCTTTTCTCATAAAAGGAAGCCCGCCTATCCGTTCAAGCTCGTGGAGGATGGAACCCGTCTATCCGTTCAGGCTCTTGGAGAATGGAGTTTTTGATATTTGTCTATGTGTTCAGACCTCGGAGGGTTGAAGAATGTTGAAGTGAGAAGCAACTTCGAGCCTTCGCGACCGCTGCATTTTCCCGTACTGACTTCCGAACCGCCAGTAGTTCAAGTGCATGGTGACTCGGGATCCAAACAGGGAAGTCGGACAAAATTGGTGCTTATGGCCTTTGCTTTATCCTTGTTCTACAAGTATAAGCAAAGGGGGGCGGCTGTAATCACCTATTTTGTCCGGGGTGTTTAACCCGTTTTTCTTCTTTTAAATAATGGGCTTTAATATAATATTATTATTAATCACCTATTAATCTTATTACTATATTACTATCGTGCTTATGTTTTCTTATCAATATTATTATTATCTATTATTACTATACTTATTATTGCTAGTATTATTATTAATATTATCTATTATTATCTACTAACATCATTATCATTATATTAATTACTACCTACTATCATTACCTATCATATTATCATTTATATTACCGTATTATTACCTTATTATTATTTATCATTTATATTACCATATTAATACCTTATTATGTCATTTTACTATATTTGTTATTATCATTTACTAGTACTTATGTATTATTTATACATTTTATTTATTACTATTAATATTATTATTATCTGTTATTATTTATCTATTATATTATCCTTACTATTATTATTATTATTATTATTATTATTATTATTATTATTATTATTATTATTATTATTATTATTATTATTATTATTATTATTATTATTATTATTATTATTATTATTATTTTGAAAATCAGAAAATAAAATTATATATTAATAAATAAACAAGCCCAATATTTAATATAATAAAATCCCAACAGCATTATTTAAAGTCTATTTACATTGTAAAAAGTCCAAAAATATTATACATAGTACATGGCCCGTTTAGGCCCAAAATTAATAAACCCTAATCTAATCTGATGAAACCCTAACTTTCCCCTTTGTGCAGCCGCCGCCACCTCTCCACCGTTAGATCTGGGATCTAGATCTAACGGTCCAGATCGATCCAGGACCAGAAAACCCTAACCGCCACATGAAATCCTAGCGCCGCACACATGCCCCCACCATTAGATCGAGCACGATCGGACGGCCAGGAACGAACCCTCCAGGCGCGTGTGATCCACGCGGGACCGTCTGCCTCCTTCACGCGCGCGTGCGAGCCACGTCCGAGTCCCCATCGATGGCACGGATCAGATCCACGTCCGCCCAGCCCTTTGGTCCCCTCCTCCAGTAGCCACGGGTCGCATGCAACACAAAAAAAAAGATGTTAGGAGATGCATAAAGCCAAAACCGCACAACGAATCAAACAGAAACGACAAGCAGACAAAATCACAGAAATCACAACCGAAATGTAGAAATCGTACAAATCATCAGCAATCAATAGAGATTTGCAGCAATTATTTGCATTCTAGAAATAGGAAAAAAGGTGATTTTCCGGCTATAAAAAGCCGAAGCATGTAATGAGAAAAGGAAGAGGATTTTCTTAGAAGAGAAAAATTGTAAGAGGGGGAATTTCAGAGGATTTTTTTAGAAAGGATTTTGAGGATTAAAAAAAAACTCAGAGAGAAAGAGAGATTGTAATCAAGCTTCTTATATCAATACGAGCAGAATCCAGATTCACAGAGGTATATCGCATCTTATTTTTGAAAGTAAAAAAAAAACAAAAAAAGCAAAAAGGGTTTAGGGTTTACCCTCATCGTTCTTCTTCTTCTCCATTTCCCCGTTGCCGGCAACAAGCCTTCTGGCTCCCTCGGAAGTCACGCATGGTGAGCCGGCGACGCGAAGGGGTAAGGTTTTGTTTTTTTTTCGGTCTCGGGTTCTGGGTTTCCAAATAGAAACGGTAACGTTTTTTTGACTTTGGTTTCGGTTTCTCGAAAAAGAAGAGGTTTCGTTTTTGGGGGTTTGCCAGAAAATAAAAAAGAAAGGTTTTTAGGGTTTCGGCGCCGGAAACGGCGACCAGAACCCCTTGGCGGCGCCGGACTTTATAGAGAAAAGGGGAGGGGGCTCGGTCTGGTTTAGGGTTATCGGACGAAAAAGGGGGCTGATATGTTTTTAATTTAGGTTTTATAATGTTTTAAAGTTTTAAAATCGGTCTAATGGCGTTTTAAGCCCTCCCGTGTCACTCTATTTACGCGGGGAGGGCTTCCGCGTTTTCAAACCCTTCCCGTGGTCCCTACAGCTTTCTGGGATCTTTCAATTTAGCCCTGGTTTTGGTTTTAATTGATTTGCGGGTGGCGTAATTATGCCCTTAGTCCCTGTGACTTTTCATTTCCTTTCAATTAAGTCCCTTTTCCGTCTCTTAATTAGTTTTTTTAGGGTTTTATTGCATTTTCAGTCCCTACCAGTTGGCATTTCATTTATTTTGCACTGTTGATATTATTGTTCATGTATGTTGCATTTTTATATCGAATATATATATTTCGCCATATTGTTTATATGTACATATATGTTCATAATATTGCATGCCTATTTATTTCAATGCCATTCGAATATATTTTCGTTGTACGCTTTTTTAATGTCGTTCGAATATATTTGTGACACGCGTTACAATATGTCATTCATACGACTTTTAGCATGTATATTAATTAATTTTAATTTTAAAACGGAGATACTTATTAATTCGCGTATTCGGGTCGACTAACCTAACTTATTGGATGTCCCGCGAATATTCGGATTAATTCGAATCGTCTAAAGGTAAATCCGCAATTAAAATAGACAAGACCATAGCACCATATTTATCTGCTTGCATCATGCATAAAGGTGGCGTACGTGATCCGAACCCTAAACTAACACGGCAGTCAGTCTTATATGATGTCGGTTTAGTTTTTGGTCCGGTGTACCGTCATCCTTTTTAATTAAATGCTTAATTAATTCGATACCACCAATTTGAAAAAGCTCGTGATTAAAGCCTAATTTTCAATCTAGAACCACTAATTAAATTCCTTTTAAATTTCAGATAATTTCCATCAATTAAAAGCAACAATTGTTTTGGTACCGATCTCCGGGCGTGATAGGGGTGCTAACCCTTCCCCACACGTAACCAACTCCCGAACCCTTTCAAACGAATCTCTGATTTTGTTTTTTATGGTGTCCGACCTACCAAAGTGGCCGGTGGCGACTCCAAACCGAGAAAAAAAGATTTTCTTTTAAAGGGATCTTTTCCGAACCCGAATCGAATTTTTTAACTTCCTCTTTAATTAAATGCTTATTTTCAAAAAACGGGGAACTCGAAAAAAGGGTCGTTACACATGTATTGAAGGATGCTCAAGGTAAGAGATCCTTGGTTTGACATTGATAAATGTGGTTTTGATGCATAGTGATGCTTGATGGTTTAATGGCTTTGTTTAATGCTTAAAAACAGTGGATTAATAATGGTAAATGATGTATATTGGCAAGTGATGTGTTGGTTTAAAAGTACTAGAATCGGATATAGTTAGCCGGCTATAGGATTGGGTGCACCGTGAATAAAGTCGCCTTGAATGTTGAGGGGTTGTAATGGTACCGTAAACTCCATCCAAGTACACTAACGAGATGTCTAAGATCATAATGGTGGTTAAAATGCCATGTGAGGATCTTGTGTTGTGTGTCCCGTGTTCTCGTTAGTGATGTTATACAACTACCAATGAGTGATGTGGAGGGGTTGTGATTGTACCGTTAAACTCCATCACGGGTGTTGAGGGGTTGTGATTGTACCGGTAAACTCCACCTTGAGTGTTTGGTAGTGTGTATGAAGCGTATGGGACAACGCTTGTAATCCGCGTATCCGATTGTGTTTTGTGTTGAAAAATGGTTATGGTATCACTTGGAAGCCAGTATGACATGTAATGTTATTTAAGCATGAGATGCTTGTTGTATATGCATTGTTGCATGAGAATTGATGTTATGTGTTGAAAAGGCCTTGTGAAATGTGTTTTATAAAATGCATTATTGAGTTGTTTCTTTAGAGCATGCCTCACTAAGCATTTGTGCTTACGCTCTGTTTCTTGAACCAATAATGCAGATAATTGAGGTGTTTGTGGGCAGCAAGGAGGGCAAGTAATCCAAGGGAAAGCTAAGCTCATGTATGGTGACATTTTTACAACAATATTAGTCTTTGATAATTGGCAATGGGAACCTAGGTTGTGTTGTTGGGAGATGTTTTGGACTCCCTAAGTTTGGTATGATGCCTATGATGTTTGGAACATGTAAATGGTCATTAGTATTTGTTTTGAAGATTTGATGATTGCTTGATTTCCAATATTAGGATGCATGCCTATATACTTGTGGTTTTTTCCTAACTGATGCCATGAATGAGTTTTGATGATGCAAATATGTTCCTTTAATGTATGATGACTTGTTGGCATGATTAGGAGGTCATAGGGATGTGTTTGATTGGTCGAATGCATGTTAAACCAGAAAATTCTGCACTTTCTGGGCAGCCTGTATCGGAACGGGCACTACCGTTTCGAAACAGGGGCATGTAATGGCCCTTGTGTATCGAAACGAGTAGAGGCCATTCCGAAACACTTTTGCTACTGCCAAGCCCTGTTTCGAAACGGGTTTCGAAACGAACCCGCGTTTCGGAACGGTCAACCCCCGTTCTGAAACACTAGACCGTTTAGGGATGGGCACGGAACCCGGACCCGACGGGTTCTGACCCGACCCGGCCCGATCGGGTCGGGTATTTTTATGAAAAAATCGGGTCGGGTCGGGTCGGGTTTTTATTTAGGGTGAGGTCGGGTCGGGTTCGGGTTTTAGGGTGAAAAAATCTGACCCGACCCGACCCGGGACTAATAGTGTAATTTTCCCTAAATTTTTTAGGGATATTTATAATAATACCCCTTATATATATATTTTTATAATTAGGTCCTTAAAATTGATTTTTTATTTACAATTTAGTCCTTAATTTTTTTATTTTTTACAATTAAGTCTCTTAAAATTATTTTTTTTACAATTTAGTCCCTAAAGGTTATTTTTTTATATAGGTCGGGTCGGGTCGGAGTCGGGTTTAAGGTATTTATTTTCGGGTCGGGTCGGGTCGGGTTTTTTAAAAGATATGGTTGGGTCGGGTCGGGTTCGGGTTTAGGGTTAATATTTTCGGGTCAGGTTCGGGTGGGCCAAAAACCCGGCCCGACCCGACCCGTGCCCATCCCTAAGACCGTTGGGCACTGATTTGAATGGTTTATGGTTTGCAAGCTTTACGCTTTAGTCCTGAATATTGTCTATACAATTGCTTGAGTTTGAGATGTCCGTTTGAGGTGAAATTTGACAGAGAAGCATGTAATATGACTAATTTCATAATGGTATCTTAAAAATTAGTTAAGTCCTCTTAATTTCCAGAATTTACAATTTGGTCCCTAAATTCGTATGTTGTGCAATTGAGTCCCTTATTGCTTTCCGATCGCTGTGATTTTTGAGTATGCTTATCTCAAGAGTACACCTAGGGTTAATGTGCATCTAGACAAGTTTAAAAAGAAAAAAAGGGTCGTTAATCAAGGTTGACTTTCGGGTTGACTTTGATTTTCCCCGTGTAATCTTCGTAGTTCGGGTCAACCGTCTAGGCCGGGCTAAGGGGGTTACATTGAAAGTGAGAGAAGTTGAAGTACCAGAGACAGCTTTAGGGGCAAGATGTGATCACTTTGAGTTCTGAGTTATGCCGTTTTGTTTGACTAGTGTGTTAGTTACTTTTATAGAGATGTTGAGCAGAATATTTCTTGAGTTCCTTGATCAGTTGTAGTAGTTCTCATTGATACTTGGGTATATTCACGTACCAGAGAAGACCATGACAAGCTATGGAATTAGTGTTGTAGATCCTATTAGAAGATTAATTGTATGCCAAGTTGAGCAAACGTGAACTCCGAGTTAAAGAAGAAGTCCTCCTAGGACATGTAGATCAGCCGAGTGTATTAGAGTAAATCCCAAGTAGACAGAAGAAGATGTGAGTTGGAAGAAATCAAAGACTGTGACACGTATCTATAGTTCCTAGGTCTAACGTTGTTACTCTTAGAGAATTGTAAATAGTCTTTTGAAGTTAGCTATTCCTTTGACAAGTTGCTACAGAAGAATGTTCAATTTGTGTGATCAGATGCGAGACAACGAGCCCTTGATAAATCTAAAGAAACTTTGAAGAGAGCTTTGACCTTGATTCAGCCTATATCAGAGAAAGAGTTTGTGAACCATAATGATGCGTTACATGTAGGGTTAGGTTGTGTGCTTATGCAAGACAGAAGATTGTGAGTTGTTCATCGAGATAGTTGAAAGATCGAGAGAGGAGTTATTCGACACTAGACTTAGAGTTAACTACAGTTGTATTTGCTTCGAAGACTCAGAGACAAAGCTTGTATAGTGAAGGATGCATAGTATGTACACTTATCATCAGAACTTGAAATATTAGACGAATTAGGAAGGGTTGAAACTTGAATAGCATAAAGTGTTAGACTTACTTGAAGACTGTAATCTCATAATTGAGTACCATCCGAAGAGTGTTGGCGTAGTAACCGATGTTCTGAGCTGTGTTGTTGATAGATTAGTAGTAGGGTTGCGAGATGTATTTGCCGAATTTAGATTACCGAATGATAGTATTCTTGTGGCCGAGTTTCATGTTAAACCTACCTTGAGTCAGATACTTGAAGAGAAACAGTTGCAAGACAGGTTCTTGGCACCTTACGTGCAAGACAGAGTGGAAGGAAGACCGTCAGAATACAGTTTCAGAGATGATAGAGTTTGTATTTTTAGAGACAGAATAGTTGTAACGATTGACATAGTGTTTTGAGACGTGTTGTTTTGGGCCGAAGCACACGGCAGTTTAATTCATATTGCATTTGAGTGGTATGAAGACGTATTGTGGGTTGAAGATGAGTACTTCTGTATTGAGTTGATGAATAATGTGGTTCAGTATGAGAGTAAGTGTGTAAATTGCCAGCGTGTCAAGACCGAGCGTCAGTTTTCTTCTAGTTTGTTACATCTGTGGAAGGTTCTTAACAGAAATGGGTAATAGAGATCCGAGATTTTTGCTAGATTTTTGAAGACGTATGCATAGTGTTTGGTTGTATGTTGAGGTCTGATGATCAGTCAGAGAAAGTTATGGGTCAGGTATTCAAACAGTGTTGTATGAGATTGTGAATCGGGCTAGTCCTGTTGTTTATCTGTTGCGGTTACCACCAGAGTTAGAAAGAGATTTGTGATGTGTCTGTGTATCTATAATTCGGGAGTGTGAGTCAGATCTGTTATGCGCTATGTTTGTAGAAGAGATCGAGTTGAGTTTAAAGTCGACATGCCTTGAAGAATCAGTTGAGATCTTAGTGTCAGATAGCAAATGTTGTGTGGTAAGTCCTTCGAGTTGGTTAAAATGTTGTGGTGAGAAGGAAAGGAAAGTGTGGGGGAGCATGTTCAGTGACTCTTCATGTCCGATAAATTTCGGGGACGAAATTTCCTTAAGTGGGGGAGAGTTGTAACACCCGTGTTTTGGGGTTAGGAGTTAGTCGGGTTAGTGGACCGAGTCGGTAAAAATTAAATTAAATCAATTTGATCTTGACTTGAGTTAATTGAGTTTTAATTATCTAGGAAGGACCAAGTTGGTAATTTAACCCAAAACTTTTAAAAAGGAAGACAACTTTTTTTGAAGTTAAAGGGACAAACAAAAAGAAATAAAGGTGTCATCTTTGTCTTCCCCATCTCTCCTTTGTGAAAAGCTCCTAAACCCCTCCCCAAACCCTAAACACTATTCCATTGATTTCTACATCAACCTAAGATCATTTTTCAAAGGTAATAATATTTTCTAACTCTCCTCTTCATTCTCTATTCATACATAGTTGTAGATTTTAAAACCATGAACTTTTGAAAATTAGGGCTTGATGAAAGTTTGAGTTTTTTATGAAGATTTTCAATTTGTTTTGAAATATAAAGTTGGGTTTTAGTTTATTTACCTTAAAATGAACATAATATGTTAAAATGGTTGGGTTTGGGTGAAAACCCGAAATGGGTTCTTGAGGCAATTTTTAGGGTGTCAAAAACTTGATTTTTGGTGGGTTTTAGGTTCAATTTGGAGGGCTGATGGTTTATGTATGTTAGGAGGATGTTTTGGGACCATTTGGGGGTCATTTGAGTGTTTGAAAATAGGATTTTCAGCTAGTTCTTGAAGGAGCACGAAAATGGGCATTTTGGGGGTTGTTTTAGGTTGGAATTGGTGGACTAATGTTAGTGCTATGGTTGGGGGTTGCTTTGGGATCATTTGTGGGTATAAAGTATGTTGGAAACTTGGGTTTTGATCAAGGTTTATGGGCTGCTCGAATTTTATAAAGTTGGGGTTTGATCATGACTTGAAATGTTGAGTTTGATATTTGAATTGTATTCCGGGTTAGCTACTTTGATGTTTGAGTTGATTTGAGGTTGTTTTGCTTGTGTTGAGGTGATTAGAAGCAAGGTTTTGAGTTGGTGAAGCCTTGGGAACAAATCCGGAAGTTGAAGACCATGGTTGCTTGGTATTTGAGCTTGGAGGTGGAGGTGAGTGGTTAATGTTTTCAAATTGGTTTTTAAGTGGTTGGTTCAAGCATGTGGACTAGGTTGGGCTTGGTAGACCCACCTAGAGTTAGGATTAGGGTGGTAGCCTAATTTTAAGCTTTAGTTAGAGACCTTGGATGAACTCTTTAATTGATGTTATGCCTCATGATGATTTGTGTTATGATGATTATGTATAATGTGATATACATGTATGTTGAGGTATGACTTAATGCATTGTTATGCATGTTGATGACAAATATAATGTGGATATATGTATGTGTGGAATATGATGTGATAATTGTTTGGATGATATACATGTAGAGTTGGTTTGTGAAATGAGGTTATGAGGTGGTTGCATGATTTTGCGAATCATGGTGAGTACGTGCTAAGCACGGAAATTATATTGAAATTGATGTGGTGAGAGGTTGTGGATTTTAATTAATATTGGCACTAGTATGCTTGGGTACAATGATCGATCATTAGGATGAGTGTGCACACGAGAGTCAAAACGCGCGTGGCCTTGGTGGCGTTAAGGCACCAAGGAGGAGTACGGGTATGCCCGGAAATATTTATATTAGTCGATGATGAGTTGAATCCCATCGACGAGGCGTGAGGATGAGTGGAATCCCCTCCGCGAGAGACGGTGATGAGTGTAATCCCACCGCAGGTAATGGTTATGTTGGAAATGCGTTCCAACATGTTATCCGCGTATTCGAGTCATAGCTAGGTGCCAATATGAGATTGTATGTATATGCCAATATGAGATTGTATGTATATGCCAATATTGTATGAAATGTCATCTTACCAATATATATATATATTGTTATGTGTATCAATGTGATGTGGAAAATGCGATTCCTTTTTGGATGATTATATGTGTTTACATATGTTGTGGAAGTGAGCTTATTGAGCATGACACACTATTTAATAATTGTTCATGCATCATTGACATTTGGCTCTTGAGGATTGAAGGTATGAACATGCATTTTACCTTAGTTGAGATCGTGCTTGGACCCTGCATTGTCGAGGTTTGTTTTTAAAGAGCCTACCCTCACTAAGCTTTATTGCTTACGCTCTCTCTTGTTCGACAATGCAGATCCTTAGTTCGTGGGTTGCTATGTGCAAGGAGGGGCCTCCAAGTGTGCTTCGTGGTGCTTGATTAGCTAACAAGTATGAACATTTTTAGTTATGGTGTAATGGTCTAGCAATGGGACATGTATTCGTGCTATAATGCTTTTGAAGTATGATGTTGATGTTTAGGAGCATGTTAGACTCCTATATGTTGTTTCATGTCTATGTTTTGACTTGGATTGTAATCATGATAACTTGCCAAATGCTTGAGTGATGTATGTCTTATGGATGCTTAAGATTTCTTTGATTGCATGTGAACCTATATGAGATGAATGATGCCTTTTGACTATTAATGTCCTTAAGCATGTCTTTTGTGAAATGTTTGTTAATGTGTAATTTCCATGTATGAATGATTCACCACATGCCTTGTGTATGTTTGAGCATGTTTGACATATGATGTATGCCTCTAGACCTTGTTTGCTTGTGTTATGTGCCTTTAGAGGTCCTATGGTACCTTTAGACTTGTTAAAATTCGCCTAAGTCTGATTTTCAAAGGTTGCAGACAGCCTGCATTTCGAAACGGGATGGGTCGTTTCGGAACGGGTAAGGCTTCAGGGACCCCGTATCGGAACGCGTTTCGATACAGTTTGGCCTTTGAAACCCCTGTTCCGAAACGCATATCGGAACCTTTTTGCTACTGGAATTCTGAGAAATTGGCGAGATGGAAGCGTATCGAAACGGGTTTGAGGATTTCGAAGCGGTCAAAATCTCGTTGACCACGAGAAGTTGACCGTTGAGGGAGTTTCGGAACGGTTGACCTCCGTTTCGATACGGCCCCTTGTATGGGCTTTGGGGCAGTTGACCTAGTCAAGGCGTTTCAATACGCCTCAAGGGTGTTTCGAAACGGCCTGATTAAAGGAGTAAAATTGGGCTGCTTAAATGCTGTTTTGGGTTTGAATGTTTATCTCTTGTGTTTTATTTCCGCTGTTTGATCACATAGGATTCGAATGAGCATTTAGAAAAGATTAAGTAAAAAAAAGAGGGTTGCTAACTGAGGGGGAACCTTAACGGGTTTCACTTCGGTTTTCCCCGTGTGGCCTACTCGGACCGGTCATGCGGCCATACCGGGACGAGAGGGTTACAAACATACTCCCCCTAGCTATAGGCATGGATGAAATTAGGAGTAAAAACACATAAACATGGCATTTCACAAGATCAAGCAATTTTAAGCACAAAAGAGGTCATAAAAGGTCAAGATAGGCTAGTTAGACCTAACTCTCTCCTAAGGGACCAAAAACGCTCTTTGTCTAAAGGTTTTGTAAATATGTCCGCTAATTGATTCAAGGTGTCAACATACTCTATAACCACATCTTCTTTAAGGACATGATCTCTAATGAAATGATGCCTTATTTCTATGTGTTTGGTTCTAGAGTGTTGGATAGGATTTTTTGTCAAACATATGGCACTAGTGTTATCACATTTTAGGGGTATGGTTTCAACTTTAATACCATAATCTAAGAGTTGTTGCTTCATCCAAAGGAATTGAGCACAACAACTCCCTGAGGATATGTACTCGGCTTCGATGGTAGATAAGGCTACACTATTTTGTTTCTTAGAGAACCAAGATATGAGCATACTACCTAGGAATTGACAAGTTCTCGAAGTACTCTTCCTATCGATTTTACAACCCCCATAATCCGCATCCGAATAAGCATGAAGGTGAAGTCTCTAGGGTACCAAAGACCTAAACAAGGAGTATCTCTAAGGTACCTAAAGATTCTCTTAACGGCTATAAGGTGAGACTCTCTAGGACTAGCTTGAAACCTAGCACACAAGCAAACACTAAACAAGATATCCGGTCTACTTGTGGTAAGGTAAAGCAATGATCCAATCATAGAACGGTAAATCTTAGAGTCAACACACTTACCTCCTTCATCCTTGTCAAGCTTTGTAGATGAGCTCATAGGTGTGGCTTGAGGCTTTGCATTCTCCAAGCCAAACTTATTGAGCATGTCCTTTATGTACTTTTCTTGATTGATGAAGGTGTCATCCTTCTTTTGCTTGATTTGGAATCAAAAAAGAATGAGAGCTCCCTCATCATGCTTATCTCGAATTCACCTTGCATTAGCTTAGCAAACTCTTTGCAATGACATTCGTTAGTAGAACCAAAAATAATATCATCAACATAAATTTGTACTACTAAGATGTCATTTTTATACCTTTTTATAAAAAGTGTAGTGTCCACCTTGCCTTTTTCAAAACCTTTTTCAATTAAAAAGTTTGAAAGTCTTTCATACCAAACTCTAGGAGCTTGTTTTAAACCATAAAGAGCTTTAGTGAGTTTGAAAACATGATTTGGAAATTTTGAGTCTTCAAAACCCGGTGGTTGTTCCACATACACTTCCTCATTTATAAACCCATTTAAAAATGCGCTTTTAACATCCATTTGAAAAAGGTTGAAATCATATGATAACATGCATATGCAAGCAACATCCTAATGGCTTCCATTCTAGCTACGGGTGCATAGGTTTCATCAAAATCTATTCCCTCTTCTTGAGTGTAACCTTGTGCTACTAGTCTAGCTTTATTTCTCATAATGTTACCACTCTCATCTAGCTTGTTCCTAAAGACCCATTTAGTTCCTATGGTAGATTGATTACTAGGCCTATCAACTAATGTCCAAACATTACTTCTCTCAAATTGATTTAACTCTTCTTGCATGGCCATAATCCAAAAATCATCTTTCAATGCTTCTTTTATATTCTTAGGCTCTATGCATGAGATAAATGCAACATGATTCATTAATCTAAGAGAAGATCGAGTGGTTACCCCCTTGGATGGATCACCCAAGATTTCACCATCTTTGACATAGTTGAACTCCCTTGGGTAGCTCACTTACTTTTCCTCAAGAGCCAAGTCCTTTAAGGCTTCAAGAGGTGGATCTCATGTGTCCCTCTTCTTTTTTTGGAATCTCATCCTCCTTTGAAGTTTGTCCTCCATCAAAGGCATTTATGATTCCTACATCATCATCATCACAAGAATCCTTCCTTGGAAGGAGGTTATCACCGAATACAACATGTATAGATTCTTATACTACTAAAGTTCTCTTGTTAAATACTCAATAGGCTTTAGAGGTTAAAGAGTATCCTATGAAAATAGCTTCATCACTTTTTGCATCAAATTTACCTAAGTTGTCTTTTCCATTACTTAAAACAAAACACTTGCAACCAAAAGGGTGAAAATAGCTAATGTTAGGCTTTTTAGATTTTAAAATTTCATAAGGTGTTTTCTTTAAAATTGACCTAATCATTGCTCGGTTAACAATATAGCAAGCGGTGTTTGTGGCTTCCTCCCAAAAATATTTAGGTAAATTATTTTCACAAAGCATGGTTCTAGCTATTTCTTGCAAAGTTCTATTTTTCCTCTCAACTACCCCGTTCTGTTGAGGAGTTCGAGGAGCCGAAAATTGTGGCTAATACCATTTTCATTTAAAAAATCTTCAAACCCTAAATTTTGAAACTCGATTCCATGATCACTTCTAATATGTGAAATTCTAAGTTCAAGATCATTTTGGGTTAGTTTTGAAAATGTGATGAATTTTTTCTAAAGCCTCATCTTTAGTACATAAAAATAGAACCCAAGTAAATCTAGAAAAATCATCAACAAGTACAAATGCATAAGATTTACCACCCAAGCTCATAGTCCTAATTGGCCCAAATAAATCCATATGGATAAGTTGTAAACATCTACTTGTAGAAACATCATTAATGGATTTAAAGGAAGACTTATGTTGTTTACCCTTAGAGCATGCATCACAAATTTTATTGTTTGAAAATTTAATCTTGGGTAAACCTCTAACTAGATCAAGGGAAACTAGTTTTTCTAAAACACTAATGCTAGCATGTCCTAGTTTCCTATGCCACAACCATGCATCATTTTCATTTTGTGCTACTAAGCATGCGTGAGATGTATGTATGTCATTTAGATGCACCATGTATATGTTCCTTATGCGATGACCTATGAGCATAATATTATTAGATTTAATGTCAACAATTCTGCACCCATTTTTGTCAAATAAAACATTAAATCCTTTATCACACAATTGACTTATGCTCAATAATTTATGTTTAAGACCATCGACATACAAGACATTTTCAATGAGAATAGTAGAGTAATTACCTATGGAGCCAATACCTTTAATGTGGCCTTTGGAGTTGTCACCACTCCTCACTTTTTGGCTTTAGATCCATGAATCTACTCTTGTCTCCGGTTATATGCCTTGAGCATCCACTATCAAGGTACCATGAGTTTTGACTTTGTGCTTTGGCCTTGTAGCAATGCTCCACCTACAAACAAAGATATTAAGCTTTTGTTTTTGGTACCCAAATCATTTTGGGTCCATGAGTGTTAGCTCCCAAAACCTTGGCTCCCTTAGGAATCCAAGATGACATAGCAACAATGTTATTAGATTTTACAAGTTCCTTAGGAACCCATAAACTTCTAATCCTTTTAGTTCTACTATGTCTAGGAAAACTACCTTGTTTGTAGTAATTAGTCTTTTTCTTAGGTTGGTTTGTTTTTGAAGATTCACCTATTTCATGCTTGACACTACCAACATTTTTAAAAGACTCTTTGAGCTTATTTAGCTCATCTAACACCTTTTGGTGTTCACTATTACATTGAGATAAAAGATTATTAAGGTCAATATTTTCATCTTGAAAAAATTTTAGTTCATCTTTCAACCCTAATATCTTTTTCTCAAATTTTAAATTAGCTTGAGAGAGTGAGTCATTTTTATCATTTAGTTTCAAAATAATTTTCTTATTCCTAATGACCGACTCCTTGTATTTCTCAACTAATTCATCATAGACCTCTTGCAACTCATCATATGTAAAATCTAAAGATGATGAGTTAGAGGTTACCATGGAGGAATCTTCCTCAAGTGCCATGAGGCAAAGGTTGGCCACTTCTTGTTCGTCATCCTCGGATGATTCCTCATCACTCCAAGTAGCAAGCTTGGCTTTGAGCTTCTTCTTCTTCTCAAAGCCCTTCTTCTTGAGTTGAGGGCACTCCGAACGTATGTGGCCGGGTTTATTGCACTCGAAGCAAATGATTTGATTCCTTGCTTCTTCTTTGTTTTTACCTTTCAAGTCCATCTTCCTTTAAATTTTTCTTCCCCGGTTGGACCTCATAAAGCGTGAGAATCGTTTGGCTATCATAGTCAATTCTTCTAGCTCATCCTCCTCACTAGAAGAGCTCTCCTCAAGTAATGAAGCTTTGAGAGCTATTCCCATCTTCTTCTTCTTTTCAACCTCTAGCTTTTCTACTCTCTTCTCTTCCTTCTTCTTCTCTTCTTCCCTTCTTTGCTTCATAATCTCATGAGTAAGGAGAGAACCCACTAGCTCATCAAGCTTTAAAGTCTTCAATTTTTTAGCTTCTATGATGACGGTTCTCTTCTCATCCCAAGATTCGCGAAGTGAGTAGAGTAGCTTCTGGACAAGCTTGTCTTCTGGTATTGTCTCTCCAAATCCTTTGAGCCCATTGACTATGGTGGAGAAACGATCAAACATCTTGGACACTGTCTCATCGGGCTCCATCTTGAAATTTCCTTGACATCATTGTTTCCCTCATAGGTAGTCTCAAGAGTGTCCCACACTTCTTTGGCACTCTCAATGGATGATACTTTGGAGTAGATGTCCGGACCGAAAGAACAAAAAAGCATGTGGAGAACTTTGTCATTTATTTGGATCTTCTTTCTTTCTTCTTCACTCATCTCCACCTTTTTCTTCAAAACCATCTTCCCTTCACTATCTTGCTTCAATGGAATGTAAGGGCCATCTTCAATGACATCTCAAACCAAGTAGTCATTAGACTTGATGAAGAGACACATTCTATTCTTCCAAAACGGATAGTTGTCACCATTGAAGAAGGGTGGTTTTGTAGCGGATTGAGACTCATACATGTCTGAACCAGAGGTAGAAGCCATCTCTTGATTTTTGGATGATCACACTCTTCCTAGGAACTTCTCTTGTGGTTGTTAATCCCCAAAGAGGTAGGCTCTGATACCAATTTTTGAGTGGATCGAATGATCGAACTAAACCAAGAGGGGGTGAATTGTATTTTTAATGTTCTTGGTGGTGGAAATTGCAAATAAAAAGATTGACAAGGAATTTTAGAGTGGTTCAAGTTCCAAATGAACTCTACATCCACTACCTTAGCTTCACTAAGGATTTGCAACAATCCCACTAATTGCCCTTCCCCTTTTCTAGGCTAAGGAGGTAACCCTTACAATTTTCGGTCAATTTTTCTACCCAAAATTTGACCCAATCCTCACACAATTGAAACAAAGAATTTGTTGGCTAAACAAGTATCTCTCAATACATAAACTTGCCCAATTACAAGCAATCAACCCAATTGAAATGATAAGAATGAAAAATACAATTGGGGTCACAAGACAATAATGGGATTTAGGCACAAATGCTTGAATTTGATGTTTGGATGTTTGCTTTAGGATCAATAGTTGTTGCTGCAGCTTTTAGAGGTCCCTTTTATACCTTCTCTTTGAATTCTAGCCGTTGTGGTTGTTGCAATCATCAATAGAGCCGTTGGGGGTGTTATCTCCCCTCTATAAATGCAGTCTGCAACCAACCGTTTCGAAACGCCCGACCCTGTTTCGAAACAGACCAAAATAGAAAGAGCCGTTGGGGTGCATTAAAGAGTCTGTATCGAAACTGTCTGACCTGTTTCGATACGCTAAGAGCTGTTTCGAAACTTGTTTCGAAACATTTTGCCACTGTCAAGGGTCGTATCGAAACGGCTTGAAATCGTTTCGATACGCCTTAATGGTTTGTTAAAAATCGTTAAAAACATTCAACGGTCATATTTTTCAAATCAATTTAAGAACCATTTCGAAAGACTGAATGTCGTTTCGATACGGTTTCTCTATGTTCTAAAGTCGTTTCGAAACTTGTTTCGAAACACGGGTTGGCAGTGTTGAAATCGTTTCGATACCCGTTTCGAAACACAGGTTCACTGTTTCAAAACTGTTTCGAAACGCCTTAGGCCGTTTCGAAACGGTGACTCGAAATCACTGTTTTGGCTTTAAGAACACTTAGAAAATATTTGATAAACTTAGGCATATTCTTTAAATCATATAGGGATGTTTGAGGACTTAAAAATTCGTTTTCACATTTTCAATTTAGTCCTTAGGTTCTTTAGTTATATCAAAATTAAAATATCAGTTTCACAGATATTTTTCAGGGATCCCTACGGTGATTTATACGGGTACGGTTCGGTTATCCCCAAGGTTCGGATATAGCAATCCCCGTCTCCATCCCCATTTGAGCTTCGGTGATAAAATTTCCCCCGTCCCCGTCCCCGTGGGTGAAGATTTCGGTTATTTTCCATACCCGTCGGTTCGGATCCCCACGGTTTTCGATTATTTCCCACCCGATTGCCACCCATAATTATCACCAAGGAATAGGATATCATTCCGACGCATCAAAATCTCATTTTACAACCCAAAAACGCAGTAGTTTCTTCCCATATTGTGGATACGAGGGAATGCAATACCAAGCTGAAGTAATATATTCCTTGAATTATTTTCTAATAATTAATATGCCTTTTAAGAATTTTACAAAATTCCCTTGGTCACATCACATTCTTACTATGATTTCTGCTCAACCCTAGTTTTATTCGTTTCCATTGCATAATTGCAGCTTCTTTGTCCCCAAATATTCTACTGGGATCAATCCACGAATAATGGAATCCAGAAATATTAGGCACCACCTTACATGCAATTTGGATATTGAAAGACGGAATTGAGCAACATTTGCATTATGCTGCTAAGGGTAGAGATTTGATTCTACGTTGATAATTGTGGACTTTGTCACCCACATGCATGCTCGTTGCAACTTAACGACTAAGAGATACGGGTAAAGGCGGTTCAAAAGTTTATGAAGCTTTGTGCAGTTTATTAAAACGAAGTCATTTAATTTATAATTTTATAGATATATAAAAATTTTATTAAAGATATTTTTATCTTGGTAAAAAATATTATGTGGCCTTTTTTAAAGTTATTTTTTTTAAATTTTTCTTGTAATTTATTGAACCAAAATATTTTATTTTTCCCTTTATAAACATTTAATTCAACTCATTTGGGTCTCTCTTTTCTTGAGGCCCTGTGCGATCGCTCATCTTGCACCCCCACTGGATATGGAGTATATGTTGTTTTTCGTTTAAGATTCTTCCCTTAAGTTCGTTATATAATATGAGTTATTATTCCTATTACCGACAGTGCCAAAAAATACTCCATAAACATATCTAATTTTAATTCCAAAACTAAAATTTACATTCTTAATTTTAAAACCCTAAATTATAATATAAGCATTAAGCTGTAAACCCTAAATTAGAAGTGAGATTGATGAACAAACTGGGTTTCCTCCATTGAGTCACTTGTCATATGTCTCTTGTTGAGCTTTCGATTTGATTTTGACAATTTCAGACACTTATCTTAAATGTTTTTCCATATATTAGGTGCACTTAATTACAACTCTCTGCTCTCTTTCAAATCCAACTTTAGTAATGGAAGACTCAGTTTTCCCTCCCAAGTTCAAGACTTATGTATGTTTTTTTACCATTCCAATCTATATGAAATCTTAGATATCGGTGTTGATTATGTATGGTCAATTAATCTCATAGTTCATTTAGTAATTTAATTATATTCTATGATTTTTTTTTCACTAGTGGACTTCTAGAGTTGTCATGTATCTTATTTATAATTTAAGATTTAAGGTTTAGAGTTTAGAAGTTAATGTTTAGGGTTTATGGTTATTTAAAAAGGGTTAAAAATAACCTAACTTGTGAAATTTTGTTTTAACCGTCGAGTATCAAATAATAACTCTAGTTATAATAACTTATTGTAAAGAGTTAATTACATCACATGTCACCAAACTATAACCCTCGTTCTAAGCTAGTCCTTAAACTTTTAAATGTTCTAATTTCACCCTCAAACTATGAACCTTTATTTTAATTTGATCTCTAAACTTTTGAATGCTCTAGTTTAATCCTCAAGGTATGTCCCCTATTCTAAATTGATGTAACGACCCAGATTTTGAAATCTGAGGGTCAGTTTTTACCTGAAGCTTGGGCTCCGCGTTTGGGTTGAAAGTGTGGGCTTTTCTGTGGACTTGTCTTGTTGTTGGGTTTGGTGCCTTGGGTTGGGTTTTGTTTAGGGGGATGAAGGATGGGCAAATGTGTATTTTTCTCCCTTTTGGAGAGTGAAGGGTTGATAACCCATTTAACTTCTGCAGAAAAGAAATGTAGGTGAGACCATCTTGTTCCCCTATGCTCCATCTATCCCTTCTTCATCCTTTCACCTTGCATCCATGTTAAAGGTCCAATCTTTGTTAATTTGAAGCAATTTTCGGAATCAAGGGTTTAGGATAAGTTGCTCTTCATCCAACGATCTACAAGTCAAGGTAAGGATTGATAGTTTTGGTGGAGGTTAGAAAATGAGTGTTGATGAGGTTGTGGATGATGAACGGGAATGCGGATTTTGAATCCATTTTCTATTATAAAGCTTCCTTTTTATGTTTCTTAACCTCCTAGTAATGTTGTTACCTGTTTTACAAAATCACCTTGTAGTGAAAGAGGTGGGAGGACAGTCCAAGGAGCTTGGGAAGAAGAAGGGTTGAGGAGCTTGCTTTGGAGGCTTCTTTCTTAACAAGGAATCAATGTTAGTATACTACTAACTCCTTTTTATTTCTAAAAATCATAAAATTAGATTGTTTGTTGCTTGGTTTCATGTTTTGGATGGTTGTGAGCTTAAAACCCCATCAATGGTAAAATCCGGATTTGTTGTTAAAATGGTGTAAAAATGATAGAAAACCACCTAAACTACCTTCCATAAAAATGTAAAGGTTTGGAAGTGTTAAGGGTGATTTACGAGCTCCAGAATTTGAATCATGGGCTTGCGTATCGATATTGGAGGAACTGGTATCGGTACCCCCTTGTTTGGATGGCTAACTCAAACAGATTTTAAAGGGCGTATTGGTACGCCTTCAGGGGTATCGATACCCCATGATCTGTTCAAATTCCAGTAGCAAAAATAGGGATAGTTACGCTTGGGGGCATATCAATACTCATTGAGTATCGGTACACGACCCCGTGTACTAGTACGAGGATTTAGTTAATAAGGAAGTATATCGATACACCTATGCGAGTATCGGTACTCGCTGGGCATTCTTCCTGAAAATTACATTTTTTAGTTTGAAGGAACTATAATTTGAGGACTAAGGCCCAATGGGCTTCTAATGTCGTAAAATGAATAGTAAAATTGAGAAACCGAGATTTAAACTTCCTCTACTAGCATAATGAGTAATAACTTGGTAAAACCTTGGGTGACTTGTTTGTAATAGTAACCATATGGATCCTTGGTGGATCGTATGATATTGCTAGCCAAGTAAGGGAACTTGTGGGTGAGTCACCAAGTTTAGTGGGATCCGGATGCCTAGTGAGAGTGTTGCAACACTAAGAGGTAAGCTCTCAGGTGTACGTTCCTGAGGCTGTGTGACACCGGGCCTCATTCGATGATACTCGATGAGAGATTGCAAGTATGAGTGCACGTTCCCGAAGCTGTTTGACATCGCGCCTCACTTTGAGTCTACGTCCCTGAGGCTGTATGACACCGGGCCTCACTCCAGGTTTGTAGGTATGGTACATGTGTTTTGTGTGAGATTATTTCATTGGTTGTTGCTATGTGTTTAGGTAGGTAGAGGCAGCGTCACATGTATTATAATGCCATGTATCATTCTTTAGCTACATGCTCTCTTATTTATAGTTTGGATGAAACATAGTTGAGTGGAGGTGTATCAACTGAGCTTTGTTAGCTCAGTGTTCGAAATTGTTGTTTCTGTTCGCAGGTTAGTAGGTTAACGTGCATCGTCGGAGCACCATCGGAGTAGGACTTCAGCATTGACCCGTGTCCGAGTACAGTACTTAGATATTTGGGCTATGTATTCGTAGGACCCTATGTTTGTATTGTAAATCTTATTTTGGATTTTAACTTATGCGTCGAATTCTTTTAATTATGTATTTTAAATGGAGCTCTTATGTAACGTTTTTATTGGTTTATTAACTTTGAAATATTCAAACTTAATGGATTTTATGAAAATGTATTGGGCTAAATCTAGTTGTGAAATTTTATAGAGTTTGGTTTGGGCTGGAGGCCCATTTTGTGACATCCGAGTTGGGGGTGTTACAACAATGGTATCAAAGCCTAGGTTGAGCCGGTTCTAGGAAGCCTCGAGGTTGTCTAGAGTGTTGAATAGGTGTCTAGCGAATACGTTGGCCATAGGTCAGAGTTGTACTTGCTTAAACTGAATATTCGATGGTGTAACCTTAATTGTTTGCTTCTGCAAAAAGGAATCATGCCAAGAAGGGCAAGCGATCACGAGGAGAGTTAAGGCTCTCGAGAGGAGAGCTATGACGAGGATTATGTCCTCAGCTCAGAGGAGATGTTAGAGGACGATGGAGGTTGAGGGGCCAATTATTTCTCTCATCTGCATAGGACCTTTTATTAGATTGTGAGGGCCATACTAGGCTTTCAGCTACCCCTCGCGAAGCATCGATTGAGAGGGTGCGTCTTTATGGTGCTATAGAATTTCTTGGATCGGGAAAAGATAACTCGGTTAGGGTAGATCAGTGGTTGAGGGACACTCGTTAGATCATGCTTTAGATGAGGTTGAGATCTGAGAACAAGTTGACATGTGTTCTTTCCCTGTTAAAGGCGAATGCCTGAGAATGGTGGGAGACCATAGAGTTGGGTTGGTATCTTAACCAACCTAATTGGGATAATTTCTTGTATGAATTCGAGAAGAACTATGTGGGAGAAGCCCACATTGACAGTTTGAGGGATCAGTTCAATCATTTGGTCCAAAGGAACTGGTCAGTCTTTGAATATGAACAAGAATTCCTACAATTGAGTAGGTACGCCTCTGAGTTGGTTGCTACCAGAAAATGAGATTCAAGAAGTTTCTAAAGGGTTTGAGGAAAGAAATTCATACATACTTGACTACTTCCCCACCGAAAGTGTTTTCAGAGTTGACTAGAAGTGCCGAGTTGCTTAACCAAGTCCAAGGTTTGACCTATGACCCATCTGGTGGGCAAAAGAGATCGAGTGGGAGAAGTCGGAACTTCTCCAACAACTCGCAGTCTTATTCTGAAAGGAATAGAAATCGTTGGAATCAAGAGAGAGGTGCTTCGAACCAGAATTCGAGATCAGACCGTAGGTCAGAGTCTGCTAACCGTAGAAGACCTTCATCATCTTCAGCCATGATGAGTTTGGAAGGCTCACAGAGGAGTACGGGCGAACCAGTTTTTGATCAGTGTGGGCATAGGCATAGAGGTGAGTGTTGGGGGACATCCAGAGTTTGCTTTGAGTGTGGATCACAAAACCATTTTGTGAGGGATTGTTTGACAGTTGCTAACACCACTCAGAGTGGGGGTATGGTCCAGTCTACTACTAGGGCACCAGCGAGGCAGTATGCAATCAAGGCCCATGAAGACTGTGGGGCTATTGATGTTATCTCAAGTACATTTACCTTGTTCTTAGTTCCTATTGTTGCTCTTGTGGATTCAGGGTCTACTCATGCCAAGGATCTTGCGATATGGGTTTGTGTGTCGAGTCCTTTGAGGTATAATGTTTTGGTGGATAAGGTGTATCGAAGGAGTCCGAATGGGGTTCAGGGTTCGATCTTTCTGAAAATTTTGATGGTGTTACCATTCCAAGAATTTGATGCTATCCTAGGGATGGATTGGTTGTTTGAGCGTGATGCATGCTTGGGTTGTATAGCGAATAGTCTTAAGCTTCGCGGTTTGGATGGGGCGAAGTTGGTAGTGAAGGGTAAGAGGAATCCCTGCCTCTTTAATGTGGTGTCGGCCTTGGAGGCACAAAGAATGATCCAAAAAGCATTCGAGGCTTTCTTGGCTCGCGTGGTTGACACAAGTGTTGAGAGTCTTTGGATTGTTAGAGAGTTTGCTAATTTGTTTTCGAAAGAGTTACCTAGACTTCCTCCAGATCATGAGTCAGAGTGTCAAATAGATGTAATGCCTGGCACGAAACCAGTGTCCATTGCACCGTATCGCATGGCACCGACAAAATTGAGAGAGCTAACGAATCAGATCCAAGAGTTGTTGAAAAGAGGTTTCATCCAACCAAGTATTTTACCTTGGGGTGCACCGATCTTGTTTGATAAGAAGAAGGATAGGTCAATGAGGATGTGCATTGATTATTGTCAGCTCAACAAGGTAACAATGAAGAACTGTTACCCCTTACCGAGGATAGATGACCTGTTTGATCAGTTGAGAGGTGTCCGTGTGTTCTCGAAGATCGACTTGTGATCACGATAATACCAGTTGAAGGTAGTAGAAGAGGATGCTCATAACACCGCTTTCAGGACGCAATATGGACATCATGAGTTCTTGGTAATGCCTTTTGGGCTTACTTGTAACACCCCCTTCCCGGCCTGGTAGAGAACCGGGTCGGAGAGCGCTACCGAAAAACATAACGGAGATCGGAGATATAAATTTTAAACTTTTAACCAATATTTTATTACTAACTCAAAAGTCATTTTAGCTTTAAACCTTATACAAAACATAGGCAACATTTACACAATAGTAGGGTCAGAAGACTAGTATAATTACTTTAACTACTTTGCCACCATACTAGGAGTTCATAAGGTCAAAATACATTACTCTTTACTTGTAGTGACTTGCCAATCTTCCAACTAATCCCGATCTCGATCCGTTACTTTTCTTAACCTGAAATGTTATGCAAATGAATGCATTAGACTTACATAGTCTAAGTGAGGTAGCCAATAACAATGAATGAGCATGTTATACAATGCTGCATACTTTAATGGCATATTTCACATAAGCAATCTATATACATATTATAAATGAAAGACATGCTATCCAATCATAACAAAAGCAATATCAATAATCAATATTTTCCCTTGGACCGATTCAATAGTATTTGGATACGCGAATTCCACCACATCACCAACAATAATGGCCGTGTCATAATCCCTCCGCCGCACCAATTGACCAATACACAACACATCCCTCCGCCGCACCAATGGCCGAAGCCCGATACCCGTACCAATGAGCTCATGAATTCTATGCCATGCCAATTGTATCCAATACTCTCAAATCCAAGGTTCAATACTCAATAGTTCAACAACAATATTTACACATCAATATCAATAACAGTAATTCAATAGCAGTAGACATATATCAAAGTTTCAATAGCAATGTGCAATAATCAATTTGTAATGCTCGATATGCAATACTTACTCATGCTTACCAAGTAAAGCTTTCAATATGATTTTTATGCAATGACCTTCAATAAAATGGTTAATAAATCAATAAACAATGGTTCGAGATGGCACCTAGCCAACTCTCGAGACTCCGACTACACTCACATATCAGAACATAGAAAGAAATATCGGAATGACACCATGTCACCCGAGACAAATGCATCTACACTCACCTCAACAACCCGACGTTTTTTGGATAATAATTCCTTTGACCCTAGCGTTTGTTGGAGATGTCGATTTACTTCTTTCCAATTCTTGAGCTAGGTTAATTAATAGGGATCAGTTAGAATCGATAAAATAGTATCGAATTAATACGAAAATATTAATTAATTTCAATATCAAAACTTAGACTAACCAAGGATTTGAGCTTACCCCGAAGTCGGCAGAGATTCGATATTATTATATCAAAAATATCATACCACCTATTTAAACACTGGACCGTAATTATTTTCTCGTACCACTCTTCTCACTTTTCGATTATTTCTTTTTTCGTATAATGTCTCCTCCTTTACTCCCGATTTATCCTCTTATTTATACCTAAGATAACCGGACCTCCCCCTAAAATATGTCATGCTTCACGTGAAGTGGTGGCATAGCCACCTTTCTTCTACTTGCCACGTGTGGCATTGGTGGCTAACATTTTGCCACTTTAATTGGCTTTTGCCATGTAGCATTAACGTGGGTTTCCCACGGTAAGTTCCTTCAATAGAAGGAATTGACGTGGGTCCCATAATTTTTTTTATAAATAATAATAATAATAATAACAATTAACTCGAATAATTAATAAGATCGAATAATTTATAGAACCGATATAAAATACTCGGTCATCGGAACCTAATTCCGACTAGACCGATTTTTGGGATGTGACATTACTAATGTACCAGAAGCTTTCATAGACTTGATGAACCGGATTTTCCAGTCTTATCTAGATCAGTTTGTGGTGGTCTTCATTGATGACATCTTGGTTTACTCGAGCTCGGAGGAGGAGCATAATTATCATCTTCATATTGTTCTTCAGGCCTTGAAGGAAAGGCAATTTTTTGCTAAGTGCAGTAAGTGTGAATTTTGGCACTCCGAGGTGTCATTTTTTGGCCACATAGTTGTAGCGGATGGAATCCGAGTTGACCCGTAAAAGATTCAAGCGGTGGTGGAGTGGAAACCACTTAGGAATTTTGCGAAAGTCCGTAGTTTCCTTGGGCTTACCAGATATTATATCCGTTTGTTAAAAACTTCTCCATCATAGCATCATATATGACCAAGTTTTTACAAAAAGAAGTTTCGTTTGAGTGAAACGAGAAAATGTAACAAAGCTTCGAGCATTTGAAGGCTTATCTTATGGAGGCCTCAGTATTGACGCAACCCGAACTGGGAAAGGATTATGTTGTGTTTAGTAATGCTTCGTTGAATTGGCTTGGTTTTGTAATTATGCAAGAAGGTAAGATGGTTGCTTATGTAACACACCAAAACCGGTCTAGTAGTAGAGATTAAGTTCAAAACCTAGTTATTCTGTTAAATTATTATTATTATTATTATTATTATTATTATTATTATTAATAATAAAAAATGGCATGGGACTCACGGGTTAACTCCTTCACGATGAAGAAATTTTCCATGGATTTCCCACGTTTGGGATGATGCGGCAAGCCCTTAATTACCTTTTCACCACATGGGCACAAGGTGGCCATATTGCCTTTCACCACGTGGGCATTATGCCCCAAGGATTTGCCACCTCTCCAACAACGCGTGGAGCATGGAGAGATCAACAAGGACTGGTGATTGTTTTGTATATAAATGATGGGATGTTGTGAAATGAAAAGGGAAAACTAGGAAGAGGGAAAGCATTCGGCCAATATGAAGAAAAAGGGGAAATAGGTTCGAAGCAAAAACAAGAGTAAGAAAATTATTAAGGGAAATTGGTGAGAAATAATTAGGTGGGTTCAATATTAGATTCGTTGTTCGATATTTTTTATATAATAATATCAAATATCTGCCATCGTCGGGGTAAGCTCAAATCCTTGGTTGGTCTAAATTTTAGTATCGAGTCTGATTAATATTTTCATATTTATTCGATATTGTCTTGTCGGTCCTAACTGATTCCTATTTAATCTAGTTTAAGAAGTCGAGAAAGAACAACCATCAACCAAGGAAAAAACGTCGCTATTCGGGAACCCTAATATCAAGGTGAGTGTAGTCAGAGTCTTGGAATTAGGCGAGGAGCCTTTCCGAATTCATCGTTATTGATTTAGGTTGTTTACAAACCATTGGATTAAAGGGGTTTTTCATAAAACCTTATTGGAAGCTATATTGGTAAGTCTTGGTAAGTATTGCATCAAAATATTATCTGAGGCACTATTATTGTATCATGGAAATCATTGAAGCATTGACATGTAGAATCATTGACATGTATTTATTGCTATTGTTTATTGCTATGACCGTATGATTATTGCGATATTGATATTAATTCATTGATATCGAACTATTGATTCTTGTTCCTTGGGATCGAAGTATTGGATACAATTGGCATACCATAGAATTCATGAGCTTAATATACGGGTGGACTACGGTCCTAAGGCTACGACTTATATTGATTTGGCGAGGCGGATGGATGTATTGTGTATTGGTCTTATTGGCGATGTCGGCGGGTTGACCATTCATTGATTTGGTGAGGAGGTGGAATACATATATCCATACACCGTGAATCAATCCAAGGGAACCATTGGTTAATGATATTGCTTTGTTATGAAACCATGATATTGCCATTGACGATATGATACTATGCTTTTTTTATGAATATGGAGCACGCCATGTTTATTGCATAATTGATATTATAATTGTCATCAAAGCATGATAAATGGCATACCACGTTCATTCATTGTTATTGGCTACCCCACTTGGATTATATAAGTCTAACGCATTCATTTACATAACATTTCAGGTTAAGAAAGTAACGGATCGAGATCGGGATAAGTTGGAAGATCAGCAAGTCACTACAAGTAATGAGTAATATATTTTGTCCTTATGAACTCCTAGTATGGTGGCAAAGTAGTTAAATCGACTTTAGTTATTTTGATATGTGTATATCAGTTGTAATGACATATTTGACAATAAAATATTGATTAAAAGTTTAAGATTTATGTCTTCGATCTCCGTATCGCTCATCGGTAACACGCCCCGACCCGGTTCTCGACCAGGCCGGGAAGGGGGTGTTGTAACACCCCATTCCCGGCCTAGTAGGGAACCGAGTTGAAGTATATTACCGATGAACAACATAGTGATCGATGCAGCTTTTAATCAATAACCGATAACATGTTACGATACTATGCAGTAAGAAAAGGTCGGCAACTCTATGCGAAGCCATGATTACCAATTTATGACCCATTTTAAACTTTTACAATGTTTAGGGGACTAATCTGTAATTTTAGTATCTTAAAGGTTCATTACTGGAATTAGACTTATTTCCATGAGATTCCATAAGGGATGAGGGGGCATGCAAAATTTCATGTCATCCCAAGTTCAACTACTCATTCAATTAGTCCAATTAACAATCAATGACAAATATGCAATTTTTTTCAAAAATTAACCAGGAAACCAGTTGGTAACCAAGAAAACTCGTTGGTAGCCAAGAAAATCAGTTGCTAGCCAAGAAAACCAGCTGGTAACCAAGAGAACCAGTTGTTAGCCAAGAAAACCAGTTGGTAACCATGAAAACTAGTTGCTAGCCAAGAAACCAGTTGTGTCACATCCCAAAAACCGGTCTAGTCGAAATTAGGTTCCGATAACCGAGTATTTTATATCGATTCTATAAGTTATTCGGTCTTATTAGAATATTCAGGTCAATTTATTAATTCGGGGTCAAGTTCCAACAATCGAATATTTTGCTTCGATTATAAGTTAGTTTGACCTTGTTTCTAAATCAAAATAATAAGTATTCGTATTGATTTATTATTATTATTATTATTATTATTAAGAAAAGAACACGTGGCAGCCAAAGGAATTGGCCACCACAAAGGCCATTCGGCCAAAGGAAATTTAATGTAGAAATTGCCACTATGCGTGGAAAGTTGAGGAATAAGGGTGGCAACAATTTAGACCATTGTTCACCACGTGGCAGGGGTAAATAATGCCCTTAAATTGGCTTCAAAATTGAAGCAAATGGGACGACCAAATTCTAGTATAAATAGGGGTAGTATGCGCAAATGAAGGAGCCAGAGACGGTCCATTAATAAAAATATACGGTCCAATATTAAATTGGTGATTCGATATTCTCGATATAGTAATATCGAATCTCTGTCGACGTCGGGTCTAAGAAGTCGATAAAGGACGACCGTCAATCAAGAGAAAAGGTGACATTATAAGGGAACCCTAATATCGAGGTGAGTGTAGATGCATTTGTCTCGGGTCACACGGTGTCATTCCGATCTTTGTTTCTATGTTCTGATATGTGAGTGTAGTAACGTCTCGAGTTTGGCAAGGGCCTACTCGAATATGTCGTTATATTTTGTTAATAATAACCTTTGAGTTAGAAGTTTTACGTCATCGATCATATGTTGGTAAATGTACGGTAAGCATTGCATTGATTCTATGATTCATAGTATGATTATTGTTGTCATGAAAATCATTGAAAGCATTGACATGTGATAAGTATGACATGAATTATTGATATTGTTTATTGATATGAAATATTGTTATGAATCATGAACAATGAACCTTGGATTCGAAGTATTGGATACAATTGGCATGCCATAGAATTCATGAGCTCATTGGTACGAGTATTGGGCTTCGGCCATTGGTGCGGAGGAGGGATGTGTTGTGTATTGGTCAATTGGTGCGGAGGAGGGATTATGACACGACCATTATTGTTGGTGATGTGGTGGAATTCGCGTATCCAAATACCGTTGAATCGGTCCAAGGGAAAATATTGATTATTGATATTGCTTTTGTTATGATTGGATAACATGCCTTTCATTTATAATACGTATATAGATTGCTTATGTGAAATATGCCATTAAATATGCCATTGAAGTATGCAGCATTGCATAACATGCTCATTCATTGTTATTGGCTACCTCACTTAGACTATGTAAGTCTAATGCATTCATTTGCATAACATTTCAGGTTAAGAAAAGTAACAGATCGAGATCGGGATTAGTTGGAAGATTGGCGAGTCACTACAAGTAAAGAGTAATGTGTTTTGTCCTTATGAACTCCTAGTATGGTGGCAAAGTAGTTAAAGTAATTATACTAGTCTTGTGGCCCTATTATTGTGTATATGTTACCTATGTTTTGTATAATGTTTTAAAGCTATATTGACTTTTGAGTTAGTAAATAAAATTGTCATATTTGACACTAAAATATTGATTAAAAGTTTAAGATTTAAGTCTTAGATTTTTCGTTATGTTTTTCGGTAACGCTCTCCGACCCGGTTCTCTACCAGGCCGGGAAGGGGGTGTTACAAGTTGGTAACCAAGAAAACCAGTTGGTAGCAAAGAAGTCAGAATTTAAAGTTGAATTTAATGCAAAAGCTCTTTGAAGACTTCTACTCCAAGGAGGACTTAACCTACACTATGGCCTATATATACTTCACATATTTTTGTATTTCAATATAAAGAACATAGGTTTTCCTTAGGCATACCTTAGGTTTTCTTGCCGCTGACATGTTCTAAGTTTCTCTTGGGTTTGGGTTATGTTGTAATTAGTTGTGAGAATGGTTGTTTAGGTTTTCAAGTTTGTTTTGCAATAAAATACTTTTAGTTTGCTTAATTCATGTGCTTCACTTCCTTAAATTAGTTCCAAAAGTCCAGATGAGGAAATCCATTTGTCGGGCACGAAAGTGTCAAACTCACGAAATAATTAAGCACGGCCTCATCATGACGAGGTGTTGACTAATTCGATTTAGACATAAGTTAGAATTTCAGCGGCTAAAAGGAGCAACCAAACGTTGACTGCCTGTGTTAGGTTTACGCTGAGATTGCTAGGTATTGCCTACATCACGCAGCAACAGAATCCTAGCCTAGACATAGGTAGGATCACTTCAGAATTGCTTCGCCGAACTTAGAGTATCTACCAGACTTGCCGTCGGGACTTCTCTCCATCTCACCTGCCGAGACAATGAAAGTTGCAAGAGCAGAGTTTCACCGTGGCAGCGAAAGTTTGCGCCGCCTCAATCTGCCATTACCCGCCAAGGCAGCAGATCGTGGCAGCGCAAAACAACTTGACCTATTCAACGTAGTTTCACACTAAGCAGCAGCATAACCTTGCCCTCTCTATCAATCTGATCACTTCCTTTATTATTACTTGTGTTTTTATTTTACTTTTCTTCTCAAACAACCACCTTACTTGTCCATTTACTTTTCTTGTGCAGGAACAACAATTCGAAGAAAGTTGTCCAATCCCTATGGGAGACGATATCTTATATACTATAACTTGACAGGAGTGTGCACTTGCGCTCATAAATAGAGAACACCCAAACGCTCTACACTGAGTTTTTGGTTTTATCTCCAACTCCATCTTCTTCTGCTCATTCTTCTGATCATTTTTCTCCTGATCACCCTTCTCCTGCTCCTTCTTCTTCTTATGATTTGTCTCCTACTAATCAGTCTGCTTCTTATCATTCTTTTCTACATTCTGATAATTTTGTTTCTGCTCCTAGTCATGCTTCATCAAGTCATCTTGGTCCATCCATGTTTGTTGCTCCTGGTCAGTCTGGTCTATTAATTCAAGAAATTGTTTTAAGGAGATTATCTCGGGTTCTTAAAAGTCCTCATTGGTTTCATGATTACACTGTAACTTACCAATCTTCTTCTTTAGACCAATCTTCTCTTACTTCTTCAGGCCAATATCCTCTTTCTTCTTTTCTTTCTTATTCTCATTTGCCATCTACCACTCAGTCTTTTCTTTTTTCTGCTTCTTCTTTTTTAAGCCTTCTACTTATTCTCAAGTTGTTGAAGATCCTCTATGGGTTGATGCCATGAGAGAGGAGATTCAGGCTTTGGAATCCAATAACACTTGGTCACTTGTCCCTTTGCCTAAAGGAAATGAGCCTATTGGTTGTAAGTGGGTTTACCGCATCAAGCTTAATGCCTCTGGTGATGTTGAGAGGTATAAGGCTTGTTTGGTGGCTAAGGGTTACACTCAAAAGGAAGGGGTCGATTATAGTGATACTTTTTCTCCTGTTGCAAAGTTGGTAACAGTTCGTCTTGTCTTGGATCTTGCTTCCATGAATAATTGGCCCCTTTTTCAAATAGACGTGTATAATGCCTTTCTTCAAGGTGACCTTCATGAAGAAGTGTACATTTGGTTACTGCCTTCCCCGAGTATCGATACGACACGTGGCGCATCGATACCGGACCGTTAAAGTCAGTTAAAAGTATCTTTTATGTTTCAAAATGTTTGCGTTTTGGTCCTGAATCTTGCTTGTGCAATTGTTTGAGTTCAGGAGGTCCGTTTGAGCTGAAATTTGGCAGGGAAGCATGAAACATGACTAATTTCAAGTTGGTAACTTAAAATCTGGTTAAGTCCTTAAAGTTTCCAGAAATTACAATTTGGTCCCTAAAGTTGTAATTTGTTCAATTGGGTCCCTGTTTGATCTCTGATGTTTGTGATCTTTGAGCATGGTGTTTGTGTGATCACATCTAAGGTTAATGTGCATCTAGACAAGATTAAAAAGAAAAAAAAGGGTCGTTAATCAAGGTTGACTTTCGGGTTGACTTTGGTTTCCCCCGTGTAATCTTCGTGGTTCGGGTCAACCGTCTAGGCCGGGCTACGGGGGTTACATTTGGTGGTATCAGAGCTGAGTTGCGAAGGTTGGGGAAAACGGTAAGTTGTTGTGATGTGTGTGATTGATGTTTACCTTGTTGTATGGTTGAAAGCTGGTTGACGCATGTGTTTCTGAATATGCTGTTGATGTTTCTGAGCATGTTGTTGATGTATGCAAGTATGTTTTGTGGTTATGAATCTTGGTTGAGTTCATGTGGATATGTGCTGATGCTATGAGCTGATGATATGCATGGTGATGGTGTTTTGAGCATGTTATGTTGCTAATGTGCTGGTGCTATTGGATGTTGTTTGGTGTAAGCATGATCAAGGTATGTTGTTGATATGCTTGATGTTGTGATGTCCATGTTGTGTTGACTGTTATGTCATGTAAAGGGGAGGATTCGGGATACCCATTGCCTTATTAATATAGCTATTGTGTTATTTTGAAGTTGGAGTTTGAATCCTTGCTTAATGCTGGTCTAACTGGTTTTGTTTGTTTGTTGTGATTGTATGTTTGTTGTTGTTAGTGGTATGGCAAAGTTGATGAAGGAATGGCGGTTGAGGGAGATGGTTGCTGCCTTGGGGCAGGTTGTTAAGGCAAAGAATTCACCCTTTTGTAAAGGTGTTTTGTCTCAGTCTTCTGTGCCTAGTGTTGAGATGGTAAGGCAAGGGAAAGAAGCTGGTTCCGGGATGGAAAGTTCTTTATCTGTTGTTCAAGAGGTGTTGGGAACATCTCAGGCTGCGGTTGAGGTAAAGTCAGTGGATGTGCTGGCTAGATGCGTGGGTTTGCCGAAACAGCATTTGTTTGATTTGGGTGCTGTAGAGTATCATGGTTCTTCCCCGGAGATGTTTGAGGCCTGGTTGGCCAATGTGGTTCTGATTTTGGATCAGGAAGGCTGTGATTATGCCTGTAAGCTGGGGAGTGTTGTTTCTTTGATGCTGGAGGATGCTTGTTCTTGGTGGACATCTGTGGTTGTGGCGTCACATATCCTTGATATTGATTGGGATTTCTTCGTGTCTGCTTTCTATGAAAGGTATCTTGGGAGGGAATTTCCAAGGGTTGAACAAGGTGTGGGTAGTGCTGCTGGTGAGCAAGTGTTGCCTGAGCAAGGAGTGGAAGTTCAGTCATCTGTGTGTGACCGTTGTAAAAGGCAACATGTTGGAAATTGTTGGGGCGCAGGTGTTTGTTGGAATTGTGGTTCTAAGTTGCATGTTAAGCGTGATTGTCCTCATGGAGTGAAGTCAGCTGTGGTGTTAGCTAAAGGATCTTTGAAAGGTCGTGGGCACGGCCGAGGCGAGGTTCGGAAGTGGCAGAAAAAGCAGAAGGTTGAGAAGAGTTTAGGGAATGAAGTTTGCTGGAAATGTGGGTCTGCTGGACACATGAAGCGTGATTGTTTGATGTTGGCTCGGAACAGCCAAGGTTCTTTACCGCAAGGAGTTGGTGGTGACCCTGGTGTGTTTGTTGGTGCTGCAGTTGTGCCGCGGGAGGATGTTGGTTCCGCAAGGAAGAGAGCTCGTTCGATGAAGCTTCAGGGTGGTGTTGTGTTTTCAGGTAACCTTGTTAAGTGATCTTTGCTTTAGTTGCCTTAGTTTGGTTTCTGTTGTTTTTCCTTGCGTGGTAAGTCTAGTCTTGTTGCTAGCATGTTTGGGGTAATGATAGTTGTGGTTTGGTGATATCTTTGGTGTGAAGAAGGCTTTAGTGAATATCTTGTGGTTAATGGTTGTTGGTATGATGGAGTTAGATAAGTTAAAGGTGAGTTAGGAGGTTGTTCTTAGACAGATTTTGAGGATGTTATTGGAGGGTGTGAACTGGCATTCATGCACAGATAAAATCATTGTTATATGTTATATTATATATGTGGGTCCATGCATACATGTGGCATGACATTAGAGGTTTTGCATACATGTACATCAGACATTGATAGGGCATGTAGGTGATCATGCGTACGATGTTCACGCTCGCTAATAACTAATCGAATCTGTTAGTGTTGTGGTTGGATTAGGTGGGATGATGGGTTTGTAGAGGTTGTTTGGTGCTGAGTGAGAGTTAGAAGTGCTGAAGTTTGTTAAACTAGTTGCTAGTGATAGTGAGAGTGGAATAGCCTGTTGGTAGAAGGATAGTGTTTGATGTTCAGGGAGTTTGGTGGATTGGTGGTGAAGGGTATCGGTTGAGGTTAGTATCGGCTAAGTGGTTTGTTTAGCTAAAGGGAAGTGGTAGTTCCTTGGTGCTAAGTGTTGTCGCGGTTTGAGGTTGAGTTTCCAGGTGCTGAAGTGGTTTAGCTTTTAGGTTGTGGTGAAAGGGGTGTGTTTGTTCTTGGCAATCTTTGAAGAGTTCTGAAGCTGTTGTGTGTGTTATGGTTCAGTAATGTTCTGGTAATGCAAGTGTTCTGGTTGAAGTTTGTAGTGAAAGGGCTGTGAAAGATCGAAGGCTTTTGTTGGTTGATTGGGTTCTTGTGAGAAGTAGTTGGCTAGTCGTGGTTAAGAAAGTTCGTTTGAAGTTAGTTGATGGTATGTAGAACGGCTGAAGGTTTCAAGTTGGGGTTGTGATGTAATTTTTGGTATTTGGGCGAGTGGTGCTGGTAAGCTGTTATGGTAATGTTTTTGACGGATGTGAAGGATTGTCAGCTTCATTAGAGAGTTTGTGTGAACAGTTGATGTTTAAGGATTTCTGCTTGTTGGGAAAATCTTTGGAGGAGGTTTGGGAATCGCAAGAGTTTTAGAGGCTGAGAGGTTGCCTAGTGGCTGAGCTGGTTTGGTTGTTGTCATTGTGGAGACAAGTCTTGGAAGTTATGTGCTACAGTGTTGTCTGCTGTAAGAGCTGAAGTTTTCAGGTTGATGTTAGGATTGTGTACAGTTCGGTTATGTGAAAGGTTGAATCATGGTTACCTTTGAGAGTTTGGATTTGTGAACAATGTGTGGTGGAGGTTTTGTGTGGAAAGTGATCAGTGGTGTTGGTTGAAGTTTTTGTGTTGCTTTGTGTGTTGCTTGAGAAGGTTCTGTTCTCTTTTCGCCGGTTGAAATTTCGAGGACGAAATTTCCTAAGGGGGGGAGAGTTGTAACGCCCCGGTTTTGGGCTCAGAAGTTTTGGGTGTTGACCGGTTCGGTCAAAGTGCTGATCGAATATATAAGAGTGAATTTAGGAAAGCCTAGTTCGGGTTGCATTAAAAATATGGAAAAATGTTCTAAAATCATCTTTTAATATATATAAGTGAACTGTGAAATCAATTTTGGAAAATGAGGTTCGGAAGGTTGACATTTTGGCTAGTGACCAAAGTGTAATTTTTGGAAGTTGCGGGACAGTTTTATAAAGGATTGAAACTTTGAATCTTTAAGGAGCTATTATTCCAAAAAGGATTTCTCCAGATTTTTCTAAGATATTTTAAGTCTAAAATCTGATTTTAAAGATTTAGAAAAGGAGGGAAAATCATTTTAACCAATTTCCAACTAATTTTCCATTTTCTCTCAAATTCTCTTTTCTCTCATTTTCTCTCAACCCAAACAAGATTCTCCAGATTTCTTTCTTTGATTTTGACATCTAAATCTCTTATTTCAACTCTCATTTGATTCCTAATCATCTAATCAACAAAACCTCTCAATTTACAAGTTGGTTCATCAAGCTTTTTGGCTCTAAAATGGAGAAATTCAAGTTTGGAGGTAAGAACGTCCTTCTCCTCTAAACTATCAGTTCTTTACTGAAATTCCTAAGTTCTCAATCCTTGATTTATGTTTTATTAAAGGCTTTTCAATTGAGATCTTGATTTTTGGCTAAAATGCAAGATTTGGTGATTTTGGTGAAAATTTCGTGTGATCTGTTTAAGCAGGGTTTTGAGGTGTTAAATTGATGTTAAATGAATGCTAAAATGATTAGAAGTTGAGGTTTAATCAATGCAATCCCGGATAGGTTGAATTTCCTAAGTTTGGCTTGAGTTTTTGGTTGTTTTTGGAGTGTTTTTGGTGATCTGTTATACCTGGAGGTATAAGGACGTGGTTGTGATCATTTTGCATGTTATTTGATGTATAAAAATGGTTAGAAGTGATGGATCTTGGCTGGGTTAAGTTTTGGAAGTGTTTGGAGATGATTTCGATTGTGTTTGATAGCCAAATTGTTAGATTTGTGATGAGCAGCGAGTTGTGTTGTTGTTGCTGGTGTTTTAATGCATAAGGATGCATTAATGTTCTGTTTTTATGTGCTTGAAACAGGGGAGGTTGATCCTTGAGCCTTGGAGGTGTTTTCGGAAGGTTTCGGAAGCTTGGAAAGCTTGTTGGCTAGCTTTGTTTGGTTATCGGTGAGTGAAGTTGGGATTTCAGCTTTTGAAACAAGGTTTGAAGGTTTTTGGGAGCTTAGTTTAAGTCTAAACAACTTTGCTAAGCTCAAGAGTAAGTGAAGGGGTTTTTGCTTTTGAATTGTGTGATTTGGTTTTAAAATCAAATGTGGTTGATGATTGATATGCAAGTGTTATGCATGGTTTAATTCTGTATTGTAAGCATGTTTTTAGCATGGTTTAATGCTGGTTTTGAAAGTCATTTGAAAGGGATGCTCAAGGTAAGAGATCCTTGGTTTTATACATTGAAAATGTGGTTTTGATGCATAGTGTTGCATGTTGATCAATGGCTTTATATGATGCTTAAAAACAGTGAATTGATGATGATTAATGATGATAATTGTTACCTTGTGCATATTGTTTATGCATGTGAATCATTGAGCTAATGATGTGATGGCTTTGCATTATGTTTATGCATGTGAATCATTGAGCTAATGATGTGATGGCCTTGCATTATGTTTATGCATGTGGAACATTGGATGTTATGGTAAGATGGTTATATTGGCAAGTGTTGTAAGTGGTTCTTGGTTCGTTGATCGGATATAATTAGCCGGCTATAGGATTGGGTGCACCGTGAATAAAGTCGCCTTGATGGTGGAGTGGTCAAGTGTGGACCGGGTAAACTCCCCTCAAGTATTCCTAACGAGATGAGGTCAGTGGAGGGTGTGCCCACGGGAGGACCTCGGTTGCTTAAGGTCGTAGTGGAGGTTGTTGCCCACGGTAGACCTTGGTTGAGTAAAGGTTATAAGGTGGTTAAAAGTCCTTATGTGAGAACCTTGTACTTGTTAATATCACAATGGCAATGGTTAAGTCCATGTGTGGATCTTGTGTGTGATGTCCCGGATCTCGTTAGATGATGTCTACAACTACCAATCGGTTATGCAAAGGTTGTATGGTGGTTGAAAGTCCATACGGGAAGACCTTGTGCATGTCAAGGGTGTATGGCGGTTGAAAGTCCATACATGGTAACCTTGAGGAAAGGCTAAGGTTGTATGGTGTTTAAAAGTCCATACATGGGAACCTTAGGAGGTTGAGGTCAGTGGAGGTTGTTGCCCACGGGAAGACCTTGGATTGGGTAGTGTGTAGGAAGCGTTGGGACACGCTTGGAATCCGCGTATCCGATCGGGTTGAAAAGTTGGAAAGTGAATATGGTCGATCTCTTGGAAGCCAATATAATGTTCTTGATCATGTTGAGCATGGGATTGCTTGAAATGATGCATAGTTGCATGTGAAGCATGGGATTGCTTGAAATGATGCATGGTTGCATGTGAAGCATGAGATGCTTGAATGGATGCATGTTTGCATGAGAAGCATGAGATGCTTGGTAAGATGCATTGTTGCATGAGATGTGTATGATGCTAGTGAAAGCATGTTACTTGTATGTTGAACAAGTGTTGGTTATCATTTGATAAATGATGCATGTGAGCATGAATTACCTATGATGCATTGGAGTCATGTATGACTTGTTGTTAAAGGCATGTGATGATGATGTTATGGTTTTATGTGGCCTTGTTTAAATGCATGAAATGGTTTGATTGAATTATGGTTTTAAATGGTTTCTTGCTTGATGTGGTTTCCAAGTTAAAGAAAGGTATGTTGTGGGAAGGATGTGTTTTCCATGGTTTTGTTTAAGCTTGGCATATGGTGTTTATGCATGATTTGAGATTGATGTTGAAAAGAGTTTTCGAACATGGTTTTGGAAAGCAAATCGGGTTGGTTTTAAAGTGTTTTAAAGACCCGCTGCATTGATGGTGTTTTGGTTTTGAGCATTCCTCACTAAGCATTATGTGCTTACGCTCCTCTTTGTCCGTCAATGCAGATTCTTGAAGTTTGGACAGCAAGGAGCAAGGGATTCAAGGTGGACTCCAATGGAGATGTATGTCTCGGTGAATAGCTATAGTTAATAAGGGCAATGGGGTAGAATCTCTCGGGTTTTTGTGTTTGTGATCGTATATGTTGATCATGAAGGTTTAAATGTTGTTGAAACATGAATTGGGTTAAATGTGATTGAATTGGAAGGTTTGTGTTTAAATGGATAGCTTGAGTAGGAAGCATGCTTTTGAATTTGGGGCTTTCCATATGTGTTGGTTATATGTTGAATTGATGATGCATTTCTGGTCCCTGCATGTTGAATGATCATGTGGTATGTTTTGGTGATGTTAATTTGATGTTTGAAGCATGTTTGATGCTGTTTTCGAGTTGTTTTCAGGCAGGGGTATCGATACTCGGGTTTGGGTATCGATACACCTGAGCCAAATATGCATGTTTCAGCCCAGGGGTATCGATACTGATGAACAAGTATCGATACCTTATGAGTGGAGTATCGATACTGGGGGGAAGGTATCGATACCCTTGCTAGAGTTTGGTTACTGCCTTCCCCGAGTATCGATACGACACGTGGCGTATCGATACCGGACCGTTAAAGTCAGTTAAAAGTATCTTTTATGTTTCAAAATGTTTGCGTTTTGGTCCTGAATCTTGCTTGTGCAATTGTTTGAGTTCGGGAGGTCCGTTTGAGCTGAAATTTGGCAGGGAAGCATGAAACATGACTAATTTCAAGTTGGTAACTTAAAATCTGGTTAAGTCCTTAAAGTTTCCAGAAATTACAATTTGGTCCCTAAAGTTGTAATTTGTTCAATTGGGTCCCTGTTTGATCTCTGATGTTTGTGATCTTTGAGCATGGTGTTTGTGTGATCACATCTAAGGTTAATGTGCATCTAGACAAGATTAAAAAGAAAAAAAAGGGTCGTTAATCAAGGTTGACTTTCGGGTTGACTTTGGTTTCCCCCGTGTAATCTTCGTGGTTCGGGTCAACCGTCTAGGCCGGGCTACGGGGGTTACAGGTTTTTAAAGGTTTCTTGCTTTGAAATGATTTTCAATGTATGAGAAAAGTATGATGTGAAGTGGAAGTGTTTTCCAAGGATCTTGTATTTAACTTTGCATATGATGTTCATGCATGGAATGGTTAAATTGATGGTTTTGCAAGGTTGTGCTTTGAAGTGAATTACTTAGCTTTTCTAAGTTAAGGGTTGGTTTTCATGTTTGAGCAATGCATGATTTAAAGCATGTTGTTAAAAAGGGTTTTCAAATATTGCTTTGGTTTATCGAATTATGTTGCTTTTAAAAGAGGTTTTATGACTCGCTGCATTGATGGTGTTTTGGTTTTGAGCATTCCTCACTAAGCACTATGTGCTTACGCTCCTTTTTGTCCATCAATGCAGATATTTGAAGTTGGGTCAGCGAGAAGCAAGGGATTCAAGGAGAGCTCCATTTGAGATGTATGTCTCGGTTAGTAGCTATAGATAATAAATGCAATGGGGGAGAATCTCTTATGTTGATGTTTAATGAGATTGTGTATGTTGGACAAGTTTGGTTTATGATTTTGAACCATGTGGTTTAACGCTTGCAACGTTTGAATCTCCTTATTCTTAAGTCGCTATGCTATGCTTCTTGTTTTAAAAGCTTGATTAAGTGTTAAATGTGTTGGATGAGTTGGTGCACCTAGGGGTGGTTTTGTATCTAGATTTTGATGCAATTTGGTAGGTATGATGTTTGGCATGTTGTTGATTTATGGTGGAATGGTTTGGAGCATGTTTGATGGGGTTTAAAGGTGTTAAAGCAGGCCAATCTGTTGTTTCTGGGCAGGGTGTTTCGAACCACCCTTGCATGTTTCGAAACAGGCCCTTGTTTTGGCTTGGGTGTTCCTGAACGGCCTAGCCCGTTTCTGAACACTTTGGCTACTACCAAGGGGTGTTCCTGAACGGCCTAGACCCGTTTCGAAACACCTGACCGTTGGGCATAAAATTTGAATTGTTTTGAGGTTTGCAAGCTTTACGTTTTAGTCCTGATTCTTGTATGTGCAATTGCTTGAGTTTGAGATGTTCGTTTGAGATGAAATTTGGCAGAGAGGCATGAAACATGACTAATTTCATAATGGTAACTTAAAAATTGGTAAAGTCCTTTTAATTTTCAGAATTTACAAATTGGTCCCTAAATTCGTATTTTGTGCAATTGGGTCCCTTATTGTTTTCCGATTGCTGTGATTTTTGAGTATGCTTATCTCAAGAGTATGCCTAGGTTTAATGTGCATCTAGACAAGTTTAAAAAGAAAAAAAGGGTCGTTAATCAAGGTTGACTTTCGGGTTGACTTTGGTTTTCCCCGTGTAATCTTCGTAGTTCGGGTCAACTGTCTAGGCCGGGCTAAGGGGGTTACATTTGGTGGTATCAGAGCTGAGTTGCGAATGCTTGGGGAAATGGTAAATTGTTGTAATATGTGTTTGATGTTTATTCTGATGTGTAGTTGAAAGTCGGTTGAAATACGTGTTTTTGAGCGAATTGTTGATGTTTTTGTCGTGCTTTTTGATTGTGAATCTTCATTGAGCTAATGTGGATTTGTGTTGATGTTATGCTGGTGTTGTGAGCTGATTTTATGAATGATGAAAGTGTGATGGGTATGATATGTTGATATTATGCTATTGCGAGTGAATGTTGTTTGATGAGAGCATGATCGAAGAATGTTGATTGATATGCTTGATGTTGTGATATCCATGTTTTTATTGACTGTTATGTCATGTAAAAGGGGAGAATTCGGGATACCCATTGCCTTATTATTATAGCTATTGTGTTACGTTGTTAATGGAGTCTTGAATCCTTGCTTGAAGTTGGCCTGATCGTTTTGTTTGTTTTGTTATGATTGTTTGTTGTTAATAGCATGGAAATCGATGAAAGAATGGCAGTTAGGTGAGATGGTTGCTGCTTTAGAGCAGGTTGTTAAGGCGTGGAATTCACCTTTTGGTGGATGTGTTTCGTCTCAGTCCTCAGTGCTTGGAGTTGAGGTAGTGAGGCAGGAGGAAGAAGCTGGTTCTGTGATGAAGAGTTCATCACCTATAGTTCAAGAGGTGTTGGGAACATCTCAGGCTGTGGCAAAAGTAAGGTCTGTAGACGTGCCGGCTGCGGGATGTGCGGGTTTGTCGAAACAGCGTTTACATGATTTGGGAGCTGTGGAGTATCATGGTTCGACACCTGAGACGTTCGAGGCCTGGTTGGCCAGTGTAATTCTGATTTTGGATCAGGAAGGTTGTGACTATGCCTGTAAGCTGGGAAGCGTTGTCTCATTGATGTTGGAGGACGCTTGTGCCTGGTGGACATCTATGGCGGTGGCATCGCACATCCACGATATAGATTGGGACTTCTTTGTGTCTACCTTTTATGAAAGGTACCTTGGAGAGAAATTCCCAAGGGTTAAGCAGTGTGAGGGTGTGGTTTCAGTTTATGAAGGTGAGAAAAGTTTAAGCGAGAGAGTTGTGGGTACTGATCTCCGGAGCGGTCAGCGTGAGAGGCTACGTGATGGAAGGTTTTGCTTGAATCGAAGTCTGAGTGGTAGTGCAAATCTGGGGCAAGTGCTGCATGATCAAGGAGTGGAAGCTCAGCTACCGGTGTGTGACCGTTGTGGAAGGCGCCATGTTATAGGTTGTTGGGGCGCAGGAGTTTGTTGGAACTGTGGTTCTAAGGAGCATGTGAAGCAAGATTGTCCTCAAGTGGTGAGATCAGCTTCAGTGGTAGCAAAAGGGTCTCTGAAGGGTTGTGGGCACGGCCAAGACAAGGTTCGAAGGTGGCAGGAAGAGCAGAAAGGTGTGAGGAGCTTGAGGAATGAATCTTGTTGTAATTGTGGGTCTGTTGGGCATTTGAGATGAAATTGTTTGATGTTGGCTCGGGGTAGCCAGGGTTCTTTACCGCAGGGAGATGGTGGTAACCTTAATGTGTTAGCTGGTGCTGCAGCGGTACGGCTGGAGGATGATGGTTCTGCGAAGAAGAGAGCTCGTTTGTTGAAGCTCCGGGGCGGTGAGGTGTTTACAGGTAACCTTGTTAAGTAACCTTTGCCCTAGTTATCTTAGATTGGTTTCGGTTTGGTTTTTCCTTGCGTTGTGGGTATGGTCTCGTTGCTAGTATGTTTGGGGTAGTAGTTGGTGTTGTTTTGAAAACAACTTTAGTGTGAAGAGGGCATTAGTGAGTATCTTGTGGATGATGGGTTGTTAGAATGATGGAGTTGGCCAAGTTGGAAGTGAGGTAGGAGGTTGTTTTTAGGCAGACTCTGAGGATGTTATTGGTGGGTGTGAACCGACATACATGCACAGTTAAAATCATTTGTTATATGCTATATTATATATGTACTGGTCCATGCATACATGTGACATGACATTAGAGGTTTTGCATGCATGTACATCAGGCATTGATAGGGCATATTGGTGACCATGCATACGAACGTTCACACTCGCTGATAGTTAATCGGGTCCGTTAGTGTTGTGATAGGGTTAGATTGGATGGAGGGTATTAAGCGAGTTGTCAGTAATAATGAGTTTAGCGGTATGGTGGTGAGGAGATTACTGTTTGAGTTAGAATCAGTCAAAGTGGTTGTGAATAGCTGGTAGAAGTGGTAGTTTCTTGGTGTTAAGTGATGTAGTAAGTTGTGGATGTGTTCCAAAGTGCTGAGGTAACTTGGCATTGATGGAGTAGTAGAAGGGTTGTTTATGTAGGTGATGGTTCATAGCAACCTTCGAAGAGTTGAGAAGATGTTGTGTTGTGGGTTGTAGAAAAGGTTAGCCTGGGAGAATAGGAGTTTCGTAACCTAAATATGTGTGTATAGAATGGGCGGTGTCCTGGTAAGGCTAGTGTTGTAGTTAAAGTTTGAAGTGGAAAGGCAATGTAAGTTCAAGGGCCATCGTTGGTTGGACAGGTTCTTGTGAGGAGTGGATGGCTAGTTGTGTATAAGTAAATTCCTTTTGAAGTCAGCTGGTGGTGTGTGGAACGGCTGGCGGAGTCAAGGTTGGGGTTTTGTGACGTAATTTTCGGATGTTAGGTGAGTAGTCCTGGTGAGTCGTTACGGTGATGATAGCGGCGGATGTGAAGGAATGTCAGCAATACGTTGAGAAGTTTGAGTAAGCAGTTGATGCTTAAGAATTTTTGCTGGTTGTGGTAGTCTTTGAAAGAGGTTGAGTAGTTTTGCAAGGAGTTTTAGAAGCAGTGAAGGTTGTGGGTCACATGGTGGCTGAACTGGATTGGTTGGTGTCACTGTGTGAACAAGTTTTGGAAGTTATGAGTTAAGGTGGTGTATGCTGTAAAAGTTGGAGGTTCTTCAGGTTGTTGTTGGGGCTATGTGCAGTCCGGAAGTGTGAAAGGTTAAGATGTGGTTAACATCTGAGTGTTCTGGAATTCGTGAACAGTATGTGGTGGTGTTGTGTTCGGTGGAGTTTTGTGAGGAGAGTGTTCAGTGGTGGTTAAGTCTCCTGTGTTGCCTTGTGTGTTGCTTTGAGAAGTTTGGTTGTTCTCTTTTCGCCAGTTGAAATTTCGAGGACGAAATTTCTTAAGGGGGGGAGAGTTGTAACACCCCAATTTTGGGCTTAGAAGTTTTGGGTTGGACCAGGCCGGTCAGAGTGCGGCTCGAATATAAAAGGTGATTTTTAGGAAAGCCTAGTTCGGGTTGCATTAAAAATATGGAAAAATGTCTTAAAATCCTCTTTTATTATATATAAGAGAAAGGTGAAATCAATTTTACAAAATGAGGTTTGGAAGAGTGACATTTTGGGTTAGTGACCAAAATGTAATTTTTGAAAACTGGGTGACTGTTTTAAAAAGGATTGAAACTTTGAATCTTTAAGGAGCTATTTACCCAAAAGAGTTTCTCCAGATTTTTCTGAATATTAATCAATTTAATTAATGGTTTTAATTAAGTGTAAAAAGGAGGGAAAAGATATTTTGGCATTTTAACTAACTTTTCTCTAAATTTCCATTTTCTTTTCTCTCAACTTTTCTCTCAACCCAAACACATTTCACCATCAAAATTCCTCTGATTTTGATAACTAAAGAAGAGATTTCAATCCTCATTTGATCTCTAATCAATTCTACAACAAAACCTTGGCATTTGCTTATTGGATTTTCAAGAATCTTGGTTCCAAAAAGGGAGAAACTCAAGTTTAGAGGTATGAACGTCCTTCTCCTCTAAATTCTCAGTTCTTTACTGAAATTCCCAAGTTCTCAATCCTTGATTTGTGTTTTATTAAAGGTTTTACAATTGTGTTCTTGATCTTGGCTTTAAAATGCAAGATTTGGTTAATTTTGATGAATTTCGTATGATCTGATTGGGCATTATTTTGAGATGTCATTTTGATGTAAAATGAATGTATAATTGATGAGAAATTGAGGTTTAATCAATGCAATCCCGGATAGGTTGATTTTCCTAAGTTTTTACTTGTGAAAATGGTGGTTTTTGGGGTGATCTTGGTGTTTTGTTAATGCTGGAGGTATAAGGACGTGGTTGGGATCATTTTGGATGTTAATTGATGTTTAAAAATGGTTAGAAGTGATGGATCTTGGTTGGGTTAAGTCTTGGAAGTGTTTGGATGTGATTTCGGTTGTGTTTGGTAGCCGAAATGTTGGATTTGCAAAGAGCAGCGAGTTTAGGTGTGTTGCTGGTGTTTTTAATGCATTATGATGCATTAATCCTCTATTGTTATGTGCTTGAAACAGGGGAGAATGATCCGTGAGCGATAGAGGTGGCGTTGAAGGCTTCGGATGCTTGGAAGGCTTGTTGGCTAGCCTTGTTTTGTGTATCGGTGAGTGAAGTTGGGTTTTCGGCTTTAAAACCAAGGTTTGAAGGTTTTGGGAGCTTAGTTTAAGTCTAAACAACTTAGCTAAGCTCAAGAGTAAGTAAATGGAATTTCTCTCTTGGTTTGTGTATGAATTGGTTTTTAAAGCACTTGTGATTGTTGGATGCAATGCATGTGATTTGCATGTTTTAAATTCTGTTTTGAAAGCATATTCTAACATGGTTTAATGCTGGTTTTGAAAGCCATGTGTGAAGGATGCTCAAGGTAAGAGATCCTTGGTTTTGTACATTGGAATTGTGGAATTGTTGCATAGTGTTGCATGTTGTTTAATGGCTTTGTGTAATGCTTCAAAAACAGTGGATTGATGATGGTAATTGGTGGTTTTGGCATTTTGGTTATGCATGTAAAACAATGGGTTAATGTGGTAAAATGGTTATATTGGCAAGTGATGTAAGTGGTTCTTGGTTACTTGAATCGGATATAGTTAGCCGGCTATAGGATTGGGTGCACCGTGAATAAAGTCGCCTTGGATGTGGAGTGGTTGTGATTGTACCGGTAACTCCATCCAAGTACACTAACGAGATGGTTAAGAACACCATGGTGGTTAAAATTCCATGGGTGGGTCTTGTGTTAAGGTCATAATGGTGGTTAAAATTCCATTTGAGGACCTTGTGTATGTTAAGGTCATAATGGTGGTTAAAATTCCATTTGAGGACCTTGTGTTTATTAAGATCACAATGGTGGTGTAAAGTCCATGTGTGGATCTTGTGTTGTATGTCCTGTGATCTCGTTAGTGATGTTATACAACTACCAATGGGTGATGGTGAGGTCGTAATGGTGGTTAAAATTCCATTTGAGGACCTTGTGAATGTTAAGGTCATATGGTGGTTAAAAGTCCATATGAGGACCTTGTGTATGGTAAGGTCATAATGGTGGTTAAAATTCCATTTGGGGACCTTGAGATTGGTAGTGTGTATGAAGCGTGGGGACAACGCTTGTAATCCGCGTATCCGATTGTGTCTTGCGTTATGATGGTTTGTGAATTATCACTTGGAAGCCAATATAAAGTTCTTGAATATGATGAAGCATGAGATGCTTGAAATGATGCATGGTTGCATGAGAAGTGTGTAATGTTCTATGAATGCATGTATTACTTGTTAGCTTGAACAAGTGTTTATTATCTATTGAGAATGGTGCATGTGTGCATGAAATCTCTTTAGTGCATTGAAGTCTTGCGAAAACTTGTTTTTAAAGGCATGTGATGCAAATATTGATTTTGTGGTTCATATGTTGCATTTGTTTAATGCACGTGTTAGATTGAATGAGTAAGTGGTTTTTAAAGGTTTCTTGCTTTGAAATGATTTTCAATGTATGAGAAAAGTATGATGTGAAGTGGAAGTGTTTTCCAAGGATCTTGTATTTAACTTTGCATATGATGTTCATGCATGGAATGGTTAAATTGATGGTTTTGCAAGGTTGTGCTTTGAAGTGAATTACTTAGCTTTTCTAAGTTAAGGGTTGGTTTTCATGTTTGAGCAATGCATGATTTAAAGCATGTTGTTAAAAAGGGTTTTCAAATATTGCTTTGGTTTATCGAATTATGTTGCTTTTAAAAGAGGTTTTATGACTCGCTGCATTGATGGTGTTTTGGTTTTGAGCATTCCTCACTAAGCATTATGTGCTTACGCTCCTTTTTGTCCATCAATGCAGATATTTGAAGTTGGGTCAGCGAGAAGCAAGGGGTTCAAGGAGAGCTCCATTTGAGATGTATGTCTCGGTTAGTAGCTATAGATAATAAAGGCAATGGGGGGAGAATCTCTTATGTTGATGTTTAATGAGATTGTGTATGTTGGACAAGTTTGGTTTATGATTTTGAACCATGTGGTTTAATGCTTGCAACGTTTGAATCTCCTTATTCTTAAGTCGCTATGTTATGCTTCTTGTTTTAAAAGCTTGATTAAGTGTTAAATGTGTTGGATGAGTTGGTGCACCTAGGGGTGGTTTTGTATCTAGATTTTGATGCAATTTGGTAGGTATGATGTTTGGCATGTTGTTGATTTATGGTGGAATGGTTTGGAGCATGTTTGATGGGGTTTAAAGGTGTTAAAGCAGGCCAATCTGCTGTTTCTGGGCAGGGTGTTTCGAAACACCCTTGCCTGTTTCGAAACAGGCCCTTGTTTTGGCTTGGGTGTTCCTGAACGGCCTAGCCCGTTTCTGAACACTTTGGCTACTGCCAAGGGGTGTTCCTGAACAGCCTAGACCCGTTTCTGAACACCTGACCGTTGGGCATAAAATTTGAATTGTTTTGAGGTTTGCAAGCTTTACGTTTTAGTCCTGATTCTTGTATGTGCAATTGCTTGAGTTTGAGATGTCCGTTTGAGATGAAATTTGGCAGAGAGGCATGAAACATGACTAATTTCATAATGGTAACTTAAAAATTGGTAAAGTCCTTTTAATTTTCAGAATTTACAAATTGGTCCCTAAATTCGTATTTTGTGCATTTGGGTCCCTTATTGTTTTCCGATTGCTGTGATTTTTGAGTATGCTTATATCAAGAGTATGCCTAGGTTTAATGTGCATCTAGACAAGTTTAAAAAGAAAAAAGGGTCGTTAATCAAGGTTGACTTTCGGGTTGACTTTGGTTTTCCCCGTGTAATCTTCGTAGTTCGGGTCAACCGTCTAGGCCGGGCTAAGGGGGTTACACGTTGAAATTTTAACTGAGTAAAAAGTATAAAATTGAGGTTTTGCAATATAATTGTGTTGAAAAGCTCCTAATCAATTACATAAACTCCTAAAATTTGATTAAAACCTTTTTTGCAGTCCTTTTTCATACGTTTCGGACGAGCATGTCTAAATGGGCCTTACAATGGACCCGTTGGAATTTTAACTGAGTAAAAAGTACAGAAATTGAGCTTTTGCAATATAATTGTGTTGAAAAGCTCCTAATCAATTATTTGAACTCCTAAAATTTGATTAAAACTTGTTTTGCGGTCCTTTTTTGAAGAGGTTTCGGACGAGCAGGTCTAAATGGGCCTTTCAATGGACCCGTTGGAATTAAATTGAGTAAAAAGTACAAAAATTGAGGTTTTGCAATATAATTGTGTTGAAAAGCTCCTAATCAATTACATGAACTCCTAAAATTTGATTAAAACTTATTTTGCAGTCCTTTTGGTAGAGGTTTCGGACGAGCGGGTCGAAATGGGCCTTTCAATGGACCCGTTGGTATTTTAACTGAGTAAAAAGTACAGAAATTGAGGTTTCGCAATATAATTGTGTTGAAAAGCTCCTAATCAATTATTTGAACTCCTAATATTTGAATAAAACATTTTTGTGGTCCTTTTAGTAGAGGTTTCGGACGAGCAGGTCTAAATGGGCCTTTCATTGGACCCGTTGGAATTTTAACTGAGTAAAATGTACAGAAATTGAGGTTTTGCAATATAATTGTGTTGAAAAGCTCCTAATCAATTATTTGAACTCCTAATATTTGAATAAAACATTTTTGCGAACCTTTTTGTAGAGGTTTCGGACGAGCAGGTCTAAATGGGCCTTTCAATTGGCCCGTTTGAATTTTAACTGAGTAAAAAGTATAAAATTGAGGTTTTGCAATATAATTGTGTTGAAAAGCTCCTAATAAATTATTTGAACTCCTAAAATTTGATTAAAACTATTTTGTGAACCTTTTTGTAGAGGCTTCGGACGAGCAGGTCTAAATGGGCCTTTCAATGGGCCCGTTTGAATTTTAACTAGGTAAAAAGTATAAAATTGAGGTTTTGCAGTATAATTGTGTTGAAAAGCTCCTAATCAATTATTTGAACTCCTAATATTTGAATAAAACATTTTTGCGGTCCTTTTTGTAGAGGTTTCGGACGAGCGGGTCTAAATGGGCCTTTCAATGGACCCTTTGAAATTTTAACTGAGTAAAAAGTATAAAATTGAGGTTTTGCAATATAATTGTGTTGAAAAGCTCCTAATCAATTACATAAACTCCTAAAATTTGATTAAAACCTTTTTTGTAGTCCTTTTTGATACGTTTCGGACGAGCAGGTCTAAATGGGCCTTACAATGGACCCGTTGGAATTTTAACTGAGTAAAAAGTACAGAAATTTAGCTTTTGCAATATAGTTGTGTTGAAAAGCTCCTAATAAATTATTTGAACTCCTAAAATTTGATTAAAACTTGTTTTGCGGTTCTTTTTTGTAGAGGTTTCGGACGAGCAGGTAAAAATAGGCCTTTCAATGGACCCGTTGGAATTAAATTGAGTAAAAAGTACAAAAATTGAGGTTTTGCAATATAATTGTGTTGAAAATCTCCTAATCAATTACATGAACTCCTAAAATTTGATTATAACTTATTTTGCAGTCCTTTTTGTAGAGGTTTCGGACGAGCGGGTCGAAATGGGCCTTTCAATGGACCCGTTGGTATTTTAACTGAGTAAAAAGTACAGAAATTGAGGTTTCGCAATATAATTGGGTTGAAAAGCTCCTAATCAATTATTTGAACTCCTAATATTTGAATAAAACATTTTTGCGGTCCTTTTTTTAGAGGTTTCGGACGAGCAGGTCTAAATGGACCTTTCAATGGACCCATTGGAATTTTAACTGAGTAAAAAGTACAGAAATTGAGGTTTTGCAATATAATTGTGTTGAAAAGCTCCTAATCAATTATTTGAACACCTAATATTTGAATAAAACATTTTTGCGAACCTTTTTGTAGAGGTTTCGGACGAGCAAGTCTAAATGGGCCTTTCAATGAGCCCATTTGAATTTTAACTGAGTAAAAAGTATAAAATTGAGGTTTTTCAATATAATTGTGTTGAAAAGCTCCTAATAACTTATTTGAACTCCTAAAATTTGATTAAAACTATTTTGCAGTCCTTATTGTCGAGGTTTCAGACGAGCAGGTCTAAATGGGCCTTTCAATGGACCCGTTAGAATTTTAACTGAGTAAAAAGTACAGAAATTGAGGTTTTGCAGTATAAATGTGTTGGAAAGCTCCTAATCAATTATTTGAACTCCTAATATTTGAATAAAACATTTTTGCGGTCCTTTTTGTAGAGGTTTCGGACGAGCGGGTCTAAATGGGCCTTTCAATGGACCCGTTGAAATTTTAACTGAGTAAAAAGTATAAAATTGAGGTATTGCAATATAATTGTGTTGAAAAGCTCCTAATCAATTACATGAACTCCTAAAATTTGATTAAAACTTATTTTGTAGTCCTTTTTGTAGAGGTTTCGGACGAGCGGGTCGAATTGGGCCTTTCAATGGACCCGTTGGTATTTTAACTGAGTAAAAAGTACAGAAATTGAGGTTTCGCAATATAATTGTGTTGAAAAGCTCCTAATCACTTATTTGAACTCCTAATATTTGAATAAAACATTTTTGCGGTCCTTTTTGTAGAGGTTTCGGACGAGCAGGTCTAAATGGGCCTTCCAATGGACCCGTTGAAATTTTAACTGAGTAAAAAGTACAAAATTGAGGTTTTGCAATATAATTGTGTTGAAAAGCTCCTAATCAATTACATAAACTCCTAAAATTTGATTAAAACCTTTTTTGCAGTCCTTTTTGATACGTTTCGGACAAGCAGGTCTAAATGGGCCTTACAATGGACCCGTTGGAATTTTAACTGAGTAAAAAGTACAGAAATTGAGCTTTTGCAATATAATTGTGTTGAAAAGCTCCTAATCAATTATGTGAACTCCTAAAATTTGATTAAAACTTGTTTTGTGGTCCTTTTTTGTAGAAGTTTCGGACGAGCAGGTCTAAATGGGCCTTTCAATGGACCCGTTGGAATTAAATTGAGTAAAAAGTACAAAAATTGAGGTTTTGCAATTTAATTATGTTGAAAAGATCCTAATCAATTACATGAACTCCTAAAATTTGATTAAAACTTATTTTACAGTCCTTTTCGTAGAGGTTTCGGACGAGCGGGTCGAAATGGGCCTTTCAATGGACTCGTTGGTATTTTAACTAAGTAAAAAGTACAGAAATTGAGGTTTTGCAATATAATTGTGTTGAAAAGCTCCTAATCAATTATTTGAACTCCTAATATTTGAATAAAACATTTTTGCGGTCCTTTTTGTAGAGGTTTCGGACGAGCAGGTCTAAATGGGCCTTTCAATGGACCCGTTAGAATTTTAACTGAGTAAAAAGTACATAAATTGAGGTTTTGCAGTATAAATGTGTTGAAAAGCTCCTAATCAATTATTTGAACTCCTAATATTTGAATAAAACATTTTTGCGGTCCTTTTTGTAGAGGTTTCGGACGAGCAGGTCTAAATGGGCCTTTCAATGGACCCGTTGGAATTTTAACTGAGTAAAAAGTACAGAAATTGAGTTTTTGCAATATAATTGTGTTGAAAAGCTCCTAATCAATTATTTGAACTCCTAATATTTGAATAAAACATTTTTGCGAACCTTTTTGTAGAGGTTTCGGACGAGCAGGTCTAAATGGGCCTTTCAATGGGCCCGTTTGAATTTGAACTGAGTAAAAAGTATAAAATTGAGGTTTTTCAATATAATTGTGTTGAAAAGTTCCTAATAAATTATTTGAACTCCTAAAATTTGATTAAAACTATTTTGCAGTCCTTTTTGTCGAGGTTTCGGACGAGCAGGTCTAAATGGGCCTTTCAATGGACCCGTTAGAATTTTAACTGAGTAAAAAGTACAGAAATTGAGGTTTTGCAGTATAAATGTGTTGAAAAGCTCCTAATCAATTATTTGAACTCCTAAAATTTGATTAAAACTTGTTTTGCGGTCCTTTTTTGTAGAGATTTCGGACGAGCAGGTCTAAATGGGCCTTTCAATGGACCCGTTGGAATTAAATTGAGTAAAAAGTACAAAAATTGAGGTTTTGCAATATAATTGTGTTGAAAAGCTCCTAATCAATTACATGAACTCCTAAAATTTGATTAAAACTTATTTTGCAGTCCTTTTTGTAGAGGTTTCGGATGAGCGGGTCGAAATGGGCCTTTCAATGGACCCGTTGGTATTTTTTTTTGAAGAAAAGGCCTCATTAAAAACCCCTACTACTGTCCTTCAAGCAGAGCTAGAGACCCTAAAAAGGGGAAAAGAGTGCCCAAATATTATTAATCAATGAATATTTGTTACAAGATGTTGAATACAATGAGGGATATCTGATTCAAATGACATAGAGGTCATCGAATTTAGAGAAAAAGAAGCCAAAGTATGGGCTATAACATTTGCCTCACGGCGTACAAAGGAAATGGCAGTAAAGTCAAAGTCATGAAGAGCAGCTTGTATCTGAAGAATAGTTGGTCCCATAGTAGAAAGGTCCTGAGCAGGATTGTTGATCCTATTCGCGAGAGAGGCGCAGTCAGTTTCGATCAAGATACGACTCCAACCTTGAGATCGGGCAAAGGTGAGACCAACAAGGATGCTTTCCCCCTCACTGGTGATAGCGTCCTGACGGCTACCAAGAGGGAAAGCAAGACCACCCACGACTGCTCCTGCGGGATCACGAGCAACAACGCCTACGGCTGCTGCACGAGTTGAAGGGTTAAAAGCTCCATCCATATTAATTTTGATATAATTGAGTTGACATCAATTAGCCATGGAGGTTGTAGATGGTGGTTGTGAACCCAATCATTTCGTCTGTTCCAAATATTCTATAAAACGGTAAGGAAGAGGCCAAATTTATCAGGGGAAATTGTAGAGGCTGCTTCCTTTAACCATTGTAAGGGTGTAGGAGCTAAACTCTTATAGAGAGATAGGTATACCACTAATTTGGAGGGCTTCAGATGCCCCAGGGCAGTCACGAAGCGCATGAAGAATCGATTCCGATTGATTACCACAGATAGAGAAAAGCCCCGAGCTAGGGGAGAAAGCTTGCATTTTAGAACCAACTGGTAGAGCATCAGATGCCATTCGCCAGCCAAAAGTTTTAACTTTGGGTAAAGCTTTGATTTTGGATAAAAACTTCCAAAAACGAGTTGGTGGCGAAGGTTGGGTTATTGAGCGTTGTAAGAAAATATATCCAGAACGGACTGAGTAGATACCCGAGTCGTTGGGAGACCATAGAATTGAATCTCGTTGATCATTTATGATGGGAATACGGAGAATGGCATCGACATCAATTGGATTGAAATAATTGTTTAACTTACCTGTATCCCAGGCAGTTTGGTTACGGATCATAAAATCACGGCATCGAATGTGAAATTCATCAGAAATTTCGTAATCCCCAGTAAGTTCAATCGGGGAAGACCCTCCCCATATATCTTTGTGTATTCTAATATTACTGTTTATACCAGGGCGGTGAAGAAAGCCAGGGAAAAGACGCTGAAGAGCGTTATATATACCTTGCCAAGCAAAGGAGCCCCTATTTGGTTTCGGTGCATCCAGGATGTTGCCTGAAGGAAAATATTTAGATCGGTATATTTGTCCTAATAAGGAATCTGGTTCACAGATGAGTTTCCAAATTTGCTTTCCCAAGAGAGCGATATTGAAGTCGTGTAAGTCCTTAAAACCCATGCCGCCAGCAGATTTAGGTAAACATATACGATTCCACGGTAACATATGCCAGCCTTTTTGTTGGATTTACCAGTCCACCAGTATTGGCGGATTGATGTAGTCATGTCGTCGATGATATTATGTGGTAGAAGATAGCAAGACATAACATATTGTGGGAGAGATTGTAAGACAGCTTTGATGAAAATCTCTCGACCACTAAAGGATAGGAGATGTTTGTCCCAGCTAGAGAGACGATCATGTACTTTATCACGTACAAAACCTAGTGATTCAGTTTTATTTTTCCCAATAAGGAGCGGGATGCCTAGGTAAACACCAGGGTTAGTAACCTCGCGTACTTGTAAAAGGCTGTTAATTGCATTTCTTGTTGCATTTGGCGTACGCGGATTATAGAAAATTGTTGATTTCTCGAAATTGACTACTTGACCGGAAGCATTAGCGTAAGTTTGAAGAGCATTTTTCAGAAGGGACGCTTCAGATCGATTAGTATTAATAAATACCATACAATCGTCAGCAAAAAGCAGGTGGTTAACTTTGGGCCCAAGTTTACTTGCGCCTAGACCTGGGAGTATATTAGTTTGTTGAGCGGCAGCTAAGTAAGCCGAAAGGCCTTCAGTACAGAACAGAAAAAGAAAAGGTGATAGAGGATCCCCCTGACGAAGACCACGTTGAGGTTGAAAGGTGGGTGAGAATGAGTTATTAATTTTAACTGAGAAAGATACTATAGTAATGCAACGCATTATAAGCTCGATCCATTCGGATGCAAAGCCCATGCGTTCCATTACATTAGCGAGAAAAGACCATTCTACTCTATCGAATGCTTTCTCCATGTCTAGTTTGAGTGCAGCTCCTTGAGAGGATTTGGTAGCTCCTGAGTTAATATTGTGGATAATTTCATGAGCAATAAGGATGTTGTCAGATATATTGCGTCCCTGAACAAAGGCTGCTTGATTAGGGCTAATGCATAGAGGTATAGCCTGTTTCATTCTATTGACTATTGTTTTGGCAACTGTTTTATAAAGGACAGTGCAGAGGCTAATTGGTCTGAGTTGTTTCATGGAGGTTGGGTCCTGTACTTTGGGAATTAGTACCAATATAGTTTTGTTGACTGAGGCCATATCGGCATTGCCATTTTAAAGGTTAATACAAAGATTAATAACATCGTCTCCTACTGTATCCCAGTGTTGTCTAAAAAAGCTACTGGGTAGACCATCGAAACCAGGAGCTTTCCTAGGGTCAATATCTTTGAAAGCATGAATAATTTCCTCTCTAGTGAATGCCTTTATAAGGTTTTTATTCATTGAAGAATTAGTGAATGCCTTTAAAGCTACTGGGTAGACCCGTTGGTATTTTAACTAAGTAAAAAGTACAGAAATTGAGGTTTCGCAATATAATTGTGTTGAAAAGCTCCTAATCAATTATTTGAACTCCTAATATTTGAATAAAAAATTTTTGCGGTCCTTTTTGTAGAGGTTTCGGACGAGCAGGTCTAAATGGGCCTTTCGTTGGACCCGTTGGAATTTTAACTGAGTAAAATGTACAGAAATTGAGGTTTTGCAATATAATTGTGTTGAAAAGCTCCTAATCAATTATTTGAACTCCTAATATTTGAATAAAACATTTTTGCGAACCTTTTTGTAGAGGTTTCGGACGAGCAGGTCTAAATGGCCTTACAATGGACCCGTTGGAATTTTAACTGAGTAAAAAGTACAGAAATTGAGATTTTGCAATATAATTGTGTTGAAAAGCTCCTAATAAATTATTTGAACTCCTAAAATTTGATTAAAACTTGTTTTGCGGTCCTTTTTTGTAGAGGTTTCGGACGAGCATGTCTAAATGGGCCTTTCAATGGACCCGTTGGAATTAAATTGAGTAAAAAGTACAAAAATTGAGGTTTTGCAATATAATTGTGTTGAAAAGCTCCTAATCAATTACATGAACTCTTAAAATTTGATTAAAACTTATTTTTGCAGTCCTTTTTGTAGAGGTTTCGGACGAGCGGGTCGAAATGGGCCTTTCAATGGACCCGTTGGTATTTTAACTAAGTAAAAAGTACAGAAATTGAGGTTTCGCAATATAATTGTGTTGAAAAGCTCCTAATCAATTATTTGAACTCCTAATATTTGAATAAAACATTTTTGCGGTCCTTTTTGTAGAGGTTTCGGACGAGCAGGTCTAAATGGGCCTTTCAGTGGACCTGTTGGAATTTTAATTGAGTAAAAAGTACAGAAATTGAGGTTATATAATTGTGTTGAAAAGCTCCTAATCAATTATTTGAACTCCTAATATTTGAATAAAACATTTTTGCGAACCTTTTTGTAGAGGTTTCAGACGAGCAGGTCTAAATGACCCTTTCAATGGGCCCGTTTGAATTTTAACTGAGTAAAAACTATAAAATTGAGGTTTTTCAATATAGTTGTGTTGAAAAGCTCCTAATCAATTATTTGAACTTCTAATATTTGAATAAAACATTTTTGCTGTCGTTTTTGTAGAGGTTTCGGACGAGCGGGTCTAAATGGGCCTTTCAATGGACCGTTGAAATTTTAACTGAGTAAAAAGTATAAAATTGAGGTTTTTCAATATAATTGTGTTGAGAAACTCCTAATCATTTACATAAACTCCTAAAATTTGATTAAAACCTTTTTGCAGTCTTCTTTGATACGTTTCGGACGAGCAGGTCTAAATGGGCCTTACAATGAACCCGTTGGAATTTTAACTGAGTAAAAAGTACAGAAATTGAGATTTTGCAATATAATTGTGTTGAAAAGCTCCTAATCAATTATTTAAACTCCTAAAATTTGATTAAAACTTGTTTTGCGGTCCTTTTTTGTAGAGGTTTCGGACGAGCAGGTCTAAATGGGCCTTTCAATGGACCCGTTAGAATTAAATTGAGTAAAAAGTGCAAAAATTGAGGTTTTGAAAAATAATTGTGTTGAAAAGCTCCTAATAAATTACATGAACTCTTAAAATTTGATTAAAACTTATTTTGCAGTCCTTTTTGTAGAGGTTTCGGACGAGCGGGTCGAAATGGGCCTTTCAATGGACCCGTTGGTATTTTAACTAAGTAAAAAGTACAAAAATTGAGGTTTCGCAATATAATTATGTTGAAAAGCTCCTAATCAATTATTTGAACTCCTAATATTTGAATAAAACATTTTGCGGTCCTTTTTGTAGAGGTTTCGGACGAGCATGTCTAAATGGGCCTTTCAATGGACCCATTGGAATTTTAACTGAGTAAAAAGTACAGAAATTGAGGTTTTGCAATATAATTGTGTTGAAAAGCTCCTAATCAATTATTTGAACTCCTAATATTTGAATAAAACATTTTTGCGAACCTTTTTGTAGAGGTTTCGGACGAGCAAGTCTAAATGGGCCTTTCAATGAGCCCGTTTGAATTTTAACTGAGTAAAAATTATAAAATTGAGGTTTTTCAATATAATTGTGTTGAAAAGCTCCTAATAAATTATTTGAACTCCTAAAATTTGATAAAAACTATTTTGCAGTCCTTATTGTCGAGGTTTCGGACAAGCAGGTCTAAATGGGCCTTTCAATGGACCCGTTAGAATTTTAACTGAGTAAAAAGTACAGAAATTGAGGTTTTGTAGTATAAATGTGTTGAAAAGCTCCTAATCAATTATTTGAACTCCTAGTATTTGAATAAAACATTTTTGCGGTCCTTTTTGTGGAGGTTTCGGACGAGCGGGTCTAAATGGGCCTTTCAATGGACCCGTTGAAATTTTAACTGAGTAAAAAGTATAAAATTGAGGTATTTCAATATAATTGTGTTGAAAAGCTCCTAATCAATTACATGAACTCCTAAATTTTGATTAAAACTTATTTTGAAGTCCTTTTTGTAGAGATTTCGGACGAGCGGGTCGAATTGGGCCTTTCAATGGACCCGTTGGTATTTTAACTGAGTAAAAACTACATAAATTGAGGTTTGGCAATATAATTGTGTTGAAAAGCTCCTAATCACTTATTTTAACTCCTAATATTTGAATAAAACATTTTTGCGGTCCTTTTTGTAGAGGTTTCGGACGAGCAGGTCTAAATGGGCCTTTCAATGGACCTGTTGGAATTTTAACGAGTAAAAAGTACAGAAATTGAGGTTTTGCAATAAAATTGTGTTGAAAAGCTCCTAATCAATTATTTGAACTCCTAATATTTCAATAAAACATTTTTGCGAACCTTTTTGTAGAGGTTTCGGACGAGCAGGTCTAAATGGGCCTTTCAATGGGCCCGTTTGAATTTTAACTGAGTAAAAAGTATAAAATTGAGGTTTTTCAATATAATTGCGTTGAAAAGCTCCTAATCAATTATTTGAACTCCTAATATTTGAATAAAACATTTTTGTTGTCCTTTTTGTAGAGGTTTCGGACAAGCGGGTCTAAATGGGCCTTTCAATAGACCCGTTGAAATTTTAACTGAGTAAAAAGTATAAAATTGAGGTTTTGCAATATAATTGTGTTGAAAAGCTCCTAGTCAATTACATAAACTCCTAAAATTTGATTAAAACCTTTTTTGCAGTCCTTTTTGATACGTTTCGGACGAGCAGGTCTAAATGGGCCTTACAATGGACCCGTTGGAATTTTAACTGAGTAAAAAGTACAGAAATTGAGCTTTTGCAATATAATTGTGTTGAAAAGCTCCTAATCAATTATTTGAACTCCTAAAATTTGATTAAAACTTGTTTTGCGGTACTTTTTTGTAGAGGTTTCGGACGAGCAGGTCTAAATGGGCCTTTCAATGGACCCGTTGGAATTAAATTGAGTAAAAAGTACAAAAATTGAGGTTTTGCAATATAATTGTGTTGAAAAGCTCCTAATCAGTTACATGAACTCCTAAAATTTGATTAAAACTTATTTTCCAATCCTTTTTGTAGAGGTTTTGGACGAGCCTGTCAAATGGGCCTTTCAATGGACCCGTTGGTATTTTAACTGAGTAAAAAGTACATAAATTGAGGTTTCGCAATATAATTGTGTTGAAAAGCTCCTAATCAATTATTTAAACTCCTAATATTTGAATAAAACATTTTTGCGGTCCTTTTTGTAGAGGTTTCGGACGAGCAGGTCTAAATGGGCCTTTCAATGGACCCGTTGGAATTTTAACTGAGTAAAAAGTACAAAAATTGAGGTTTTGCAATATAATTGTGTTGAAAAGCTCCTAATCAATTATTTGAACTCCTAATATTTGAATAAAACATTTTTGCGAACCTTTTTGAAGAGGTTTCGGACGAGCAGGTCTAAATGGGCCTTTCAATGGGCTCGTTTGAATTTTAACTGAGTAAAAAGTATAAAATTGAGGTTTTTCAATATAATTGTGTTGAAAAGTTCCTAATAAATTATTTGAACTCTTAAAATTTGATTAAAACTATTTTGCAGTCCTTTTTGTCGAGGTTTCGGACGAGCAGGTCTAAATGGGCCTTTCAATGGACCCGTTAGAATTTTAACTGAGTAAAAAGTACAGAAATTGAGGTTTTGCAGTATAAATGTGTTGAAAAGCTCCTAATCAATTATTTGAACTCCAAATATTTGAATTAAACATTTTTGCGGTCCTTTTTGTATAGGTTTCGGACGAGCGGGTCTAAATGGGCCTTTCAATGGACCCGTTGAAATTTTAACAGAGTAAAAAGTATAAAATTGAGGTTTTGCAATATAATTGTGTTGAAAAGCTCCTAATCAATTACATAAACTCCTAAATTTGATTAAAACCTTTTTTGCAGTCCTTTTTGATACGTTTCGGACGAGCAGGTCTAAATGGGCCTTACAATGGACCCGTTGGAATTTTAACTGAGTAAAAAGTACAGATATTGAGCTTTTGCAATATAATTGTGTTGAAAAGCTCCAAATCAATTATTTGAACTCCTAAAATTTGATTAAAACTTGTTTTGCGGTCCTTTTTGTAGAGGTGTCAGACGAGCAGGTCTAAATGGGCCTTTCAATGGACCCGTTGGAATTAAATTGAGTAAAAAGTACAAAAATTGAGGTTTTGCAATATAATTGTGTTGAAAAGCTCCTAATCAATTACATGAACTCCTAAAATTTGATTAAAACTTATTTTGCAGTCCTTTTTGTAGAGGTTTCGGACGAGCGGGTCAAATGGGCCTTTCAATGGACCCATTGGTATTTTAACTGAGTAAAAAGTACAGAAATTGAGGTTTCACAATATAATTGTGTTGAAAAGCTCCTAATAAATTATTTGAACTCCTAATATTTGAATAAAACATTTTTGTGGTCCTTTTTGTAGAGGTTTCGGACGAGCAGGTCTAAATGGGCCTTTCAATGGACCCGTTGGAATTTTAACTGAGTAAAAAGTACAGAAATTGAGGTTTTGCAATATAATTGTGTTGAAAAGCTCCTAATCAATTATTTGAACTCCTAATATTTGAATAAAACATTTTTGCGAACCTTTTTGTAGAGGTTTCGGACGAGCAGGTCTAAATGGGCCTTTCAATGGGCCCGTTTGAATTTTAACTGAGTAAAAAGTATAAAATTGAGGTTTTTCAATATAATTGTGTTGAAAAGTTCCTAATAAATTATTTGAACTCCTAAAATTTGATTAAAACTATTTTGCAGTCCTTTTTGTCGAGGTTTCGGACGAGCAGGTCTAAATGGGCCTTTCAATGGACCCGTTAGAATTTTAACTGAGTAAAAAGTACATAAATTGAGGTTTTGCAGTATAAATGTGTTGAAAAGCTCCTAATCAATTATTTGAACTCCTAATATTTGAATAAAACATTTTTGCGGTCCTTTTTGTAGAGGTTTCGGACGAGCGGGTCTAAATGGGCCTTTCAATGGACCCGTTGAAATTTTAACTAAGTAAAAAGTATAAAATTGAGGTTTTGCAATATATTTGTGTTGAAAAGCTCCTAATCAATTACATAAACTCCTAAATTTTGATTAAAACCTTTTTTGCAGTCCTTTTTGATACGTTTCGGACGAGCAGGTCTAATTGGGCCTTACAATGGACCCGTTGGAATTTTAACTGAGTAAAAAGTACAGAAATTGAGCTTTTGCAATATAATTGTGTTGAAAAGCTCCTAATCAATTATTTGAACTCCTAAAATTTGATTAAAACTTGTTTTGCGGTCCTTTTTGTAGGGGTTTCGGACGAGCAGGTCTAAATGGGCCTTTCAATGGACCCGTTGGAATTAAATTGAGTAAAAAGTACAAAAAATGAGGTTTTGCAATATAATTGTGTTGAAAAGCTCCTAATCAATTACATGAACTCCGAAAATTTGATTAAAACTTATTTTGCAGTCCTTTTTGTAGACGTTTCGGACGAGCGGGTCAAATGGGCCTTTCAATGGACCCATTGGTATTTTAACTGAGTAAAAAGTACAGAAAAAGAGGTTTCGCAATATAATTGTGTTGAAAAGCTCCTAATCAATTATTTGAACTCCTAATATTTGAATAAAACATTTTTGCGGTCCTTTTTGTAGAGGTTTCGGACGAGCAGGTCTAAATGGGCCTTTCAATGGACCCGTTGGAATTTTAACTGAGTAAAAAGTACAGAAATTGAGGTTTTGCAATATAAATGTGTTTAAAAGCTCCTAATCAATTATTTGAACTCCTAATATTTGAATAAAACATTTTTGCGAACCTTTTTGTAGAGGTTTCGGACGAGCAGGTCTAAATGGGCCTTTCAATGGGCCCGTTTGAATTTTAACTGAGTAAAAAGTATAAAATTGAGGTTTTTCAATATAATTGTGTTGAAAAGTTCCTAATAAATTATTTGAACTCCTAAAATTTGATTAAAACTATTTTGCAGTCCTTTTTGTCGAGGTTTCGGACGAGCAGGTCTAAATGGGCCTTTCAATGGACCCGTTAGAATTTTAACTGAGTAAAAAGTACAGAAATTGAGGTTTTGCAGTATAAATGTGTTGAAAAGCTCCTAATCAATTATTTGAACTCCTAATATTTGAATAAAACATTTTTGCGGTCCTTTTTGTAGAGGTTTCGGACGAGCGGGTCTAAATGGGCCTTTCAATGGACCCGTTGAAATTTTAACTGAGTAAAAAGTATAAAATTGAGGTTTTGCAATATAATTGTGTTGAAAAGCTCCTAATCAATTACATAAACTCCTAAATTTTGATTAAAACCTTTTTTGCAGTCCTTTTTGATACGTTTCGGACGAGCAGGTCTAATTGGGCCTTACAATGGACCCGTTGGAATTTTAACTGAGTAAAAAGTACAGAAATTGAGCTTTTGCAATATAATTGTGTTGAAAAGCTCCTAATCAATTATTTGAACTCCTAAAATTTGATTAAAACTTGTTTTGCGGTACTTTTTTGTAGAGGTTTCGGACGAGCAGGTCTAAATGGGCCTTTCAATGGACCCGTTGGAATTAAATTGAGTAAAAAGTACAAAAATTGAGGTTTTGCAATATAATTGTGTTGAAAAGCTCCTAATCAGTTACATGAACTCCTAAAATTTGATTAAAACTTATTTTCCAATCCTTTTTGTAGAGGTTTCGGACGAGCCTGTCAAATGGGCCTTTCAATGGACCCGTTGGTATTTTAACTGAGTAAAAAGTACATAAATTGAGGTTTCGCAATATAATTGTGTTGAAAAGCTCCTAATCAATTATTTGAACTCCTAATATTTGAATAAAACATTTTTGCGGTCCTTTTTGTAGAGGTTTCGGACGAGCAGGTCTAAATGGGCCTTTCAATGGACCCGTTGGAATTTTAACTGAGTAAAAAGTACAAAAATTGAGGTTTTTCAATATAATTGTGTTGAAAAGCTCATAATCAATTATTTGAACTCCTAATATTTGAATAAAACATTTTTGCGAACCTTTTTGAAGAGGTTTCGGACGAGCAGGTCTAAATGGGCCTTTCAATGGGCTCGTTTGAATTTTAACTGAGTAAAAAGTATAAAATTGAGGTTTTTCAATATAATTGTGTTGAAAAGTTCCTAATAAATTATTTGAACTCTTAAAATTTGATTAAAACTATTTTGCAGTCCTTTTTGTCGAGTTTCGGACGAGCAGGTCTAAATGGGCCTTTCAATGGACCCGTTAGAATTTTAACTGAGTAAAAAGTACAGAAATTGAGGTTTTGCAGTATAAATGTATTGAAAAGCTCCTAATCAATTATTTGAACTCCAAATATTTGAATAAAACATTTTTGCGGTCCTTTTTGTATAGGTTTCGGACGAGCGGGTCTAAATGGGCCTTTCAATGGACCCGTTGAAATTTTAACAGAGTAAAAAGTATAAAATTGAGGTTTTGCAATATAATTGTGTTGAAAAGCTCCTAATCAATTACATAAACTCCTAAATTTGATTAAAACCTTTTTTGCAGTCCTTTTTGATACGTTTCGGACGAGCAGGTCTAAATGGGCCTTACAATGGACCCGTTGGAATTTTAACTGAGTAAAAAGTACAGATATTGAGCTTTTGCAATATAATTGTGTTGAAAAGCTCCAAATCAATTATTTGAACTCCTAAAATTTGATTAAAACTTGTTTTGCGGTCCTTTTTGTAGAGGTTTCGGACGAGCAGGTCTAAATGGGCCTTTCAATGGACCCGTTGGAATTAAATTGAGTAAAAAGTACAAAAATTGAGGTTTTGCAATATAATTGTGTTGAAAAGCTCCTAATCAATTACATGAACTCCTAAAATTTGATTAAAACTTATTTTGCAGTCCTTTTTGTAGAGGTTTCGGACGAGCGGGTCAAATGGGCCTTTCAATGGACCCATTGGTATTTTAACTGAGTAAAAAGTACAGAAATTGAGGTTTCACAATATAATTGTGTTGAAAAGCTCCTAATAAATTATTTGAACTCCTAATATTTGAATAAAACATTTTTGCGGTCCTTTTTGTAGAGGTTTCGGACGAGCAGGTCTAAATGGGCCTTTCAATGGACCCGTTGGAATTTTAACTGAGTAAAAAGTACAGAAATTGAGGTTTTGCAATATAATTGTGTTGAAAAGCTCCTAATCAATTATTTGAACTCCTAATATTTGAATAAAACATTTTTGCGAACCTTTCTGTAGAGGTTTCGGACGAGCAGGTCTAAATGGGCCTTTCAATGGGCCCGTTTGAATTTTAACTGAGTAAAAAGTATAAAATTGAGGTTTTTCAATATAATTGTGTTGAAAAGTTCCTAATAAATTATTTGAACTCCTAAATTTTGATTAAAACTATTTTGCAGTCCTTTTTGTCGAGGTTTCGGACGAGCAGGTCTAAATGGGCCTTTCAATGGACCCGTTAGAATTTTAACTGAGTAAAAAGTACATAAATTGAGGTTTTGCAGTATAAATGTGTTGAAAAGCTCCTAATCAATTATTTGAACTCCTAATATTTGAATAAAACATTTTTGCGGTCCTTTTTGTAGAGGTTTCGGACGAGCGGGTCTAAATGGGCCTTTCAATGGACCCGTTGAAATTTTAACTGAGTAAAAAGTATAAAATTGAGGTTTTGCAATATAATTCTGTTGAAAAGCTCCTAATCAATTACATAAACTCCTAAATTTTGATTAAAACCTTTTTTGCAGTCCTTTTTGATACGTTTCGGACGAGCAGGTCTAAATGGGCCTTACAATGGACCCGTTGGAATTTTAACTGAGTAAAAAGTACAGAAATTGAGCTTTTGCAATATAATTGTGTTGAAAAGCTCCTAATCAATTATTTGAACTCCTAAAATTTGATTAAAACTTGTTTTGCGGTCCTTTTTGTAGGGGTTTCGGACGAGCAGGTCTAAATGGGCCTTTCAATGGACCCGTTGGAATTAAATTGAGTAAAAAGTAAAAAAAATTGAGGTTTTGCAATATAATTGTGTTGAAAAGCTCCTAATCAATTACATGAACTCCGAAAATTTGATTAAAACTTATTTTGCAGTCCTTTTTGTAGACGTTTCGGACGAGGGGGTCAAATGGGCCTTTCAATGGACCCATTGGTATTTTAACTGAGTAAAAAGTACAGAAAAAGAGGTTTCGCAATATAATTGTGTTGAAAAGCTCCTAATCAATTATTTGAACTCCTAATATTTGAATAAAACATTTTTGCGGTCCTTTTTGTAGAGGTTTCGGACGAGCAGGTCTAAAGGGGCCTTTCAATGGACCCGTTGGAATTTTAACTGAGTAAAAAGTACAGAAATTGAGGTTTTGCAATATAAATGTGTTTAAAAGATCCTAATCAATTATTTGAACTCCTAATATTTGAATAAAACATTTTTGCGAACCTTTTTGTAGAGGTTTCGGACGAGCAGGTCTAAATGGGCCTTTCAATGGGCCCGTTTGAATTTTAACTGAGTAAAAAGTATAAAATTGAGGTTTTTCAATATAATTGTGTTGAAAAGTTCCTAATAAATTATTTGAACTCCTAAAATTTGATTAAAACTATTTTGCAGTCCTTTTTGTCGAGGTTTCGGACGAGCAGGTCTAAATGGGCCTTTCAACGGACCCGTTAGAATTTTAACTGAGTAAAAAGTACAGAAATTGAGGTTTTGCAGTATAAATGAGTTGAAAAGCTCCCAATCAATTATTTGAACTCCTAATATTTGAATAAAACATTTTTGTGATCCTTTTTGTAGAGGTTTCGGACGAGCGGGTCTAAATGGGCCTTTCAATGGACCCGTTGAAATTTTAACTGAGTAAAAAGTATAAAATTGAGGTTTTGCAATATAATTGTGTTGAAAAGCTCCTAATCAATTACATAAACTCCTAAATTTTGATTAAAACCTTTTTTGCAGTCCTTTTTGATACGTTTCGGACGAGCAGGTCTAATTGGGCCTTACAATGGACCCGTTGGAATTTTAACTGAGTAAAAAGTACAGAAATTGAGCTTTTGCAATATAATTGTGTTGAAAAGCTCCTAATCAATTATTTGAACTCCTAAAATTTGATTAAAACTTGTTTTGCGGTCCTTTTTGTAGGGGTTTCGGATGAGCAGGTCTAAATGGGCCTTTCAATGGACCCGTTGGAATTAAATTGAGTAAAAAGTACAAAAATTGAGGTTTTGCAATATAATTGTGTTGAAAAGCTCCTAATCAATTACATGAACTCCAAAAATTTGATTAAAACTTATTTTGCAGTCCTTTTTGTAGACGTTTCGGACGAGCGGGTCAAATGGGCCTTTCAATGGACCCATTGGTATTTTAACTGAGTAAAAAGTACAGAAAAAGAGGTTTCGCAATATAATTGTGTTGAAAAGCTCCTAATCAATTATTTGAACTCCTAATATTTGAATAAAACATTTTTGCGGTACTTTTTTGTAGAGGTTTCGGACGAGCAGGTCTAAATGGGCCTTTCAATGGACCCGTTGGAATTAAATTGAGTAAAAAGTACAAAAATTGAGGTTTTGCAATATAATTGTGTTGAAAAGCTCCTAATCAGTTACATGAACTCCTAAAATTTGATTAAAACTTATTTTCCAATCCTTTTTGTAGAGGTTTCGGACGAGCCTGTCAAATGGGCCTTTCAATGGACCCGTTGGTATTTTAACTGAGTAAAAAGTACATAAATTGAGGTTTCGCAATATAATTGTGTTGAAAAGCTCCTAATCAATTATTTGAACTCCTAATATTTGAATAAAACATTTTTGCGGTCCTTTTTGTAGAGGTTTTGGACGAGCAGGTCTAAATGGGCCTTTCAATGGACCCGTTGGAATTTTAACTGAGTAAAAAGTACAAAAATTGAGGTTTTTCAATATAATTGTGTTGAAAAGCTCCTAATCAATTATTTGAACTCCTAATATTTGAATAAAACATTTTTGCGAACCTTTTTGAAGAGGTTTCGGACGAGCAGGTCTAAATGGGCCTTTCAATGGGCTCGTTTGAATTTTAACTGAGTAAAAAGTATAAAATTGAGGTTTTTCAATATAATTGTGTTGAAAAGTTCCTAATAAATTATTTGAACTCTTAAAATTTGATTAAAACTATTTTGCAGTCCTTTTTGTCGAGGTTTCGGACGAGCAGGTCTAAATGGGCCTTTCAATGGACCCGTTAGAATTTTAACTGAGTAAAAAGTACAGAAATTGAGGTTTTGCAGTATAAATGTGTTGAAATGCTCCTAATCAATTATTTGAACTCCAAATATTTGAATAAAACATTTTTGCGGTCCTTTTTGTATAGGTTTCGGACGAGCGGGTCTAAATGGGCCTTTCAATGGACCCGTTGAAATTTTAACAGAGTAAAAAGTATAAAATTGAGGTTTTGCAATATAATTGTGTTGAAAAGCTCCTAATCAATTACATAAACTCCTAAATTTGATTAAAACCTTTTTTGCAGTCCTTTTTGATACGTTTCGGACGAGCAGGTCTAAATGGGCCTTACAATGGACCCGTTGGAATTTTAACTGAGTAAAAAGTACAGATATTGAGCTTTTGCAATATAATTGTGTTGAAAAGCTCCAAATCAATTATTTGAACTCCTAAAATTTGATTAAAACTTGTTTTGCGGTCCTTTTTGTAGAGGTTTCGGACGAGCAGGTCTAAATGGGCCTTTCAATGGACCCGTTGGAATTAAATTGAGTAAAAAGTACAAAAATTGAGGTTTTGCAATATAATTGTGTTGAAAAGCTCCTAATCAATTACATGAACTCCTAAAATTTGATTAAAACTTATTTTGCAGTCCTTTTTGTAGAGGTTTCGGACGAGCGGGTCAAATGGGCCTTTCAATGGACCCATTGGTATTTTAACTGAGTAAAAAGTACAGAAATTGAGGTTTCACAATATAATTGTGTTGAAAAGCTCCTAATAAATTATTTGAACTCCTAATATTTGAATAAAACATTTTTGCGGTCCTTTTTGTAGAGGTTTCGGACGAGCAGGTCTAAATGGGCCTTTCAATGGACCCGTTGGAATTTTAACTGAGTAAAAAGTACAGAAATTGAGGTTTTGCAATATAATTGTGTTGAAAAGCTCCTAATCAATTATTTGAACTCCTAATATTTGAATAAAACATTTTTGCGAACCTTTTTGTAGAGGTTTCGGACGAGCAGGTCTAAATGGGCCTTTCAATGGGCCCGTTTGAATTTTAACTGAGTAAAAAGTATAAAATTGAGGTTTTTCAATATAATTGTGTTGAAAAGTTCCTAATAAATTATTTGAACTCCTAAATTTTGATTAAAACTATTTTGCAGTCCTTTTTGTCGAGGTTTCGGACGAGCAGGTCTAAATGGGCCTTTCAATGGACCCGTTAGAATTTTAACTGAGTAAAAAGTACAGAAATTGAGGTTTTGCAGTATAAATGTGTTGAAAAGCTCCTAATCAATTATTTGAACTCCTAATATTTGAATAAAACATTTTTGCGGTCCTTTTTGTAGAGGTTTCGGACGAGCGGGTCTAAATGGGCCTTTCAATGGACCCGTTGAAATTTTAACTGAGTAAAAAGTATAAAATTGAGGTTTTGCAATATAATTGTGTTGAAAAGCTCCTAATCAATTACATAAACTCCTAAATTTTGATTAAAACCTTTTTTGCAGTCCTTTTTGATACGTTTCGGACGAGCAGGTCTAAATGGGCCTTACAATGGACCCGTTGGAATTTTAACTGAGTAAAAAGTACAGAAATTGAGCTTTTGCAATATAATTGTGTTGAAAAGCTCCTAATCAATTATTTGAACTCCTAAAATTTGATTAAAACTGGTTTTGCGATCCTTTTTGTAGGGGTTTCGGACGAGCAGGTCTAAATGGGCCTTTCAATGGACCCGTTGGAATTAAATTGAGTAAAAAGTAAAAAAAAATTGAGGTTTTGCAATATAATTGTGTTGAAAAGCTCCTAATCAATTACATGAACTCCGAAAATTTGATTAAAACTTATTTTGCAGTCCTTTTTGTAGACGTTTCGGACGAGGGTGTCAAATGGGCCTTTCAATGGACCCATTGGTATTTTAACTGAGTAAAAAGTACAGAAAAAGAGGTTTCGCAATATAATTGTGTTGAAAAGCTCCTAATCAATTATTTGAACTCCTAATATTTGAATAAAACATTTTTGCGGTCCTTTTTGTAGAGGTTTCGGACGAGCAGGTCTAAATGGGCCTTTCAATGGACCCGTTGGAATTTTAACTGAGTAAAAAGTACAGAAATTGAGGTTTTGCAATATAAATGTGTTTAAAAGATCCTAATCAATTATTTGAACTCCTAATATTTGAATAAAACATTTTTGCGAACCTTTTTGTAGAGGTTTCGGACGAGCAGGTCTAAATGGGCCTTTCAATGGGCCCGTTTGAATTTTAACTGAGTAAAAAGTATAAAATTGAGGTTTTTCAATATAATTGTGTTGAAAAGTTCCTAATAAATTATTTGAACTCCTAAAATTTGATTAAAACTATTTTGCAGTCCTTTTTGTCGAGGTTTCGGACGAGCAGGTCTAAATGGGCCTTTCAATGGACCCGTTAGAATTTTAACTGAGTAAAAAGTACAGAAATTGAGGTTTTGCAGTATAAATGTGTTGAAAAGCTCCCAATCAATTATTTGAACTCCTAATATTTGAATAAAACATTTTTGCGATCCTTTTTGTAGAGGTTTCGGACGAGCGGGTCTAAATGGGCCTTTCAATGGACCCGTTGAAATTTTAACTGAGTAAAAAGTATAAAATTGAGGTTTTGCAATATAATTGTGTTGAAAAGCTCCTAATCAATTACATAAACTCCTAAATTATGATTAAAACCTTTTTTGCAGTCCTTTTTGATACGTTTCGGACGAGCAGGTCTAATTGGGCCTTACAATGGACCCGTTGGAATTTTAACTGAGTAAAAAGTACAGAAATTGAGCTTTTGCAATATAATTGTGTTGAAAAGCTCCTAATCAATTATTTGAACTCCTAAAATTTGATTAAAACTTGTTTTGCGGTCCTTTTTGTAGGGGTTTCGGATGAGCAGGTCTAAATGGGCCTTTCAATGGACCCGTTGGAATTAAATTGAGTAAAAAGTACAAAAATTGAGGTTTTGCAATATAATTGTGTTGAAAAGCTCCTAATCAATTACATGAACTCCAAAAATTTGATTAAAACTTATTTTGCAGTCCTTTTTGTAGACGTTTCGGACGAGCGGGTCAAATGGGCCTTTCAATGGACCCATTGGTATTTTAACTGAGTAAAAAGTACAGAAAAAGAGGTTTCGCAATATAATTGTGTTGAAAAGCTCCTAATCAATTATTTGAACTCCTAATATTTGAATAAAACATTTTTGCGGTCCTTTTTGTAGAGGTTTCGGACGAGCAAGTCTAAATGGGCCTTTCAATGGACCCGTTGGAATTTTAACTGAGTAAAAAGTACAGAAATTGAGGTTTTGCAATATAAATGTGTTTAAAAGCTCCTAATCAATTATTTGAACTCCTAATATTTGAATAAAACATTTTTGCGAACCTTTTTGTAGAGGTTTCGGACGAGCAGGTCTAAATGGGCCTTTCAATGGGCCCGTTTGAATTTTAACTGAGTAAAAAGTATAAAATTGAGGTTTTTTAATATAATTGTGTTGAAATGTTCCTAATAAATTATTTGAACTCCTAAAATTTGATTAAAATTATTTTGCAGTCCTTTTTGTCGAGGTTTCGGACGAGCATGTCTAAATGGGCCTTTCAATGGACCCGTTAGAATTTTAACTGAGTAAAAAGTACAGAAATTGAGGTTTTGCAGTATAAATGTGTTGAAAAGCTCCTAATCAATTATTTGAACTCCTAATATTTAAATAAAACATTTTTGCGGTCCTTTTTGTAGAGGTTTGGGACGAGCGGGTCTAAATGGGCCTTTCAATGGACCCGTTGAAATTTTAACTGTGTAAAAAGTATAAAATTGAGGTTTTGCAATATAATTGTGTTGAAAAGCTCATAATCAATTAAATAAACTCCTAGAATTTGATTAAAACCTTTTTTGCAGTCCTCTTTGATACGTTTCGGACGAGCAGGTCTAAATGGGCCTTACAATGGACCCGTTGGAATTTTAACTGAGTAAAAAGTACAGAAATTGAGCTTTTGCAATATAATTGTGTTGAAAAGCTCCTAATCAATTATTTGAACTCCTAAAATTTGATAAAAACTTGTTTTGCGGTCCTTTTTTGTAGAGGTTTCAGACGAGCAGGTCTAAATGGGCCTTTCAATGGACCCGTTGGAATTAAATTGAGAAAAAAGTACGAAAATTGAGGTTTTGCAATATAATTGTGTTGAAAAGCTCCTAATCAATTACATGAACTCCTAAAATTTGATTAAAACTTATTTTGCAGTCCTTTTTGTAGAGGTTTCGGACGAGCGGGTCGAAATGGGCCTTTCAATGGACCCGTTGGTATTTTAACTGTGTAAAAAGTACATAAATTGAGGTTTCGCAATATAATTGTGTTGAAAAGCTCCTAATAAATTATTTGAACTCCTAATGTTTGAATAAAACATTTTTGCGGTCCTTTTTGTAGAGGTTTCGGACGAGCAGGTCTAAATTGGCCTTTCAATGGACCCGTTGGAATTTTAACTGAGTAAAAAGTACAGAAATTGAGGTTTTGCAATATAATTGTGTTGAAAAGCTCCTAATAAATTATTTGAACTCCTAATATTTGAATAAAACATTTTTGCGAACCTTTTTGTAGAGGTTTCGGACGAGCAGGTCTAAATGGGCCTTTCAATGGGCCCGTTTGAATTTTAACTGAGTAAAAAGTATAAAATTGAGGTTTTTTAATATAATTGTGTTGAAAAGTTCCTAATAAATTATTTGAACTCCTAAAATTTGATTAAAACTATTTTGCAGTCCTTTTTGTCGAGGTTTCGGACGAGCATGTCTAAATGGGCCTTTCAATGGACCCGTTAGAATTTTAACTGATTAAAAAGTACAGAAATTGAGGTTTTGCAGTATAAATGTGTTGAAAAGCTCCTAATCAATTATTTGAACTCCTAATATTTGAATAAAACATTTTTGCGGTCCTTTTTGTATAGGTTTCGGACGAGCGGGTCTAAATGGGCCTTTCAATGGACCCGTTGAAAGTTTAACAGAGTAAAAAGTATAAAATTGAGGTTTTGCAATATAATTGTGTTGAAAAGCTCCTAATCAATTACATAAACTCTTAAATTTGATTAAAACCTTTTTTGCAGTCCTCTTTGATACGTTTCGGACGAGCAGGTCTAAATGGGCCTTACAATGGACCCGTTGGAATTTTAACTGAGTAAAAAGTACAGAAATTGAGCTTTGCAATATAATTGTGTTGAAAAGCTCCTAATCAATTATTTTAACTCCTAAAATTTTATTAAAACTTGTTTTGCGGTCCTTTTTTGTAGAGGTTTCGGACGAGCAGGTCTAAATGGGCCTTTCAATGGACCCGTTGGAATTAAATTGAGAAAAAAGTACGAAAATTGAGGTTTTGCAATATAATTGTTTTGAAAAGCTCCTAATCAATTACATGAACTCCTAAAATTTGATTAAAACTTATTTTGCAGTCCTTTTTGTAGAGGTTTCGGACGAGCGGGTCGAAATGGGCCTTTCAATGGACCCGTTGGTATATTAACTGAGTAAAAAGTACATAAATTGAGGTTTCGCAATATAATTGTGTTGAACAGCTCCTAATAAATTATTTGAACTCCTAATATTTGAATAAAACATTTTTGCGGTCCTTTTTGTAGAGGTTTCGGACGAGCAGGTCTAAATGGGCCTTTCAATGGACCCGTTGGAATTTTAACTGAGTAAAAAGTTCAAAAATTGAGGTTTTGCAATATAATTGTGTTGAAAAGCTCCTAATCAATTATTTGAACTCCTAATATTTGAATAAAACATTTTTGCGAAGCTTTTTGTAGAGGCTTCGGACGAGCAGGTCTAAATGGGCCTTTCAATGGGCCCGTTTGAATTTTAACTGAGTAAAAAGTATAAAATTGAGGTTTTTCAATATAATTGTGTTGAAAAGTTCCTAATAAATTATTTGAACTCCTAAAATTTGATTAAAACTATTTTGCAGTCCTTTTTGTCGAGGTTTCGGACGAGCAGGTCTAAATGGGCATTTCAGTGGACCCGTTAGAATTTTAACTGAGTAAAAAGTACAGAAATTGAGGTTTTGCAGTATAAATGTGTTGAAAAGCTCCTAATCAATTATTTGAACTCTTAATATTTGAATAAAACATTTTTGCGGTCCTTTTTGTAGAGGTTTCGGACGAGCGGGTCTAAATGGGCCTTTCAATGGACCCGTTGAAATTTTAACTGAGTAAAAAGTTTAAAATTGAGGTTTTGCAATATAATTGTGTTGAAAAGCTCCTAATCAATTACATAAACTCCTAAATTTTGATTAAAACCTTTTTTGCAGTCCTTTTTGATACGTTTCGGACGAGCAGGTCTAATTGGGCCTTATAATGGACCCGTTGGAATTTTAACTGAGTAAAAAGTACAGAAATTGAGCTTTTACAATATAATTTTGTTGAAAAGCTCCTAATCAATTATTTGAACTCCTAAAATTTGATTAAAACTTGTTTTGCGGTCCTTTTTGTAGGGGTTTCGGACGAGCAGGTCTAAATGGGCCTTTCAATGGACCCGTTGGAATTAAATTGAGTAAAAAGTACATAAATTGAGGTTTTGCAATATAATTGTGTTGAAAAGCTCCTAATCAATTACATGAACTCCGAAAATTTGATTAAAACTTATTTTGCAGTCCTTTTTGTAGACGTTTCGGACGAGCGGGTCAAATGGGCCTTTCAATGGACCCATTGGTATTTTAACTGAGTAAAAAGTACAGAAAAAGAGGTTTCGCAATATAATTGTGTTGAAAAGCTCCTAATCAATTATTTGAACTCCTAATATTTGAATAAAACATTTTTGCGGTCCTTTTTGTAGAGGTTTCGGACGAGCAGGTCTAAATGGGCCTTTCAATGGACCCGTTGAAATTTTAACTAAGTAAAAAGTATAAAATTGAGGTTTTGCAATATAATTGTGTTGAAAAGCTCCTAATCAATTACATAAACTCCTAGAATTTGATTAAAACCTTTTTTGCAGTCCTTTTTGTTACGTTTCGGACGAGCAGGTCTAAATGAGCCTTACAATGGACCCGTTGGAATTTTAACTGAGTAAAAAGTACAGAAATTGAGGTTTTGCAATATAACTGTGTTGAAAAGCTCCTAATCAATTATTTGAACTCCTAATATTTGAATAAAACATTTTTGCGAACCTTTTTGTAGAGGTTTCGGACGAGCAGGTCTAAATGAGCCTTTTAATGGACCCGTTGGAATTAAATTGAGTAAAAAGTACAAAAAATGAGGTTTTGCAATATAATTGTGTTGAAAAGCTCCTAATCAATTACATGAACTCCTAAAATTTGATTAAAACTTATTTTGCAGTCCTTTTTGTAGAGGTTTCGGACGAGCGGGTCGAAATGGGCCTTTCAATGGACCCGTTGGAATTTTAACTGAGTAAAAAGTACAGAAATTGAGGTTTCGCAATATAATTGTGTTGAAAAGCTCCTAATCAATTATTTGAACTCCTAATATTTGAATAAAACATTTTTGCGGTCCTTTTTGTAGAGGTTTCGGACGAGCAGGTCTAAATGGGCCTTTCAATGGACCCGTTGGAATTTTAACTGAGTAAAAAGTACAGAAATTGAGGTTTTGCAATATAATTGTGTTGAAAAGCTCCTAATAAATTATTTGAACTCCTAATCAATTATTTGAACTCCTAAAATTTGATTTAAACTTGTTTTGCGGTCCTTTTTTGTAGAGGTTTCGGACGAGCAGGTCTAAATGGGCCTTTCAATGGACCCGTTAGAATTAAATTGAGTAAAAAGTACAAAAATCGAGGTTTTGCAATATAATTGTGTTGAAAAGCTCCTAATCAATTACATGAACTCCTAGAATTTGATTAAAACTTATTTTTCAGTCCTTTTTGTAGAGGTTTCGGACGAGCGGGTCGAAATGGGCCTTTCAATGGACCCGTTGGTATTTTAAATGAGTAAAAAGTACAGAAATTGAGGCTTCGCAATATAATTGTGTTGAAAAGCTCCTAATCAATTATTTGAACTCCTAATATTTGAATAAAACATTTTTTTGGTCCTTTTTGTAGAGGTTTCGGACGAGCAGGTCTAAATGGGCCTTTCAATGGACCCGTTGGAATTTTAACTGAGTAAAAAGTACAGAAATTGAGGTTTTGCAATATAATTGTGTTGAAAAGCTCCTAATCAATTATTTGAACTCCCAATATTTGAATAAAACATTTTTGCGAACCTTTTTGTAGAGGTTTCGGACGAGCAGGTCTAAATGGGCCTTTCAATGGGCCCGTTTGAATTTTAACAGAGTAAAAAGTATAAAATTGAGGTTTTTCAATATAATTGTGTTGAAAAGTTCCTAATAAATTATTTGAACTCCTAAAATTTGATTAAAACTATTTTGCAGTCCTTTTTGTCGAGGTTTCGGACGAGCAGGTCTAAATGGGCCTTTCAATGGATTCGTTAGAATTTTAACTGAGTAAAAAGTACAGAAATTGAGGTTTTGCAGTATAAATGTGTTGGAAAGCTCCTAATCAATTATTTGAACTCCTAATATTTGAATAAAATATTTTTGCGAACATTTTTGTAGAGGTTTCGGACGAGCAGGTCTAAATGGGCCTTTCAATGGGCCCGTTTGAATTTTAACTGAGTAAAAAGTATAAAATTGAGGTTTTTCAATATAATTGTGTTGAAAAGTTCCTAATAAATTATTTGAACTCCTAAAATTTGATTAAAACTATTTTGCAGTCCTTTTTGTCGAGGTTTCGGACGAGCATGTCTAAATGGGCCTTTCAATGGACCCGTTAGAATTTTAACTGATTAAAAAGTACAGAAATTGAGGTTTTGCAGTATAAATGTGTTGAAAAGCTCCTAATCAATTATTTGAACTCCTAATTTTTGAATAAAACATTTTTACGCTCCTTTTTGTAGAGGTTTCTGACGAGCGGGTCTAAATGGGCCTTTCAATGGACCCGTTGAAATTTCAACTGAGTAAAAAGTATAAAATTGAGGTTTTGCAATATAATTGTGTTGAAAAGCTCCTAATCAATTACATAAACTCCTAAAATTTGATTAAAACCTTTTTTGCAGTCCTTTTTGATACGTTTCGGACGAGCAGGTCTAAATGGGCCTTACAATGGACCCGTTGGAATTTTAACTGAGTAAAAAGTACAGAAATTTAGCTTTTGCAATATAATTGTGTTGAAAAGCTCCTAATCAATTATTTGAACTCCTAAAATTTGATTAAAACTTGTTTTGCGGTCCTTATTTGTAAAGGTTTCGGACGAGCAGGTCTAAATGGGCCTTTCAATGGACCCGTTTGAATTAAATTGAGTAAAAAGTACAAAAATTGAGGTTTTGTAATATAACTGTGTTGAAAAGCTCCTAATCAATTACATGAACTCCTAAAATTTGATTAAAACTTATTTTAGAGTCCTTTTTGTAGAGGTTTCGGACGAGCGGGTCGAAATTGGCCTTTCAATGGACCCGTTGGTATTTTAACTGAGTAAAAAGTAAAGAAATTGAGGTTTCGCAATATAATTGTGTTGAAAAGCTCCAAATCAATTATTTGAACTCCTAATATTTGAATAAAACATTTCTGCGGTCCTTTTTGTAGAGGTTTTGGACGAGCAGGTCTAAATGGGCCTTTCAATGGACCCGTTGGAATTTTAACTGAGTAAAAAGTACAGCAATTGAGGTTTTTCAATATAATTGTGTTGAAAAGCTCCTAATCAATTATTTGAACTCCTAATATTTGAATAAAACATTTTTGCGAACCTTTTAGTAGAGGTTTCGGACGAGCAGGTCTAAATGGGCCTTTCAATGGGCCCGTTTGAATTTTAACTGAGTAAAAAGTACAAAAATTTAGCTTTTTCAATATAATTGTGTTGAAAAGTTCCTAATAAATTATTTGAACTCCTAATATTTGAATAAAACATTTTTGCGGTCCTTTTTGTAGAGGTTTCGGACGAGCGGGTCTAAATGGGCCTTTCAATGGACCCGTTGAAATTTTAACTGAGTAAAAAGTATAAAATTAAGGTTTTGCAATATAATTGTGTTGAAAAGCTCCTAATCAATTACATGAACTCCCAAAATTTGATTAAAACTTATTTTGCAGTCCTTTTTGTAGAGGTTTCGGAGGAGCGGGTCGAAATGGACCTTTCAATGGACCCGTTGGTATTTTAACTGAGTAAAAAGTACAGAAATTGAGGTTTCGCAATATAATTGTGTTGAAAAGCTCCTAATCAATTATTTGAACTCCTAATATTTGAATAAAACATTTTTGCGGTCCTTTTTGTAGAGGATTCGGACGAGCAGGTCTAAATGGGCCTTTCAATGGACCCGTTGGAATTTTAATTGAGTAAAAAGTACAGAAATTGAGGTTTTGCAATATAATTGTGTTGAAAAGCTCCTAATCAATTATTTGAACTCCTAATATTTGAATAAAACATTTTTGCGGTCCTTTTTGTAGAGGTTTCAGACGAGCGGGTCTAAATGGGCCTTTCAATGGACCCGTTGAAATTTTAACTGAGTAAAAAGTATAAAATTGAGGTTTTGCAATATAATTGTGTTGAAAAGCTCCTAATCAATTACATAAACTCCTAAAATTTGATTAAAACCTTTTTTGCAGTCCTTTTTAAGCAAAATTTGGGAAAATTAACCTATCCGGGATTGCATTGATTAAACCTCAATTTCTCATCAACTAAACATCCATTTAACATCAAAAAGACACCTCAAAACACTGCCCAAACAGATCATACGAATTTTATCAAAAATCAACCAAATCTTGCGTTTTAAAGCCAAGATCAAGAACACATCTACAAAACCTTTTATAAAACACAAATCAAGGATTGAGAACTTGGGAATTTTAGTAAAGAACTGAGAATTTAGAGGAGAAGGACGTTCATACCTCTAAACTTGAGTTTCTCCCTTTTTGGAACCAAGATTCTTGAAAATCCACTTAGCAAATGATAAGGTTTTGATGAAGAGATGATTAGAGATCAAAAGAGAATTGAAATCTCATATTTGGATGTCAAAATCAGAGGGAAAATGTGCTGGAGAATGTGTTTGGTTTGAGAGAAAAGATGAGAGAAAAGGAAAATGGAATTTAGGAAAAGTTAGTTGGAAAATGCCAAAATATCTTCCCTCCCTTTTACTTTTATTTAAAAACCATTAATTAAACCTTTAATATTTAAGAAAAATCTGGAGAAACTCCTATTGGGTAAATAGCTCCTTAAAGATTCAAAGTTTCAATCCTTTTTAAAACAGTCACACAGTTTTCAAAAATTACATTTTGGTCACTAACCAAAATGTCACTCTTCCAAACCTCATTTTGTAAAATTGATTCCACCATTCTCTTATATATAATAAAAGAGGATTTTAAGACATTTTTCCATATTTTTAATGCAACCCGAACTAGGCTTTCCTAAATTCACTCTTTTATATTCGAACCGCAACCCGACCGGCTCGGTCCAAACCCAAAACTTCTAAGCCCAAAATTGGGGCGTTACAACTCTCCCCCCTTAAGAAATTTCGTCCTCGAAATTTACCTGAAGGAAAGAGGTACGGAAACTGCTTCAGCATGTCATCCTTCCGTTCCCACGTGGCTTCTTCAACACCACGATGCTTCCACAACACCTTTACCAACTCAATAGTCTTGCCTCGAAGAACTTTGCTATCCGAATCCAGAATCTTCACCGGTTCCTCATAATAGGTCAAATCCGGATTCAATTCCACTTCTTCCACAGGCATCACATGTGAAGGATCCGATCTATACTTCTGAAGCATAGAAACATGAAACACATCATGAATCTTTTCCAGCTCTTGAGGTAACCTCAACTTGTACGCAACAGGACCCACACGCTCAATCACCTCATATGGTCCAATGTACCTAGGGCTCAACTTACCCTTACGGCCAAACCTCAACACCTTTTTCCAAGGCGAAACCTTCAAAAACACACGGTCACCCACCGCATACTCAATCTCCTTACGCTTCAAATCCGCGTAAGACTTTTGCCGATCAGAAGCTGCCTTCAAACGCTCACAAATGAGCTTCACCTTCTCGGTGGTTCCTTTCAACAAAGCCGACATCGAAACCAACTTCTGACCCGTTTCAGCCCAACACAAAGGAGTCCTACACTTCCTCCCGTACAAAGCTTCATAAGGTGCCATTTGAAAACTTGCCTGATAACTATTGTTATAGGCAAACTCCACCAAAGGCAAATGTTTCTCCCAAGAGCCCTGAAACTCAATCACGCAGCACCTCAACATATCCTCCAAAATCTGGATAACACGCTCGGACTGACCATCCGACTGAGGATGATAAGATGTACTGAAATTCAACCGTGTACCCAAAGCTTGATGCAAACACTGCCAGAAACGCGATGTAAACCTCGGATCCCTATCCGACACAATCGACTTAGGCACACCATGCAGCCGCACAATCTCAGCAATGTACAGCTCCGCAAGCTTATCCAAAGAATACGTAGTATGCACAGGCAAGAAATGCGCACACTTCGTCAGGCGATCCACAATCACCCACACCGAATTCTTCTTCGATGGCGACAAAGGTAAACCAGATACAAAATCCATGGTAATCATTTCCCACTTCTGTAACGCCCCAGTTTTGGGCTTAAAAGTCTTGGGCGTTGACCGGTTTGGTCAAAGTGCTGTTCGAATCTAAAGAGGTGAAATTAGGAAAGCCTAGTTCGGGTTGCATTAAAAATATGGAAAAATGTTCTAAAATCATCTTTTAATATAATTAAGTGAACTGTGAAATCAATTTTGGAAAATGAGTTTCGGAAGGGTGACATTTTGGCTAGTGACCAAAATGTAATTTTCGAAAGTTTGGTGACTGTTTTATAAAGGGTTGAAACTTTGAATCTTTAAGGAGCTATTTACCCAAAGGGAGTTTCTCCAGATTTTTCTAAGATATTTTAAGACTAAATTCTGATTTTAAATGATATTAAAAGTGGAGGGAAAGCCATTTGGCTATTTTGGATTTTGTAACCAACTTTTCTCAATTTTCTTTCTCTCATTTTCTCTCAACCCAAACACTTTCTCTCCAGAGAATTGGATCTGATTTTCTCACCTAAATCCCTCCTTTCAACTCTCATTTGATTCCTAATCAACATATCTTCAAAACCCCTTTAATTGCTACTTGATTCAACAAGGTTTTTGATTCCAAAAAGAGGAGAAACTCAAGTTTGGAGGTAAGAACGTCCTTCTCCTCTAAACTATCAGTTCTTTACTGAAATTCCTAAGTTTTCAATCCTTAATTGATGTTTAATTAAAGGTTTTTAAGTGGTGAAATGGATCTTGGTTTATAATGCAAGATTTGATGATTTTTGATGATTTTCGTTAGATCTGATTAATCTGTGATTTGAGATGTGTTTTTGATGTTAAATGAACTCTAAATTGATAAGGAATTGAGCTTTGATCAATGCAATCCCGGATAGGTTGAGTTTCCTAAGTTTAGCTTGTGATTCAAGGTTGTTTTTGGGGTGATCTTGTGGATCTGATGTTGCTGGAGGTTTAAGGATGTTGATAGGTTGTTTTTAGATGTTATATGATGTTTAGGGATGTGTGGTTTTGCTGGTTTATGGCTGGGCTTTGTTTAGAAGTGGTTTGGATGCATTTTTCGGTTGTGTTTGGTGGCCGAAAATGGTGTGTGGATGAGAGCAGCGAGTTTAGGTGCTTTCATTGAAGCAATTAATGCATGATGATGCATTAATCCTCTGCTTTGATGTGTTAAAACAGGGGAGGCATCTTTGGATCCAAGAATTGTTGATCCGGAAGCTTGAATTGGTGCTTTGGCTTGAGGCGAAGTGGAATCGGTGAGTGAAAATGGTTTTCGGATTTGAAACCAATGTCTTGGGAGTTTAGTTAAAGTCTAAACAACTTTGCTAAGCTCGAGCGTAAGTTTTCGGAAAGCACTCTCTAGTGGTGGCCATGATTTTGTGGTGATGCAATGTGGTTTATTGCATGTTTTAAATTCTGTTTTGAAAGCATGTTTTAGCATGGTATTTGCTGATTATTTAAGCCATATGTTGAAGGAAACTCAAGGTAAGAGTTCCTTGTTTTGAACATTGATTAAATGTGGATTTGATGCTTTTAAATGCATGATGAATATGGCTTGGTTTAATGCTTTAAAACAGTGGATTTAATGATGAAAATGATGTATATTGGCAAGTGACGTTTTGAAAAGGTTAAGGTCACTAAGGTGGTTAAAAGTCCTTGAGTGAGCCTTGTTTACTTAAGAACATCAAGGTGGTTAAAAGTCCTTGGATGGTTCTTGCTATGGACACAAAGGTGGTTAAAAGTCCTTGTGTGATCCTTTCCATGGTGTTTAAAAGTCCATGGGGCCAAGATGTTTAAAAGTCCTTGGGGCCAAGGTGTTTAAAAGTCCTTGGGGCCAAGGTGTTTAAAAGTCCTTGGGGTGAAACTTGATATGGACACAAAGGTGGTTAAAAGTCCTTGTGTGGTCCTCTTTCATGGTGTTTAAAAGTCCATGGCCAAGGTGTTTAAAAGTCCTTGGGGCCAAGGTGTTTAAAAGTCTTTGGGAAGTTGATGAACTTGTTTTAATGAAATGGAATCTATCACTTGAGCCAATATGACATGTTATATTATGTTGAAGCATGAGATGCTTGTTTTAAGTATGCTTTTGAGCATGTGCAAAGGTTGATTTAAAGCATGATTTGTAAATGTTTTTAAATGCATTATTGAATGGTTTTAAGAGCATTCCTCACTAAGCTTTTGCTTACGCTCTCTTCGTTTTCTTAATTCAATAATGCAGAACATTAGTGAACCTTGAGGGCAACAAGGAAGGCAAGTATTCAAGTGGAAGCAAGCTCAAAGTATGGAAGGTTTTCCTTAGTTCATTTAGCTTTTGGTAATTTGGCAATGGGGGACCTATGTGTATGTTTTGGGAGAGGTTTTGAACTCCCTAAGTATGTTGAATGATGTTGAGAATGCTGGTTTTTAGTGTTTGGCCTTTATATGCTTGATTTGGAAGTTTATGCTTGAATGGCTTGCTTGTGTAGGAAGCATGCCTATAGAATTGGGGCTTTTCATATGTGAGGTTGTTTTGATGAATTGTTGATGCAAGTATGTCTTATATATGTTGAATTGCATGCTGGTAAAGTTTGGTGGCAATTGGAGCATGTTTGAACGATCAATTGCATGTTTTGGAACGCATTTTGCTGCAACCTGCGCAGGGCGTTTCGGAACAGTGTGCACCGTTTCGGAACGGGTGCCTTGAATGAACCTAGGCGTCTGAAACGGTATGCACCGTTTCGAAACGGTTTGGCCTCTGCCAGCCCGTGTTCCGGAACCCGTTGCGGAACGGCCCGTGTTTCGAAACGGGGTCTACCTGTTTCGGAACGGTCGACCGTTGGGGGCTGACATTGGCAGTTAAATGTTTTGAATTGTTTGCGTTTTGGTCCTGAAACTTGTTTGTGCAATTGTATGAGTTTGGGAAGTCCTTTTTAGCTGAAATTTCACAGAGAAGCATGAAACCTGACTAATTTCAAGTTGGTAAGATTAATTTGGGTTAAGTCCTTTTAATTATCAGAAATTACAATTTGGTCCCTAAAGTTGTAATTTGTTCAATTGGGTCCCTGTTGATCTCTGATGTTTGTGATCTTTGAGTATGATGTTTGTGTGATCACAATTAGGGCTAATGTGCATCTAGACAAGATTAAAAGGAAAAAAAAGGGTCGTTAATCAAGGTTGACTTTGGTTTTCCCCGTGTGACTTTCTTAATTCGGGTCAACCGTCTAGGCCGGGTTAAGGGGGTTACAACTTCCATTTAGGGATTCTCAACGGTTGCAACAACCCTGAAGGAACCTGATGCTCAGCCTTAACTCGCTGACACACCATGCACTTGCTCACAAACTCAGCAACATCTTTCTTTAAACCCACCCAATAGTACTCATCACGAAGGTCACGATACATCTTAGTACTACCAGGGTGCATAGCAAAAGGACTACTATGACCTTCAGTCAGAATAGCACGCCTCAACTCAGCATCATTGGGCACTACTATCCGACTCCCAAAACACAACACTCCATCATCATTAAAACAGAAATCTGAAGGCCTACCCTCCGCGATATCCTGAAATTGAGGTTTTTCAATATAATTGTGTTGAAAAGTTCCTAATAAATTATTTGAACTCCTAAAATTTGATTAAAACTATTTTGCAGTCCTTTTTGTCGAGGTTTCGGACGAGCAGGTCTAAATGGGCCTTTCAATGGACCCGTTGGAATTTTAACTGAGTAAAAAGTACAGAAATTTAGCTTTTGCAATATAATTGTGTTGAAAAGCTCCTAATCAATTATTTGAACTCCCAAAATTTGATTAAAACTTGTTTTGCGGTCCTTTTTTGTAGAGGTTTCGGACGAGCATGTCTAAATGGGCCTTTCAATGGACCCGTTGGAATTAAATTGAGTAAAAAGTACAAAAATTGAGGTTTTGCAATATAATTGTGTTGAAAAGCTCCTAATCAATTACATGAACTCCTAAAATTTGATTAAAACTTATTTTACAGTCCTTTGTGTAGAGGTTTCGGACGAGCGGGTCGAAATGGGCCTTTCAATGGACCCGTTGGTATTTTAACTAAGTAAAAAGTACATAAATTGAGGTTTCGCAATATAATTGTGTTGAAAAGCTCCTAATCAATTATTTGAACTCCTAATATTTGAATAAAACATTTTTGCGGTCCTTTTTGTAGAGGTTTCGGAGGAGCAGGTCTAAATGGGCCTTTCAATGGACCCGTTGGAATTTTAACTTAGTAAAAAGTACAACAATTGAGGTTTTGCAATATAATTGTTTTGAAAAGCTCCTAATCAATTATTTTAACTCCTAATATTTGAATAAAACATTTTTGCGAACCTTTTTGTAGAGGTTTCAGACGAGCAGGTCTAAATGGGCCTTTCAATGGGCCCGTTTGAATTTTAACTGAGTAAAAAGTATAAAATTGAGGTTTTGCAATATAATTGTGATGAAAAGCTCCTAATAAATTATTTGAACTCCTAAAATTTGATTAAAACTATTTTGCAGTCCTTTTTGTCGAGGTTTCGGACGAGCAGGTCTAAATGGGCCTTTCAATGGACCCGTTGGAATTTTAACTGAGTAAAAAGTACAGAAATTTAGCTTTTGCAATATAATTGTGTTGAAAAGCTCCTAATCAATTATTTGAACTCCTAAAATTTGATTAAAACTTGTTTTGCGATCCTTTTTTGTAGAGGATTCATACGAGCAGGTCTAAATGGGCCTTTCAATGGACCAGTTGGAATTAAATTGAGTAAAAAGTACAAAAATTGAGGTTTTGCAATATAATTGTGTTGAAAAGCTCCTAATCAATTACATGAACTCTTAAAATTTGATTAAAACTTATTTTGCAGTCCTTTTTGTAGAGGTTTCAGACGAGCGGGTCGAAATGGGCCTTTCAATGGACCCGTTGGTATTTTAACTGAGTAAAAAATACAGAAATTGAGGTTTCGCAATATAATTGTGTTGAAAAGCTCCTAATCAGTTATTTGAACTCCTAATATTTGAATAAAACATTTTTGCGGTCCTTTTTGTAGAGGTTTCGGACGAGCAGGTCTAAATGGGCCTTTCAATGGACCCATTGGAATTTTAACTGAGTAAAAAGTACATCAATTGAGGTTTTGCAATATAATTGTGTTGAAAAGCTCCCAATAAATTATTTTAACTCCTAATATTTGAATAAAACATTTTTGCGAACCTTTTTGTAGAGGTTTCGGACGAGCAGGTCTAAATGGGCCTTTCAATGGGCCCGTTTGAATTTTAACTGAGTAAAAAGTATAAAATTGAGGTCTTGCAATATAATTGTGTTGAAAAGCTCCTAATAAATTATTTGAACTCCTAAAATTTGATTAAAACTAGTTTGCAGTCCTTTTTGTCGAGGTTTCGGACGACCAGGTCTAAATGGGCCTTTCAATGGACCCGTTAGAATTTTAACTGAGTAAAAAGTACAGAAATTGAGGTTTTGCAGTATAAATGTGTTGAAAAGCTCCTAATCAATTATTTGAACTCCTAATATTTGAATAAAACATTTTTGCGGTCCTTTTTGTAGAGGTTTCGAACGAGCGGGTCTAAATGGGCCTTTCAATGGACCCGTTGAAATTTTAATTGAGTAAAAAGTATAAAATTGAGGTTTTGCAATATAATTGTGTTGAAAAGCTCCTAATCAATTACATAAACTCATAAAATTTGATTAAAACCTTTTTTGCAGTCCTTTTTGATACGTTTCGGACGAGCAGGTCTAAATGAGCCTTACAATGGACCTGTTGGAATTTTAACTGAGTAAAAAGTACAGAAATTTAGCTTTTGCAATATAATTGTGTTAAAAAGCTCCTAATCAATTATTTGAACTCCCAATATTTGATTAAAACTTGTTTTGCGGTCCTTTTTTGTAGAGGTTTCGGACGAGCAGGTCTAAATGGGCCTTTCAATGGACCCGTTGGAATTAAATTGAGTAAAAAGTACAAAAATTGAGGTTTTGCAATATAAGTGTGTTGAAAAGCTCCTAATCAATTACATGAACTCCTAAAATTTGATTAAAACTTATTTTACAGTCCTTTGTGTAGAGGTTTCGGACGAGCGGGTCGAAATGGGCCTTTCAATGGACCCGTTGGTATTGTAACTAAGTAAAAAGTACAGAAATTGAGGTTTCGCAATATAATTGTGTTGAAAAGCTCCTAATCAATTATTTGAACTCCTAATATTTGAATAAAACATTTTTGCGGTCCTTTTTGTAGAGGTTTCGGAGGAGCAGGTCTAAATGGGCCTTTCAATGGACCCGTTGGAATTTTAACTTAGTAAAAAGTACAACAATTGAGGTTTTGCAATATAATTGTTTTGAAAAGCTCCTAATCAATTATTTTAACTCCTAATATTTGAATAAAACATTTTTGCGAACCTTTTTGTAGAGGTTTCAGACGAGCAGGTCTAAATGGGCCTTTCAATGGGCCCGTTTGAATTTTAACTGAGTAAAAAGTATAAAATTGAGGTTTTGCAATATAATTGTGATGAAAAGCTCCTAATAAATTATTTGAACTCCTAAAATTTGATTAAAACTATTTTGCAGTCCTTTTTGTCGAGGTTTCGGACGAGCAGGTCTAAATGGGCCTTTCAATGGACCCGTTGGAATTTTAACTGAGTAAAAAGTACAGAAATTTAGCTTTTGCAATATAATTGTGTTGAAAAGCTCCTAATCAATTATTTGAACTCCCAAAATTTGATTAAAACTTGTTTTGCGGTCCTTTTTTGTAGAGGTTTCGGACGAGCATGTCTAAATGGGCCTTTCAATGGACCCGTTGGAATTAAATTGAGTAAAAAGTACAAAAATTGAGGTTTTGCAATATAATTGTGTTGAAAAGCTCCTAATCAATTACATGAACTCCTAAAATTTGATTAAAACTTATTTTACAGTCCTTTGTGTAGAGGTTTCGGACGAGCGGGTCGAAATGGGCCTTTCAATGGACCCGTTGGTATTTTAACTAAGTAAAAAGTACATAAATTGAGGTTTCGCAATATAATTGTGTTGAAAAGCTCCTAATCAATTTTTTGAACTCCTAATATTTGAATAAAACATTTTTGCGGTCCTTTTTGTAGAGGTTTCGGACGAGCAGGTCTAAATGGGCCTTTCAATGGACCCGTTGGAATTTTAACTTAGTAAAAAGTACAACAATTGAGGTTTTGCAATATAATTGTTTTGAAAAGCTCCTAATCAATTATTTTAACTCCTAATATTTGAATAAAACATTTTTGCGAACCTTTTTGTAGAGGTTTCAGACGAGCAGGTCTAAATGGGCCTTTCAATGGGCCCGTTTGAATTTTAACTGAGTAAAAAGTATAAAATTGAGGTTTTGCAATATAATTGTGATGAAAAGCTCCTAATAAATTATTTGAACTCCTAAAATTTGATTAAAACTATTTTGCAGTCCTTTTTGTCGAGGTTTCGGACGAGCAGGTCTAAATGGGCCTTTCAATGGACCCGTTGGAATTTTAACTGAGTAAAAAGTACAGAAATTTAGCTTTTGCAATATAATTGTGTTGAAAAGCTCCTAATCAATTATTTGAACTCCTAAAATTTGATTAAAACTTGTTTTGCGATCCTTTTTTGTAGAGGATTCATACGAGCAGGTCTAAATGGGCCTTTCAATGGACCAGTTGGAATTAAATTGAGTAAAAAGTACAAAAATTGAGGTTTTGCAATATAATTGTGTTGAGAAGCTCCTAATCAATTACATGAACTCTTAAAATTTGATTAAAACTTATTTTGCAGTCCTTTTTGTAGAGGTTTCAGACGAGCGGGTCGAAATGGGCCTTTCAATGGACCCGTTGGTATTTTAACTGAGTAAAAAATACAGAAATTGAGGTTTCGCAATATAATTGTGTTGAAAAGCTCCTAATCAGTTATTTGAACTCCTAATATTTGAATAAAACATTTTTGCGGTCCTTTTTGTAGAGGTTTCGGACGAGCAGGTCTAAATGGGCCTTTCAATGGACCCATTGGAATTTTAACTGAGTAAAAAGTACATCAATTGAGGTTTTGCAATATAATTGTGTTGAAAAGCTCCCAATAAATTATTTTAACTCCTAATATTTGAATAAAACATTTTTGCGAACCTTTTTGTAGAGGTTTCGGACGAGCAGGTCTAAATGGGCCTTTCAATGGGCCCGTTTGAATTTTAACTGAGTAAAAAGTATAAAATTGAGGTTTTGCAATATAATTGTGTTGAAAAGCTCCTAATAAATTATTTGAACTCCTAAAATTTGATTAAAACTAGTTTGCAGTCCTTTTTGTCGAGGTTTCGGACGACCAGGTCTAAATGGGCCTTTCAATGGACCCGTTAGAATTTTAACTGAGTAAAAAGTACAGAAATTGAGGTTTTGCAGTATAAATATGTTGAAAAGCTCCTAATCAATTATTTGAACTCCTAATATTTGAATAAAACATTTTTGCGGTCCTTTTTGTAGAGGTTTCGGACGAGCGGGTCTAAATGGGCCTTTCAATGGACCCGTTGAAATTTTAATTGAGTAAAAAGTATAAAATTGAGGTTTTGCAATATAATTGTGCTGAAAAGCTCCTACTCAATTACATAAACTCATAAAATTTGATTAAAACCTTTTTTGCAGTCCTTTTTGATACGTTTCGGACGAGCAGGTCTAAATGGGCCTTACAATGGACCCGTTGGAATTTTAACTGAGTAAAAAGTACAGAAATTTAGCTTTTGCAATATAATTGTGTTGAAAAGCTCCTAATCAATTATTTGAACTCCTAAAATTTGATTAAAACTTGTTTTGCGATCCTTTTTTGTAGAGGATTCATACGAGCAGGTCTAAATGGGCCTTTCAATGGACCAGTTGGAATTAAATTGAGTAAAAAGTACAAAAATTGAGGTTTTGCAATATAATTGTGTTGAAAAGCTCCTAATCAATTACATGAACTCTTAAAATTTGATTAAAACTTATTTTGCAGTCCTTTTTGTAGAGGTTTCAGACGAGCGGGTCGAAATGGGCCTTTCAATGGACCCGTTGGTATTTTAACTGAGTAAAAAATACAGAAATTGAGGTTTCGCAATATAATTGTGTTGAAAAGCTCCTAATCAGTTATTTGAACTCCTAATATTTGAATAAAACATTTTTGCGGTCCTTTTTGTAGAGGTTTCGGACGAGCAGGTCTAAATGGGCCTTTCAATGGACCCATTGGAATTTTAACTGAGTAAAAAGTACATCAATTGAGGTTTTGCAATATAATTGTGTTGAAAAGCTCCCAATAAATTATTTTAACTCCTAATATTTGAATAAAACATTTTTGCGAACCTTTTTGTAGAGGTTTCGGACGAGCAGGTCTAAATGGGCCTTTCAATGGGCCCGTTTGAATTTTAACTGAGTAAAAAGTATAAAATTGAGGTTTTGCAATATAATTGTGTTGAAAAGCTCCTAATAAATTATTTGAACTCCTAAAATTTGATTAAAACTAGTTTGCAGTCCTTTTTGTCGAGGTTTCGGACGACCAGGTCTAAATGGGCCTTTCAATGGACCCGTTAGAATTTTAACTGAGTAAAAAGTACAGAAATTGAGGTTTTGCAGTATAAATATGTTGAAAAGCTCCTAATCAATTATTTGAACTCCTAATATTTGAATAAAACATTTTTGCGGTCCTTTTTGTAGAGGTTTCGGACGAGCGGGTCTAAATGGGCCTTTCAATGGACCCGTTGAAATTTTAATTGAGTAAAAAGTATAAAATTGAGGTTTTGCAATATAATTGTGCTGAAAAGCTCCTACTCAATTACATAAACTCATAAAATTTGATTAAAACCTTTTTTGCAGTCCTTTTTGATACGTTTCGGACGAGCAGGTCTAAATGGGCCTTACAATGGACCCGTTGGAATTTTAACTGAGTAAAAAGTACAGAAATTTAGCTTTTGCAATATAATTATGTTGAAAAGCTCCTAATCAATTATTTGAACTCCTAATATTTGAATAAAACATTTTTGCGGTCCTTTTTGTAGAGGTTTCGGACGAGCGGGTCTAAATGGGCCTTTCAATGGACCCGTTGAAACTTTAATTGAGTGAAAAGTATAAAATTGAGGTTTTGCATTATAATTGTGTTGAAAAGCACCTAATCAATTACATAAACTCATAAAATTTGATTAAAACCTTTTTGCAGTCCTTTTTGATACGTTTCGGACGAGCAGGTCTAAATGGGCCTTACAATGGACCCGTTGGAATTTTAACTGAGTAAAAAGTACAGAAATTTAGCTTTTGCAATATAATTGTGTTGAAAAGCTCCTAATCAATTATTTGAACTCCTAAAATTTGATTAAAACTTGTTTTGTGGTCCTTTTTTGTAGAGGTTTCGGACGAGCAGGTCTAAATGGGCCTTTCAATGGACCCGTTGGAATTAAATTGAGTAAAAAGTACAAAATTTGAGGTTTTGCAATATAATTGTGTTGAAAAGCTCCTAATCAATTACATGAACTCCTAAAATTTGATTAAAACTTATTTTGCAGTCCTTTTTGTAGAGGTTTCGGACGAGCGGGTCGAAATGGGCCTTTCAATGGACCCGTTGGTATTTTAACTGAGTAAAAAGTACAGAAATTGAGGTTTCGCAATATAATTGTGTTGAAAAGCTCCAAATCAATTATTTGAACTCCTAATATATGAAGAAAACATTTTTGCGGTCCTTTTTGTAGAGGTTTCGGACGAGCAGGTCTAAATGGGCCTTTCAATGGACCCATTGGAATTTTAACTGAGTAAAAAGTACATCAATTGAGGTTTTGCAATATAATTGTGTTGAAAAGCTCCCAATCAATTATTTTAACTCCTAATATTTGAATAAAACATTTTTGCGAACCTTTTTGTAGAGGTTTCGGACGAGCAGGTGTAAAGGGGCCTTTCAATGGGCCCGTTTGAATTTTAACTGAGTAAAAAGTATAAAATTGAGGTTTTGCAATATAATTGTGTTGAAAAGCTCCTAATAAATTATTTGAACTCCTAAAATTTGATTAAAACTATTTTGCAGTCCTTTTTGTCGAGGTTTCGGACGAGCAGGTCTAAATGGGCCTTTCAATGGACCCGTTAGAATTTTAACTGAGTAAAAAGTACAGAAATTGAGGTTTTGCAGTATAAATGTGTTGAAAAGCTCCTAATCAATTATTTGAACTCCTAATATTTGAATAAAACATTTTTGCGGTCCTTTTTGTAGAGGTTTCGAACGAGCGGGTCTAAATGGGCCTTTCAATGGACCCGTTGAAATTTTAATTGAGTAAAAAGTATAAAATTGAGGTTTTGCAATATAATTGTGTTGAAAAGCTCCTAATCAATTACATAAACTCATAAAATTTGATTAAAACCTTTTTTGCAGTCCTTTTTGATACGTTTCGGACGAGCAGGTCTAAATGAGCCTTACAATGGACCTGTTGGAATTTTAACTGAGTAAAAAGTACAGAAATTTAGCTTTTGCAATATAATTGTGTTAAAAAGCTCCTAATCAATTATTTGAACTCCCAAAATTTGATTAAAACTTGTTTTGCGGTCCTTTTTTGTAGAGGTTTCGGACGAGCAGGTCTAAATGGGCCTTTCAATGGACCCGTTGGAATTAAATTGAGTAAAAAGTACAAAAATTGAGGTTTTGCAATATAATTGTGTTGAAAAGCTCCTAATCAATTACATGAACTCCTAAAATTTGATTAAAACTTATTTTACAGTCCTTTGTGTAGAGGTTTCGGACGAGCGGGTCGAAATGGGCCTTTCAATGGACCCGTTGGTATTGTAACTAAGTAAAAAGTACAGAAATTGAGGTTTCGCAATATAATTGTGTTGAAAAGCTCCTAATCAATTATTTGAACTCCTAATATTTGAATAAAACATTTTTGCGGTCCTTTTTGTAGAGGTTTCGGAGGAGCAGGTCTAAATGGGCCTTTCAATGGACCCGTTGGAATTTTAACTTAGTAAAAAGTACAACAATTGAGGTTTTGCAATATAATTGTTTTGAAAAGCTCCTAATCAATTATTTTAACTCCTAATATTTGACTAAAACATTTTTGCGAACCTTTTTGTAGAGGTTTCAGACGAGCAGGTCTAAATGGGCCTTTCAATGGGCCCGTTTGAATTTTAACTGAGTAAAAAGTATAAAATTGAGGTTTTGCAATATAATTGTGATGAAAAGCTCCTAATAAATTATTTGAACTCCTAAAATTTGATTAAAACTATTTTGCAGTCCTTTTTGTCGAGGTTTCGGACGAGCAGGTCTAAATGGGCATTTTAATGGACCCGTTAGAATTTTAACTGAGTAAAAAGTATAGAAATTGAGGTTTTGCGGTATAAATGTGTTGAAAAGCTCCTAATCAATTATTTGAACTCCTAATATTTGAATAAAACATTTTTGCGGTCCTTTTTGTAGAGGTTTCGGACGAGCGGGTCTAAATGGGCCTTTCAATGGACCCGTTGAAATTTTAACTAAGTAAAAAGTATAAAATTGAGGTTTTGCAATATAATTGTGTTGAAAAGCTCCTTATCAATTACATAAACTCCTAAAATTTGATTAAAACCTTTTTTGCAGTCCTTTTTGATACGTTTCAGTCGAGCAGGTCTAAATTGGCCTTACAATGGACCCGTTGGAATTTTTTTTTTTTGAAAAAAATGCCTCATTAAAAACCCCTACTATTGTCCTTCAAGCAAAGCTAGAGGACCCTAAAAAGGGGAAAAGAGTGCCCAAATATTATTAATCAATAAATATTTGTTACAAGATGATTGATACAATGGGGAATATCCGATTCAAAAGACGTAGAAGTCATAGAATTCAAAGAAAAAGAAGCCAACGTATGGGCTATAACATTTGCCTCTCGGCGTACAAAGGAAATGGAAGTAAAGTCGAAATCATGAAGAGCAGCTTGTATCTGAAGAATAATTGGTCCCATAGTAGATAGGTCCTGAGCAGGATTGTTGATCCTGTTCGCAAGAGAAGCGCAGTCCGTTTCGATCATGATACGCTTCCATCCATGAGAACGGGCAAAGGTGAGACCAGCAAGGATGCTTTCTCCCTCACTGGTGATAGCGTCCTGGAGGCTACCGAGAGGGAAAGCGAGACCACCCACGACAGCTCCGGCAGGGTCACGAGCAACAACGCCGACAGCTGCTGCACGAGTTGAAGGGTTAAAAGCGCCATCTACATTTATTTTGATAAAATTAGATGGAGGAGAACATGAGGGATTAGTAATAATGGATGGAGATGGATCCGATGAGATTACGAATTTACAAAATTCGTCATGTAGGCTAATTGAATTGACTGCAATTAACCATGAGGGTTGTAGATGGTGGTTGTGAGCCCAATCATTACGTCTGTTCCAAATATTCCATAACACTGTCAGAAAGAGGCCAAATTTATCAGGGGAAATTGTAGAGGCTGCTTCCTCTAACCATTGAAATGGTGAAGGAGCTATACTCTTATAGAGAGAGGTAGGAATACCACTAATTTGAAGGGCTTCAGTAGCCCCAGGACAATCACGAAGCGCATGAAGAATTGTTTCCGAGTGATTACCACAGATAGAGCATAACCCCGAACTAGGGGAGAAAGCTAGCATTTTAGAGCCAACGGGTAGAGCATCAGATGCCATACGCCATCCAAAAGTTTTGACTTTGGGTAAAGCTTTTATTTTAGATAAAAATTTCCATAACCGAGTAGGCGACGAAGGTTGGGAAAAGGAGCGTTGTAAGAAAATATATCCAGAGCGAACTGAATAGATACCTGAATCATTGGGGGACCATAAAATTGAATCCCGATGATCATTTATGATGGGGATACGAAGAATGGCATCCGCATCAATTGGATTGAAATAATTGTTCAATTTTACTGTATCCCAGGCAGTTTGATTGCGGATCATGAAATCCCGACATCGGATGTGGAATTCATCTGAGATTTCATAATCCCCAGTTAGCTCAATCGGGGAAGACCCACCCCATATATCTTTGTGTATTCTGATATTACTATTTATACCAGGGCGATGAAGAAAGCCAGGGAAAATGTAACCCCCTTAACCCGGTCTAGACGGATGACCCGAATTAAGAAAGTCACACGGGGAAAACCAAAGTCAACCCGAAAGTCAACTTTGATTAACGACCCTTTTTTTTTCTTTTTAATCTTATCTAGATGCACATTAACCCTAATTGTGATCACACAAACAACATACTCAAAGATCACAAACATCAGAGATCAAACAGGGACCCAATTGAACAAATTACAACTTTAGGGACCAAATTGTAATTTCTGATAAATTAAAGGACTTAACCCAAATTAATCTTACCAGCTTGAAATTAGTCAGGTTTCATGCTTCTCTGTGAAATTTCAGCTCAAAAGGACTTCTCAAACTCATACAATTGCACAAACAAGATTCAGGACCAAAACGCAAACATTTCAAAACATATAACTGCCCATGTCAGCCCCCAACGGTCGACCGTTCCGAAACAGGTTGACCCTGTTCCGAAACACGGGCCGTTCCGATACCAGTTCCGCAACGGGGGTCTGGCAGAGACCAAACCGTTTCGAAACGATGCACCCCGTTTCGGACCCCTGGGTTCATTCCAGGCACCCGTTCCGAAACGGTGCTCACTGTTCCGAAACGCCTGCTCAGATTTCAGCAAACTAGCATACCAAAACATGCAATTGATCACTCAAACATGCTCCAAATGCTACCAGACTTTACCAGCATGCAATTCAACATATATAGGACATATTTGCATCATCAATTCATCAAAACAACATCACAAGCAAAAAGCCCCAATTCTATAGGCATGCTTCCTACACAAGCTAGCTATTCAAGCGTTAACTTTAAAAACAAGCATATAAGGATCCAATCCAAAAACCAGCATTCAAATCAACATTCAACATACTTAGGGAGTTCCAAACACCTCCCAAAACATACACATTGGTCCCCCATTGCCAAATCAACCAAAAGCTAAAATGTTTAACAAAAACCTTCCATACATTGAGCTCTACTTGTACTTGAACTCTTGCCCTTCTTGCTGCCCTTCAAGACACTCTAGTGCTCTGCATTATTGAATTAAGAAAACGAGAGAGCGTAAGCAAAAGCTTAGTGAGGAGTGCTCTTTAAAACCATTCAATAATGCAATTAAAAACATTTACAAAATCATGCTTATAATCAACCTTTGCACATGCTCAAAAGCATATTTAAAACAAGCAATCTCATGCTTCAACATAATCATTAAAACAAGCATCTCATGCTTCACAACATTCTTAACATGTCATATTGGCTCAAGTGATACATTTCATTTATTAAACAAGTTCAACAACTTTCCCAAGGACTTTTAAACACCTTGGCCCCAAGGACTTTTAAACACCTTGGCCATGGACTTTTAAACACCATGAATAAGGACCACACAAGGACTTTTAACCACCTTTGTGTCCAATGCTTGAATCACCCCAAGGACTTTTAAACACCTTGGCCCCATGGACTTTTAACCACCATGGAAAGGAGCACCTAAGGACTTTTAACCACCTTAGTGTCCACAACAAGAACCATCCAAGGACTTTTAACCACCTTGATGTTCTTAAGTAACAAGGCTCACTCAAGGACTTTTAACCACCTTAGTGACCTTAACATTTTCAAAACATCACTTGCCAATATACATCTTTTACATCATATAATCCACTGTTTTAAAGCATTAAACTAAGCCATTTTCATCATGCATTTCAAAGCATCAAACCACATTATTTCAATGTATAAAATCAAGGAACTCCTACCTAGAGTTACCTTCAACATATGGCTTAAAACATCAGCAAATACCATGCTAAAACATGCTTTCAAAACAGTAATTAAAACATGCAAATCATCATTTTGCATCACATCAAAATCATGGCCACCACTAGAGAGAAAATCTGAAACTTACACTTGAGCTTAGCAAAGTTGTTTAGACTTAGACTAAGCCCCCAAAACCTTGGTTTCAAAGCCGAAAACCATTTTCACTCACCGATTTCCACTTTGCTTCAAGCCAAAGCACCAAATCAAGCCTCCGGATCAACAACTCTTGGATCCAAGGATGCCTCCCCTGTTTCAACACATCAAAGCAGAGGATTAATGCATCATCATGCATTAATTGCTTCAATGAAAGCACCTAAACTCGCTGCTCTCACACAACCTCCATTTTCGGCCACCAAACACAACTGAAAATGCATCCAAAACACTTCTAAACAAAGCCCAGCCATAAACCAGCAAAACCACACTTCCATTAACATCATTAAACATCTAAAAACAACCTACTAACAACCTTATACCTCCAGCAACATCAGATCCACAAGATCACCACAAAAACTACCTTGAAACACAAGCTAAACTTAGGAAACTCAACCTATCCGAGATTGCATCAATCAAAACTCATTTCCTTATCAATTTAGAGATCATTTAACATCAAAAACACCTCTCAAAACACAGATTACTCAGATCTAACGAAAATCATCAAAAATCATCAAAATCTTGCATAATAAGCCAAGATCCATTTCAACACTTTAAAACCTTTAATTAATCATCAATTTAGGATTGAAAACTTAGGAATTTCAGTAAAGAACTTGAAGTTCAGAGGAGAAGGACGTTCTTACCTCCAAACTTGAGTTTCTCCTCTTTTTGGAATCAAAATCCTTGTTGAAACAAGTAGCAATTGAAGAGGTTTTGAAGATACAATGATTAGGAATCAAATGAGAGTTGAAAGGAGGAATTTAGGTGAGAAAATCAGAATCAAATCTCTGGAAATGGAGTGTTTGGGTTGAGAGAAAAAGAGAGAAAGAAAATAGAGAAGTTAGTTGAGAAAATAGCCAAATGAGTTTTTCCCTCCATTATGATATCTTTAAAATCAGAATTATAACTCAAAATATCTTAGAAAAAATCTGGAGAAACTCCCTTTGGGTAAATAGCTCCTTAAAGATTCAAAGTTTCAACCCTTTATAAAACAGCCACCAAACTTGCGAAAATTACATTTTGGTCACTAGCCAAAATGTCACCCATCCAAAACTCATTTTCCAAAATTGATTTCACAGTTCACTTAATTATATTAAAAGATGATTTTAGAACATTTCTCCATATTTTTAATGCAACCCGAACTAGGCTTTCCTAATTTAACCTCTTACAATTCGAACAGCACTTTGACCAACCGGTCAACGCCCAAGACTTCTAAGCCCAAAACCGGGGCGTTACAACTCTCCCCCCTTAAGAAATTTCGTCCTCGAAATTTACCTGAAGGAAAGAGATAAGGAAACTGCTTCAGCATGTCTTCCTTCCGCTCCCACGTGGCTTCCTCAACACCGCGATGCTTCCACAGCACCTTCACCAACTCAATGGTCTTGCCACGAAGAACCTTACTATCTGAATCCAGAACCTTCACCGGTTCCTCATCATAGGTCAAATCCGGATTCAATTCCACTTCCTCCACAGGCATCACATGCGAAGGATCAGATCTATACTTCCTGAGCATAGAAACATGGAACACATCATGAATCTTCTCCAGCTCCTGAGGTAACCTCAACCGATACGCAACAGGACCCACACACTCAACAACCTCATACGGTCCAATGTATCTAGGGCTCAACTTACCCTTCCGACCAAACCTCATCACCTTCTTCCAAGGCGAAACCTTCAAGAACACACGATCACCCACCGCAAACTCTATCTCCTTACGCTTCAAATCCGCGTAAGATTTCTGCCGGTCAGAAGCAGCCTTCAACCGCTCACAAATGAGCTTCACCTTCTCGGTGGTCCCTTTCAACAAAGCCGGCATCGAAACCAACTTTTGACCAGTTTCAGCCCAACAAAGAGGAGTCCTACACTTCCTCCCATACAGAGCCTCATAAGGTGCCATCTGTATACTCGCCTGATAACTATTGTTATAAGCGAACTCAACCAAAGGCAGATGCTTCTCCCAAGAACCTTGAAACTCTATCACGCAGCATCTCAACATATCCTCCAAAATCTGAATAACTCGCTCAGACTGACCATCCGACTGAGGATGATAGGATGTACTGAAATGCAGCCTTGTACCCAAAGCTTGATGCAAACACTGCCAGAAACGCGATGTGAACCTCGGATCCCTTTCCGACACGATCGACTTAGGCACACCATGCAGCCTCACAATCTCAGCAATGTACAGCTCTGCCAGCTTATCCAAAGAGAACGTAGTACGCACAGGCAAGAAATGCGCACACTTCGTCAGGCGATCCACAATCACCCAAACAGAATTCTTCTTCGATGGTGACAAAGGTAACCCAGATACAAAATCCATGGTAACCCTCTCCCACTTCCATTCAGGGATTTTCAACGGTTGCAACAAACCAGAAGGAACCTGATGTTCAGCCTTAACTCGCTGACACACCAAACACTTGCTCACAAACTCTGCAACATCCTTCTTCAAACCTACCCAATAGTACTCATCACGAAGATCACGATACATCTTAGTACTACCAGGGTGCATAGCAAAAGGACTACTATGACCTTCAGTCAGAATAGCACGCCTCAACTCAACATCAGCAGGCACTACTATTCGACTCCCAAAACACAACACTCCATCTTCATTAAAATAGAAATCCGAAGGTCTACCCTCCGCGATATCCTGAACATGAGACACCAAGGAATCATCCAACAACTGCTTATCCTTGATCAACTGAACCAACGATGGTTTCACCTGCAACTCAGCAACAAGACCACCATCCCGCGATATACTCAAGCTAGCAAACATAGCTCTCAGCTCAACAGCTACCTTCCTACTCAAGGCATCCGCAACAACATTAGCCTTTCCAGGATGATACTCAATCGTCAGATCATAATCCTTGAGCAACTCCAACCAACGCCGCTGCCTAAGATTCAACTCCTTCTGAGACATCAGATACCTCAAACTCTTGTGATCCGTGTACACCGTACACTTCTCACCATACAGATAATGCCTCCAGATCTTCAGAGCAAAAACCACTGCTGCCAGCTCAATGTCATGCGTAGGATAATTGCGCTCATGCACCTTCAACTGCCGCGACGCATAAGCCACAACCTTACCCTCTTGCATCAGCACACACCCCAAACCAACATAGGATGCATCACTGTAGACCACAAACTCTTTCCCTGATTCAGGCTGAATCAAGATAGGAGCTTGAGTCAAAGCCACCTTCAGCTTCTCAAAAGCCTGCTGTCTCGCTTCTGTCCACTCATACTTAACATCTTTCTGCAACAACTTCGTCAAAGGAGCAGCAATCTTGGAAAAACCATCCACAAACCTTCGGTAGTATCCTGCCAAACCAAGGAAACTACGGACCTCCTGAACAGACTTAGGAACCTTCCAATTCATCACCGCTTCAATCTTCTGAGGATCAACACGAATCCCTTCAGCTGAGACCACATGCCCAAGAAACACCACTTCCCTAAGCCAAAACTCACACTTGCTCAGCTTAGCATAAAGCTGATTCTCCAACAAAGCTTGCAGCACAATCCTCAAATGCTCTTCGTGCTCTTCCTCAGTACGCGAGTACACGAGGATATCATCAATGAACACCACAACGAACTTGTCCAGGTATTCATGAAACACACGATTCATCATGTCCATGAAAGCAGCAGGAGCATTTGTCAACCCAAACGGCATCACAAGGAACTCATAATGCCCATACCTTGTCCTGAAAGCTGTCTTAGGCACATCCACATCCTTCACCTTCAACTGATAATACCCTGACCTCAAGTCAATCTTAGAGAACACAGCAGCTCCCCGAAATTGATCAAAGAGATCATCAATCCTCGGCAAAGGATACCGATTCTTGATAGTCAACTTGTTCAACTGACGGTAATCAATACACATCCTCATCGTGCCATCTTTCTTCTTCACAAACAAGACATGAGCACCCCAAGGCGACACACTCGGCCGGATGAAACCACGATCAAGCAGCTCTTGCAACTGCGTCTTCAGCTCCTTCAGCTCCTTAGGTGCCATTCTATAGGGAGTAATGGACACAGGAGTTGTATTCTCATACAGCTCAATTCCAAACTCCACCTCGCGATTAGGGGGTAAACCAGGCAACTCCTCAGGAAAAACATCAGGAAACTCCTTCACAACCCTGATATCCTGCACCCTCAACTCCTTAGAACAAGGATTCATCACAAAAGCCAGATAAGCTTCACAGCCCTGCCTCAGCATCCTGCTCGCCTCCAAGGTAGAAACAACATTGGCAAGAAACTTCACATTCTCACCAACCACCACCACTTCATAATCATCCGCAAGCTTAAGCGAAACCCGCTTATTCTCACAATCCACAACAGCACGATGCTCAGCAAGCCAATCCATACCAAGGATCACATCAAAACCATAAAAGGGCAACTCCATAAGATCAACATGAAAGACATGCTCTTGAACAACCAAAGGACACCTTCTATAAAGCTTACGAGTCACAACAGTTTCACCAAAAGAACTAGTGACACGAACACCAACATCCAAAGACTCAACAGGCAACCCAAGCAATTCAGCATGCTCACGCAAAATGTATGAATGCGTAGATCCAGAATCAATCAAAGAAAGCAATGACAAGGATTGCAAAGTAAAGGTACCTGCAATCACATCTGCATCATTCCTTCCCTCGCGCTGAGCATACACCCTCGCCTGGCCTCCACCCTCAGGCTGAATAGCCACAACATGGGCTACTCCACGACCACCTTCCTCACGTCTCTGGAAATTACCACGGCCGCGCCCACGACCTCTCTGCGGTGCAGCAACAACAGGAGCACGCTCTTGGCCACCAGCCATCCTCGGACAATCTCGCCTCAAGTGGTCAGTAGAACCACAATTCCAGCATTCATAACCAGCTGCCGCAACAGGAGCTTGCACCTCCCTCACAGCACGAGGACAGTCACGCTTCAAGTGACCACGTGAACCGCAGATCCAACAAGCACTAGGGTCAGCTCTAGCATTGCCACCCCTAGCAGGTGCACCTCCACCTCTCTTAGCTGAGGACTGAAACCTCTGATCGCGTCCCCTCTTATTCCGTCCACCTCCGGAACTATACTCAGCAGCTCTCTTCCCAGAACTTGCTCCAGCACCCTTCGCAGACAAACTCAGATTCATCTCAATGTCCTTTTCCCGGCCCACTAACACATCAAAATCATCATACTCAGTGGCCATCACATACATCTTTACCTCCGTTATGAGACCATAACGAAACCTCTCGCACCTCTCTCGCTCATCAAGAATCAGCTCCGGTGCATACTGACTGAGTCGCACAAACTGCACCTCATACTCAGCCACACTCATGCTCCCTTGGGTCAGAGTCATGAATTCACGCTTTTTCTCATCCAGATATCTCACTCCCAGATATCTCCTCTTGAACGCATTCTGAAATAATGTCCAAGTGATGTCAGCTTCAGCCATTCCAGAGGTTGTGGTCGTCCACCACGTATAAGCATCGCCTTGCAGCAAAGACACAACACATCCCAACTTTTGCACATCAGTGTAGCTCATCAGTCCCACCAAGACTGCGCAGACGCTCTAAGGGTAGTCTAACACCAGCATCTCCCTGATGCCCAGCTCCTTGAGCTCCAGCTACTGCTGCTCGAAAAGCACCCGCAATAGCTTGCACCAGCACCGACATATCAGGCATAGCATGCCCCTGACCAACCTCAGGTCCTGCAGCTCTAGCACCAGCTGCTTCAGCTCCAGCTCTCCCTCCCTCAGCACCACCACCACCAGGCGGAGGAGGAGGTAACACAGCACTACCCGCATTCTCATCATTCCCATCCGGGGTCGTAGCTCTCACGCTACTCCTTAACTCTCTACGTGGTGCCATACTTTTACCATGCATAACAATACAAATAAAACAAAGTCAGGACCAGCAAGGTAAGCAATTTCAAGTATTCAAGCTCAATCTCTTTCAAAATCAACATCATTTCTTTAGCTTTTGTTTGGCAATGGGTACCCTCATCATGCATCATCACAGCATACATCTCAAAAGCATCAACATCTCAAACCACTGAACATGCTTTCATACAACAAGCATACAAGCCAAACATACTTCAATCATGCATACAAACATTCCCAATTACTCGAGAACTCAGCTCTGATACCACCAAATGTAACCCCCTTAACCCGGTCTAGACGGATGACCCGAATTAAGAAAGTCACACGGGGAAAACCAAAGTCAACCCGAAAGTCAACTTTGATTAACGACCCTTTTTTTTTCTTTTTAATCTTATCTAGATGCACATTAACCCTAATTGTGATCACACAAACAACATACTCAAAGATCACAAACATCAGAGATCAAACAGGGACCCAATTGAACAAATTACAACTTTAGGGACCAAATTGTAATTTCTGATAAATTAAAGAACTTAACCCAAATTAATCTTACCAGCTTGAAATTAGTCAGGTTTCATGCTTCTCTGTGAAATTTCAGCTCAAAAGGACTTCTCAAACTCATACAATTGCACAAACAAGATTCAGGACCAAAACGCAAACATTTCAAAACATATAACTGCCCATGTCAGCCCCCAACGGTCGACCGTTCCGAAACAGGTTGACCCTGTTCCGAAACACGGGCCGTTCCGATACCAGATCCACAACGGGGGTCTGGCAGAGACCAAACCGTTTCGAAACGATGCACCCCGTTTCGGACCCCTGGGTTCATTCCAAGCACCCGTTCCGAAACGGTGCTCACTGTTCCGAAACGCCTGCTCAGATTTCAGCAAACTAGCATACCAAAACATGCAATTGATCACTCAAACATGCTCCAAATGCTACCAGACTTTACCAGCATGCAATTCAACATATATAGGACATATTTGCATCATCAATTCATCAAAACAACATCACAAGCAAAAAGCCCCAATTCTATAGGCATGCTTCCTACACAAGCTAGCTATTCAAGCGTTAACTTTAAAAACAAGCATATAAGGATCCAATCCAAAAACCAGCATTCAAATCAACATTCAACATACTTAGGGAGTTCCAAACACCTCCCAAAACATACACATTGGTCCCCCATTGCCAAATCAACCAAAAGCTAAAATGTTTAACAAAAACCTTCCATACATTGAGCTCTACTTGTACTTGAACTCTTGCCCTTCTTGCTGCCCTTCAAGACACTCTAGTGCTTTGCATTATTGAATTAAGAAAACGAGAGAGCGTAAGCAAAAGCTTAGTGAGGAGTGCTCTTTAAAGCCATTCAATAATGCAATTAAAAACATTTACAAAATCATGCTTATAATCAACCTTTGCACATGCTCAAAAGCATATTTAAAACAAGCAATCTCATGCTTCAACATAATCATTAAAACAAGCATCTCATGCTTCACAACATTCTTAACATGTCATATTGGCTCAAGTGATACATTTCATTTATTAAACAAGTTCAACAACTTTCCCAAGGACTTTTAAACACCTTGGCCCCAAGGACTTTTAAACACCTTGGCCATGGACTTTTAAACACCATGAATAAGGACCACACAAGGACTTTTAACCACCTTTGTGTCCAATGCTTGAATCACCCCAAGGACTTTTAAACACCTTGGCCCCAAGGACTTTTAAACACCTTGGCCCCATGGACTTTTAACCACCATAGAAAGGAGCACCTAAGGACTTTTAACCACCTTAGTGTCCACAACAAGAACCATCCAAGGACTTTTAACCACCTTGATGTTCTTAAGTAACAAGGCTCACTCAAGGACTTTTAACCACCTTAGTGACCTTAACATTTTCAAAACATCACTTGCCAATATACATCTTTTACATCATGTAATCCACTGTTTTAAAGCATTAAACCAAGCCATTTTCATCATGCATTTCAAAGCATCAAACCACATTATTTCAATGTATAAAATCAAGGAACTCCTACCTAGAGTTACCTTCAACATATGGCTTAAAACATCAGCAAATACCATGCTAAAACATGCTTTCAAAACAGTAATTAAAACATGCAAATCATCATTTTGCATCACATCAAAATCATGGCCACCACTAGAGAGAAAATCCGAAACTTACACTTGAGCTTAGCAAAGTTGTTTAGACTTAGACTAAGCCCCCAAAACCTTGGTTTCAAAGCCGAAAACCATTTTCACTCACCGATTTCCACTTTGCTTCAAGCCAAAGCACCAAATCAAGCCTCCGGATCAACAACTCTTGGATCCAAGGATGCCTCCCCTGTTTCAACACATCAAAGCAGAGGATTAATGCATCATCATGCATTAATTGCTTCAATGAAAGCACCTAAACTCGCTGCTCTCACACAACCTCCATTTTCGGCCACCAAACACAACTGAAAATGCACCCAAAACACTTCTAAACAAAGCCCAGCCATAAACCAGCAAAACCACACTTCCATTAACATCATTAAACATCTAAAAACAACCTACTAACAACCTTATACCTCCAGCAACATCAGATCCACAAGATCACCACAAAAACTACCTTGAAACACAAGCTAAACTTAGGAAACTCAACCTATCCGGGATTGCATCAATCAAAACTCATTTCCTTATCCATTTAGAGATCATTTAACATCAAAAACACCTCTCAAAACACAGATTACTCAGATCTAACGAAAATCATCAAAAATCATCAAAATCTTGCATAATAAGCCAAGATCCATTTCAACACTTTAAAACCTTTAATTAATCATCAATTTAGGATTGAAAACTTAGGAATTTCAGTAAAGAACTTGAAGTTCAGAGGAGAAGGACGTTCTTACCTCCAAACTTGAGTTTCTCCTCTTTTTGGAATCAAAATCCTTGTTGAAACAAGTAGCAATTGAAGAGGTTTTGAAGATACAATGATTAGGAATCAAATGAGAGTTGAAAGGAGGAATTTAGGTGAGAAAATCAGAATCAAATCTCTGGAAATGGAGTGTTTGGGTTGAGAGAAAAAGAGAGAAAGAAAATAGAGAAGTTAGTTGAGAAAATAGCCAAATGAGTTTTTCCCTCCTTTATGATATCTTTAAAATCAGAATTATAACTCAAAATATCTTAGAAAAAATCTGGAGAAACTCCCTTTGGGTAAATAGCTCCTTAAAGATTCAAAGTTTCAACCCTTTATAAAACAGCCACCAAACTTGCGAAAATTACATTTTGGTCACTAGCCAAAATGTCACCCTTCCAAAACTCATTTTCCAAAATTGATTTCACAGTTCACTTAATTATATTAAAAGATGATTTTAGAACATTTTTCCATATTTTTAATGCAACCCGAACTAGGCTTTCCTAATTTAACCTCTTACGATTCGAACAGCACTTTGACCAACCGGTCAACGCCCAAGACTTCTAAGCCCAAAACCGGGGCGTTACAGAAAAGGCGCTGAAGGGCGTTGTATATACCTTGCCAGGCAAAGGAGCCCCTACTAGGTTTCGGTGCATCCAGGATGTTACCTGAAGGGAAATATTTGAAACGGTATATTTGTCCTAATAAGGAATCTGGTTCGCAAATTAGTTTCCAAATTTTCTTCCCCAGAAGGGCGATGTTGAAATCGTGTAGGTCTTTGAAGCCCATGCCACCAGCGGATTTTGGCAAACAAATCCAGTTCCACGGCAACATGTGCCAACCTTTTTTGTTGGATTTTCCGGTCCACCAGTATTGGCGGATTGATGTAGTCATGTCGTCAATGATATTGTGAGGTAGAAGATAGCAAGACATCACATACTGTGGGAGAGATTGTAAAACTGCTTTAATAAAAATCTCTCTACCACTAAAGGATAGAAGGTGTTTGTCCCAGCTAGAGAGTCGATCATGTACTTTATCTCGAACAAAACCTAAAGATTCAGTTTTATTTTTCCCTATGAGGAGCGGAATACCTAGGTATACTCCGGGGTTAGAAACTTCACGTACTTGTAAAATGCTATTGATTATATTTCTTGTTGCAGAAGGTGTACGTGGGTTATAAAAAATAGTTGATTTTTCAAAGTTTATTGCTTGACCAGATGCATTAGCATATACTTGGAGAGCATTTTTCAAACGGGATGCTTCCGATTGATTGGTATTTATAAATACCATACAATCATCTGCAAAAAGAAGGTGGTTAACTTTGGGGCCATGCTTACAGGCACCTAGACCTGGGAGTATATTAGTTTGTTGAGCGGCCGCTAAGTAAGCCGAGAGACCCTGAGTGCAGAATAGGAAAAGAAAAGGGGATAGAGGATCCCCCTGACGGAGACCATGTTGAGGTTGAAAAGTGGGTGAAAAGGAGTTATTAATTTTAACTGAGAAGGAGACAGTAGATATACAACGCATTATAAGATCAATCCAACCAGATGCAAAGCCCATGCGTGTCATAACATTTGCAAGGAAAGACCATTCAACTCTATCGAAAGCTTTTTCCATGTCAAGTTTGAGAGCAGCTCCTTGCGAGGATTTAGTTGCTCCAGCATTGATGTTGTGAATAATTTCATGCGCAATAAGGATATTATCAGAGATGTTGCGTCCCTGGACAAAGGCAGCTTGATTAGGGTTAATAGAGAGAGGTATAGCCTGTTTCATTCTATTTACAATTGTTTTGGCAACTATTTTATAGAGAACGGTACATAGGCTAATTGGTCTGAGTTGTTTCATGGAAGTTGGGTCCTTGACTTTGGGAATTAGCACCAGAATGGTTTTGTTAACTAAAGTCATATCTGCCTTGCCATTTAAAAGATCCATACAAAGATTAAGGACATCGTCACCAACTATGTCCCAATGTTGTCGAAAGAAACTACTAGGTAGACCATCAGCACCAGGAGCCTTCCTAGGGTCAATACCTTTAAAGGCATGTAGAATTTCTTCTCTGGTGAACGGCTTGAGAAGACTTCCATTCATTGAAGAATTAATGGAGGGGTGAATTTTGTCAAGGATAATTTCCGAAAGTTGGGGATTAGAGGTTGTAAATAGGTTTTGGAAATAATTCGAAGCGATATCCATAATATCATATTCCGAGGTGCACCAATTGGAATTGGCATCATAAAGCCCTATGATGGAATTTTTCTTATTACGATTAGAAGCTCTGGCATGGAAGAATTTGGTATTTTTGTCCCCTTGGGATAGCCAAAGTGTTCGAGATCTTTGAGCCCAATAAGCTTCTTGTTCCGTTAAGAGTTTATCTAATTTCGTTCTATAATTTAAATAAGTTTGTGTATTAGTAGCTGTTAAGGGGCGATAGAGAATTTTATTAATTTTTTTGGTAAGGAATTTAATACGTCCTGTTGTTTTAAAGCGTTGTTGGTTTTGCCAGTCATCTAAGTATGTTCCTACCGCTTTGATTTTATTGATGGCCGTTCCAGGGGTGTTAGCCCATGCCCTTTTAATAGTTTGGATGTTATCTTTATCATTAGCCCAACAATTTTCAAATCTGAAATTTTTGGGGATTTGAGATTTGGGTGTGGTAGTTGATTTATCAATTTCAAGAAGAAGAAAACAGTGGTCGGATTTTGCGACATATTCCGTATTTATTCGATGATTAGGGTAGAGATCTTTCCAAGCGTAGTTAGCTACAAAACGGTCAAGTCGTTCATGAATTACATGGGTTAACGGACCTACCTTTGTCCATGTAAACCATCCCGAGGTTGGTTTGCAATCGAAAAGGTTGTTTCGAATTAAACAGTTTCGAAAATTTTTGATTTGGGATCTAGCTCTACGTGGACCCCCTTGTTTTTCTGAATCTGTTAGAATCTCATTAAGATCTCCTCCAATAAGCCAAGGTTTATTTTTAGTAGAAGTGTATAAGGAATCAATTAATTCCCACGTTTTATATTTTTGGCTAGTTTCCGAAAATCCATGCATTCCAGTAAAAAACATAGTGATGTTATTATTCGTAATTTGAATGTGAATATAACGCAGCAAATAGGAAATTAAACTTATATTGATATCATTTGCGGCGAATAAAGAAATTCCGGAACACCCTTCCGAAGGGGGAATAGAAATAATGTCTAACATACCTAATGAAAGACATAAGCGGTTACATTCCGCATTATTTAACTTGGTTTCACATAAAAAGATAATATTAGGGTTGGTACGTTGGACATAGCTTCGAAGATGTTGAACCGTCGGGGCTTGTCCAAGGCCCTGACAGTTCCAACAGAGGATCTTCATTTTGCTCGGCGGGGCTGGGAGTCAGCCGCCGCCGGAGAGTTTTTAGAGCTGCTCATCCCAGCTTTTGGAGTAGATCCTGATTGTTTGGATTTTTTCGGCGGGAGCGATACTTGAATTGGTGAGCGGCGTTTCATGCCTCGATTAGTTTGGGTTGGTGCAGGGGCTGGTGCGGGTGCTGGAACAGGAGCAGGTGCAGGGGCTGCATCATTTGGGTAAGTTTTAAGCAACCACTGATTAAATTCATTGAATAATGGATCAGTGGGTTTAGAAGGCTTACTCGATTCAGAGTCAAATTTTTTTATTTGTTCGGCAGTAGGGCTGGGAACACCATAGTCATCATTGGTTTCCCAATCATCATCGGAACCATCTTCCGGAATTGGATAGATGGTATTCAAGGGCTGAGGCTCAAGAGGAGCTTTTTGTTTCGGATCGGCAGCAGGGGGATCGTTGACAGTATTGGGTCCATCGTCCATGGTCATGTCGACATTTTGGGCTTCTTCGGTAACTTGTTTCGTAAATGAGGCGGCATCGCCATCATTTAGAGAGCCTTTACATGGAGAAGAGCGGAGTATTAGAGATTTGCAATTATATGTAAAAAGGAAGATAAATGAGTAGAGAGGATTACCCAGATTATTCTGGTCGTTGGGAGGAGCTATAGGATTTACCGGGACAACAGGGTTATTCATCGGAATTGCTGTGGGAAAATTTGAAATTAAATTTGATAAGGGAGAGTAGATAAAAGAAGTTGTAATTATAAAAATTAAAAAAATACCATTAGCTGGGAGAATGTGTGGATTCAGATTTGGTTCAACATTACGGATACGCCCTCGAATTCCAACTGGGCGACGTCTAGGAGGAAGGTAACGGAGCCAATCTCCGTATTGTAGTTTGTTGGGGTCGATTGAAGAACGGATGGGATAATTCTCGAAGGTGTGACTTATGATGCCGCAGCCAGGGCATAAAATTGGAAGTCTTTCATACTGCAGGCGGCACATAATTCTGTTTTCACCGGAGCCGATGAACACGAAGCGAGTAACAGGTCTTGTAATATTGAGAAAGATTTCCACCCGAAGGAATTCCACCATATTCCCATCAACATGGCGGGTATCCGTTCGGAGAACATTGCCCACCATCGATCCCAAAGCATGTCCCACCAGATGGGATCGATCTATGTCAGCAAAGAGAGAGTCAGGAAGGGAGAAGATTTTGATCCATATACGCATTGTGTTAAAGTTGTAGTCGGATAAGGATTTTGCTGGATCATATTCGGTGACTGCAAGCCATTCATCCTTGTACAACCAAGGTCCACGGTTGAGGATTTCATAGCAGTTCTTGATTTCTTTAAACTTGATCTTGAGAAAATTGTTTTGTATCACTGAGATGGATACGACTTCATTGGGTTTCCAGATACCTTCAAAGGCAGAGATAACAGCAGAGATATCTAGAGGCTTGGACGAAATGAATCGACCAATGAAAAGAGTTTTGGATCCTCCTTGATGAAATCGAAATCAGGAGTGTAGAGCAATTTCGATTCTTCATTGGTGAGGTTAATCAAATTGAGTTGGGGGATGGAAGAGGATGAAGCCATTGAAGGTTTTCGAAAAAATGAGGAAGACGAGTGAATAAGGTTTTGTGATGGTTTAGAGTAATTGGGGTATGAGTATATAAAGAAAATGTAAAAGGATAGGGGGGAGAATATAAGGAAAGTGGGTAGAGAGAGATACGTGTGACAGATTGACAATTGTAAAAGATTGGATTTACTAATAATAATTGGTAAATTAATTAATGTACTTACCTTAAAAGAGGAGGACAACGTGAAAAAGGAAGAAGCTGAGGATATTATTAGAGGAAAGTATATTGAAAAACTATAAATGATTTGGTAATTAATTGATAGTAATATTAAAGGGAATTGATTGAAGTATTGATTGTATAAAGGGGTTGAAAAAAGAAAGAGTAAAGTAATTTTGTTAATAAAGACAAACCTTTTCAATATTAAATATTTAAAGCTGGGAATAAAAGATGTTGAGGCTAATAAATGGGGATATATTATGTAACTGCTGAAAATAATTTTCAATAATAGAATTGATATGACAGGATTTAAGGCGTAGGTTAATGAAAATAAATTTGGTAATAAATTTGATTGTAGTAAACAGAGTAGAAACGGAAAATTGGAGTTATTGTTGACCAAATTTAAATTTGTTTTAAAAGGAGCTTTATAAGGAATTATAGCGTCATAGAGATGGAAAGAAGAAGAATTTAGTATATTTGGAAGAAGTTGACTTTTATAAAACTGTATAAAAGGAATTAAAGCTAGTTTTTTTAGGGAAACAATGATGAAATAAAAAATTTTGGAGTATTGAATGATGGTATAGAAATTAGGGAAGCTTTGAATAGTAGAGTAAGAATTTATGAAACTTTTCAAAATAGGAAAATTTATGAGGTAATTCAGAGATATTGTAAAAAGCTGGAAGGGATGGTTGTGGGTGAGATTTGAACCTATTTTTCGAAGAGTCGAGTTGAATAAGATTAAGAAAATTTTTGAGCAAAATTGAATTCTGAAGTCTAATTTCCTTATGGGAAGGATTTGATTAGAGTCCCAAAATTGGGCTTGTGAAATTTCACCTAATAAGGTGTAGAGGGAAGGGGTGTTAAACGAACATAACAAAAAAACAATCTCGCGCACAAAATAACATACATTTAGCAAGTAGAGTAAATCATGCATATCAGTAATGATATAAACTAAAAAGCAATTAAAAGCATAGGAAAAATAAAAGGGAAGCAAGAAAAGAAGAAAACAGGAAAAAATAATTACAGACCCAAGGGAAAGAAGAAGCGAGGATAAGAAAATTAATACAGTCCAAACGAGCAAAAAGATGTAAGGGGATAAAAAAATAACATGATAATTAAAAGAATTAAGGTGAAGATGTAACCCAGGAGGAGTAGCTTGTAATATTGCATCCGACGATGTAGCATAGAGAGTCCCAACAATGACAAGATCATAAAGAATACGAGTACAGTAAGTAACAGATAAACCCTTGAAAATACTAGTAATATAAAAGAAATATGTAATCAGAAGTAGAACGTACAAAACCATAAAGGTTATTAAATTTGACTTAGAGAAATAGATATGAATTTTAGTGAAATAAATAGCCAGTCTTAGATTTATTGAAAATTGTTGCAAAAATTCAGTTCTAATAATAGAATATTGGTTATAGCTTATGATGGTGAACATAGAATACAAACACAGAAAATGAATAAGATGCAAGAAGATTTGGATGGTTAAATTAAACTGGAGAAGTAAATAACACATAAACAGAGTAGGATGGCCATTGCAAAGCTGAACATTACTCAAATCAGTCCGAAAGTTAACTAAATCAGGATTGACCATTGTAAAAAAATTAGTTAAGGCATTCAGTATATTATTATCCAGGGCATGTACGCAGTGTAGATAAGTGTTATAATGAGAATAGAATTTATTGTAGATTAAAAGGTTGTGATACTTATAATCAATAAGCCAATGAGTGTACATAGATGATTGAACTAGAGCAAGATAATCACAATAAAAATAGTTCAGAAAGTTGGATATAGTATATAATATATTGCAGTAATAATTGAGGCTATATGTTCCCATATGATGGGCTTGTTGTATATTCCCTATAAGGGCTTGAGTTAGAGATAAGGAAATAGGTAGAGTATATGATAGAATAGTTCTCAGTATAGCGGATAGGGAAACAGTAGCATCAGTGTTTAGGGGCAGCAAAGGATAAGCACAAAAATTGTATAAACATATAACAATATCTGTAAACAGGCAGATTAGGAAAATATATAACACAGGAATATATGAGCAGCAGAAAGATAAGTTATAATAATGCATATTAGGTGTTGTAGTAGTAATAAAAGTGCAGAAAGGAAAACAGAGTAGGAACAAATGATTAAAATACCATCCTTTTGAGAGGGAAGATTAAGCATGTCTGGAAAGAAGAAAAAAGGATTAGACAAGTATAGTAAAGAAAATTTATAATGAAGAAAGAAAAAAGGGGGGAGGGAAACCCTAGCCGACTTTGGAGCACCGATCGGAGCCGCCACACGAACAGATGGAAATCCAACAATAGAGATAGCTGACTAGCAAGACATATAAAACCTATAACAGAATGCAAACAAAGGATATTAGATAAATAAGAAATAAGGATAAACAAAATTAAAAAAAGATGAAAAAACCCTAGAACATAAAAGGATTTTGGGGAGTCTTTATGGCGGCGGTGGATGGAAGTCACCGAGAAAATCCACAAAGAAATTTGCTGAAAACCTAGAAACAGTAAGATGAAATAAGTCCAGTCGAATGGATGGGAAAAATCCAACTGGGGCTTAGATCTGCACAAAAAGAAAAAGATTGTTAAGAGAAAATGTAAAAGGAGTAAAAAGAAAGGACAAACACAAACAAATAAAAAGAAGGGTCTGTGAGATTCCGAGCCGCAGGGAAAAGGGTTCTGCATGTGGATCGCTCCTTGCCGGCGGCGTGGGAAAGACGGAGATTCACCACAGGAGACAACCAAAGGGTGAATCCCAAAAGCAAAAAAGAAAAATTGATTAGAAAATAAAGGAATATAAAAAGAATAAGGAAAAAAATAAGGGAAAAAGTTGAAAAAATCTATCAGATTTGACGATTCCCCTGATGAAGAAAGGAGAAGCAAAAATGGGCTCGACCGGCCTTGAAAACCAGATCTGTGGTTGCGAAGAGGACTAAGATAAGATCTGTCCTTGCAACCCTGATATCTGTGTCTCTGGTAGGGGCTCATCGGAGCCAAACGGCGGTAACACACACAGAGGCAATAGAATCTCACAAAAGGAGAAACAAATCTAGTGAACCAAAAAAAGAACTCAAAGGCCACCCGTTGGAATTTTAACTGAGTAAAAAGTACAGAAATTTAGCTTTTGCAATATAATTGTGTTGAAAAGCTCCTAATCAATTATTTGAACTCCTAAAATTTGATTAAAACTTGTTTTGCGGTCCTTTTTTGTAGAGGTTTCGGACGAGCAGGTCTAAATGGGCCTTTCAATGGACCCGTTGGAATTAAATTGAGTAAAAAGTACAAAAATTGAGGTTTTGCAATATAATTGTGTTGAAAAGCTCCTAATCAATTACATGAACTCCTAAAATTTGATTAAAACTTATTTTTCAGTCCTTTTTGTAGAGGTTTCGGACGAGCGTGTCGAAATAGGCCTTTAAATGGACCCGTTGGTATTTTAACTGAGTAAAAAGTATAGAAATTGAGGTTTCGCAATATAATTGTGTTGAAAAGCTCCTAATCAATTACTTGAACTCCTAATATTTGAATAAAACATTTTTGCGGTCCTTTTTGTAGAGGTTTCGGACGAGCAGGTCTAAATGGGCCTTTCAATGGACCCGTTGGAATTTGAACTGAGTAAAAAGTACAGCAATTGAGGTTTTGCAATATAATTGTGTTGAAAAGCTCCTAATCAATTATTTTAACTCCTAATATTTGAATAAAACATTTTTGCGAACCTTTTTGTAGAGGTTTCGGACGAGCAGTTCTAAATGGGCCTTTCAATGGGCCCGTTTGAATTTTAACTAAGTAAAAAGTATAAAATTGAGGTTTCGCAATATAATTGTGTTGAAAAGCTCCTAATAAATTATTTGAACTCCTAAAATTTGATTAAAACTATTTTGCAGTCCTTTTTGTCGAGGTTTCGGACGAGCAGGTCTAAATGGGCCTTTCAATGGACCCGTTAGAATTTTAACTTAGTAAAAAGTACAGAAATTGAGGTTTTGCAGTATAAATGTGTTGAAAAGCTCCTAATCAATTATTTGAACTCCTAATATTTGAATAAAACATTTTTGCGGTCCTTTTTGTAGAGGTTTCGGACGAGCGGGTCTAAATGGGCCTTTCAATGGACCCGTTGAAATTTTAACTGAGTAAAAAGTATAAAATTGAGGTTTTGCAATATAATTGTGTTGAAAAGCTCCTAATCCATTACATAAACTCATAAAATTTTATTAAAACCTTTTTTGCAGTCTTTTTGATACGTTTCGGACGAGCAGGTCTAAATGGGCCTTACAATGGACCCGTTGGAATTTTAACTGAGTAAAAAGTACAGAAATTTAGCTTTTGAAATATAATTGTGTTGAAAAGATCCTAATCAATTATTTGAATTCCTAAAATTTGATTAAATCTTGTTTTGCGGTCCTTTTTTGTAGATGTTTCGGACGAGCAGGTCTAAATGGGCCTTTCAATGGACCCGTTGTAATTAAATTGAGTAAAAAGTACAAAAATTGAGGTTTTCCAATATAATTGTGCTGAAAAGCTCCTAATCAATTACATGAACTCCTAATATTTGAATAAAACATTTTTGCGGTCCTTTTTGTAGAGGTTTCGGACGAGCAGGTCTAAATGGGCCTTTCAATGGACCCGTTGGAATTTGAACTGAGTAAAAAGTACAAAAATTGAGGTTTTGCAATATAATTGTGTTGAAAAGCTCCTAATCAATTATTTTAACTCCTAATATTTGAATAAAACATTTTTGCGAACCTTTTTGTAGAGGTTTCGGACGAGCAGGTCTAAATGGGCCTTTCAATGGGCCCGTTTGAATTTTAACTGAGAAAAAAGTATAAAATTGAGGTTTTGCAATATAATTGTGTTGAAAAGCTCCTAATAAATTATTTGAACTCCTAAAATTTGATTAAAACTAGTTTGCAGTCCTTTTTGTCGAGGTTTCAGACGAGCAGGTCTAAATGGGCCTTTCAATGGACCCGTTAGAATTTTAACTGAGTAAAAAGTACAGAAATTGAGGTTTTGCAGTATAAATGTGTTGAAAAGCTCCTAATCAATTATTTGAACTCCTAATATTTGAATAAAACATTTTTGTGGTCCTTTTTGTTGAGGTTTCGGACGAGCGGGTCTAAATGGGCCTTTCAATGGAACCGTTGAAATTTCAACTGAGTAAAAAGTTTGAAATTGAGGTTTTGCAATATAATTGTGTTGAAAAGCTCCTAATAAATTATTTGAACTCCTAAAATTTGATTAAAACTATTTTGCAGTCCTTTTTGTCGAGGTTTCGGACGAGCAGGTCTAAATGGGCCTTTTAGTGGACCCGTTAGAATTTTAACTGAGTAAAAAGTACAGAAATTGAGCCTTTCAATGGACCCGTTGGAATTAAATTGAGTAAAAAGTACAAAAATTGAGGTTTTGCAATATAATTGTGTTGAAAATCTCCTAATCAATTACATGAACTCCTAAAATTTGATCAAAACTTATTTTGCAGTCCTTTTTGTAGAGGTTTCGGACGAGCGGGTCGAAATGGGCCTTTCAATGGACCCGTTGGTATTTTAACTGAGTAAAAAGTACAGAAATTGAGGTTTCACATTATAATTGTGTTGAAAAGCTCCTAATCAATTATTTGAACTCCTAATATTTGAATAAAACATTTTTTGCTGTCCTTTTTGATGAGGTTTCGGACGAGCAGGTCTAAATGGGCCATTCAATGGACCCGTTGGAATTTTAACTGAGGAAAAAGTACAAAAATTGAGGTTTTGCAATATAATTATGTTGAAAAGCTCCTAATCAATTATTTGAACTCCTAATATTTGAATAAAACATTTTTGCGAACCTTTTTGTAGAGGTTTCGGACGAGCAAGTCTAAATGGGCCTTTCAATGGGCCCGTTTGAATTTTAACTGAGTAAAAAGTATAAAATTGAGGTTTTTCAATATAATTGTGTTGAAAAGTTCCTAATCAATTATTTGAACTCCTAAAATTTGATTAAAACTATTTTGCAGTCCTTTTTGTCGAGGTTTTAGACGAGCAGGTATAAATGGGCCTTTCAATGGACCCGTTAGAATTTTAACTGAGTAAAAAGTATAGAAATTGAGGTTTTGCAATATAAATGTGTTGAAAAGCTCCTAATCAATTATTTGAACTCCTAATATTTTATTAAAACATTTTTGCGGTCGTTTTTGTAGAGGTTTCAGACGAGCGGGTCTAAATGGGCCTTTCAATGGACCCGTTGAAATTTTAACTGAGTAAAAAGTATAAAATTGAGGTTTTGCAATATAATTGTGTTGAAAAGCTCCTAATCAATTACATTAACTCCTAAAATTTGATTAAAACTTATTTTGCAGTCCTTTTGTAGAGGTTTCGGACGAGCGGGTCGAAATGGGCCTTTCAATGGACCCGTTGGTATTTTAACTGAGTAAAAAGTACAAAAATTGAGGTTTCGCATTAGAATTGTGTTGAAAAGCTCCTAATCAATTATTTGAACTCCTAATATTTGAATAAAACATTTTTTGCGGTCCTTTTTGTAGAGGTTTCGGACGAGCAGGTCTAAATGGGCCATTCAGTGGACCCGTTGGAATTTTAACTGAGTAAAAAGTACAGAAATTGAGGTTTTGCAATATAATTATGTTGAAAAGCTCCTAATCAAATATTTGAACTCCTAATATTTGAATAATACATTTTTGCGAACCTTTTTGTAGAGGTTTCGGACGAGCAGGTCTAAATGGGCCTTTCAATGGGCCCGTTTGAATTTTAACTGAGTAAAAAGTATAAAATTGAGGTTTTTCAATATAATTGTGTTAAAAAGTTCCTAATCAATTATTTGAAGTCCTAAAATTTGATTAAAACTATTTTACAGTCGTTTTTGTCGAGGTTTCGGACGAGCAGGTCTAAATGGGCCTTTCAATGGACCCGTTAGAATTTTAACTGAGTAAAAAGTACAGAAATTGAGGTTTTGCAATATAAAAGTGTTGAAAAGCTCCTAATCAATTATTTGAACACCTAATATTTGAGTAAAACATTTTTGCGGTCCTTTTTGTAGAGGTTTCAGACGAGCAGGTCTAAATGGGCCTTTCAATGGGCCCATTTGAATTTTAACTGAGTAAAAAGTATAAAATTGAGGTTTTTCAATATAATTGTGTTAAAAAGTTCCTAATCAATTATTTGAAATCCTAAAATTTTATTAAAACTCTTTTACAGTCGTTTTTGTCGAGGTTTCGGACGAGCAGGTCTAAATGGGCCTTTCAATGGACCCGTTAGAATTTTAACTGAGTAAAAAGTAAAGAAATTGAGGTTTTGCAATATAAATGTGTTGAAAAGCTCCTAATCAATTATTTGAACTCCTAATATTTGAATAAAACATTTTTGCGGTACTTTTTGTAGAGGTTTCGGACGAGCGGGTCTAAATGGGCCTTTCATGAACCCGTTGAAATTTTAACTGAATTGAGGTTTTAAAATATATAATTGTGTTGAAAAGCTCCTAATCAATTACATAAACTCCTAAAATTTGATTAAAACTTTTTTTGCAGTCCTTTTTGATACGTTTCGGACGAGCAGGTCTGAATAGGCCTTACAATGGACCCGTTGGAATTTTAACTGAGTAAAAAGTATAGAAATTGAGCTTTTGAAATATAATTGTGTTGAGAAGCTCCTAATAAATTATTTGAACTCCTAAAATTTGAGTAAAACTTGTCTTGTGTTCCTTTTTTGTAGAGGTTTCGGACGAGCAGGTCTAAATGGGCCTTTCAATGGACCCGTTGGAATTAAATTGAGTAAAAAGTACAAAAATTGAGGTTTTGCAATATAATTGTGTTGAAAAGCTCCTAATCAATTACATGAACTCCTAAAATTTGATCAAAACTTATTTTGCAGTCCTTTTGTAGAGGTTTCGGACGAGCGTGTCGAAATGGGCCTTTCAATGGACTCGTTGGTATTTTAACTGAGTAAAAAGTACAGAAATTGAGGTTTCACATTATAATTGTGTTGAAAAGCTCCTAATCAATTATTTGAACTCCTAATATTTGAATAAAACATTTTTTGCGGTCCTTTTTGTAGAGGTTTTTGACGAGCAGGTCTAAATGGGCCATTCAATGGACCCGTTGGAATTTTAACTGAGTAAAAAGTACAGAAATTGAGGTTTTGCAATATAATTATGTTGAAAAGCTCCTAATCAATTATTTGAACTCCTAATATTTGAATAAAACATTTTTGTGAACCTTTTTGTAGAGGTTTCGGACGAGCAAGTCTAAATGGGCATTTCAATGGGCCCGTTTGAATTTTATCTGAGTAAAAAGTATAAAATTGAGGTTTTTTAATATAATTGTGTTGAAAAGTTCCTAATCAATTATTTGAACTCCTAAAATTTGATTAAAACTATTTTGCAATCCTTTTTGTCGAGGTTTCGGACGAGCAGGTATAAATGGGCCTTTCAATGGACCCGTTAGAATTTTTAACTGAGTAAAAAGTACAGAAATTGAGGTTTTGCAATATAAATGTGTTGAAAAGCTCCTAATCAATTATTTGAACTCCTAATATTTGAATAAAACATTTTTGCGGTCCTTTTTGTAGAGGTTTCGGACGAGCGGGTGTAAATGGGCCTTTCAATGGACCCGTTGAAATTTTAACTGAGTAAAAAGTATAAAATTGAGGTTTTGCAATATAATTGTGTTGAAAAGCTCCTAATCAATTACATCAACTCCTAAAATTTGATTAAAACTTTTTTTGCAGTCCTTTTTGATACGTTTCGGACGAGCAGGTCTAAATGGGCCTTACAATGGACCCGTTGGAATTTTAACTGAGTAAAAAGTACAGAAATTGAGCTTTTGCAATATAATTGTGTTTAAAAGCTCCTAATCAATTATTTGAACTCCTAAAATTTGATTAAAACTTGTTTTGCGGTCCTTTTTTGTAGGGGTTTCGGACGAGCAGGTCTAAATGGGCCTTTCAATGGACCCGTTGGAATTAAATTGAGTAAAAAATACAAAAATTGAGGTTTTGCAATATAATTGTGTTGAAAAGCTCCTAATCAATTACATGAACTCCTAAAATTTGATTAAAACTTATTTTGCAGTCCTTTTTGTAGAAGTTTCGGACGAGCGGGTCAAATGGGCCTTTTAATGGACCCGTTGGTATTTTAACTGAGTAAAAAGTACATAAATTGAGGTTTCGCAATATAATTGTGTTGAAAAGCTCCTAATCAATTATTTGAACTCCTAATATTTGAATAAATCATTTTTGCGAACCTTTTTGTAAAGGTTTCGAACGAGCAGGTCTAAATGGGCCTTTCAATGGGCCCGTTTGAATTTTAACTGAGTAAAAAGTATAAAATTGAGGTTTTGCAATATAATTGTGTTGAAAAGTTCCTAATAAATTATTTGAACTCCTAAAATTTGATTAAAACTATTTTGCAGTCCTTTTTGTCGAGGTTTCGGACGAGCAGGTCTAAATGGGCCTTTCAATGGACTCGTTAGAATTTTAACTGAGCAAAAAGTGCAGAAATTGAGGTTTTGCAGTATAAATGTGTTGAAAAGCTCCTAATCAATTATCTGAACTCCTAATATTTGAATAAAACATTTTTGCGGTCCTTTTTGTAGAGGTTTCAGACGAGCGGGTCTAAATGGGACTTTCAATGGACCCGTTGAAATTTCAACTGAGTAAAAAGTATAAAATTGAGGTATTGCAATATAATTGTGTTGAAAAGCTCCTAATCAATTACATGAACTCCTAAAATTTGATTAAAACTTATTTTGTAGTCCTTTTTGTAGAGGTTTCGGACGAGCGGGACGAATTGGGCCTTTCAATGGACCCGTTGGTATTTTAACTGAGTAAAAAGTACAGAAATTGAGGTTTCGCAATATAATTGTGTTGAAAAGCTCCTAATCACTTATTTGAACTCCTAATATTTGAATAAAACATATTTGCGGTCCTTTTTGTAAAGGTTTCGGACGAGCAGGTCTAAATGGGCCTTTCAATGGACCCGTTGGAATTTTAACTGAGTAAAAAGTACAGCAATTGAAGTTTCGCAATATAATTGTGTTGAAAAGCTCCTAATCAATTATTTTAACTCCTAATATTTGAATAAAACATTTTTACGGTCCTTTTTTGTAGAGGTTTCGGACGAGGAGGTCTAAATGGGCCTTTCAATGGACCCGTTGGAATTAAATTGAGTAAAAACTACAAAAATTGAGGTTTTGCAATATAATTTTGTTGAAAAGCTCCTAATCAATTACATGAACTCCTAAAATTTGATTAAAACTTATTTTGCAGTCCTTTTTGTAGAAGTTTCGGACGAGCGGGTCGAAATGGGCCTTTCAATGGACCCGTTGGTATTTTAACTGAGTAAAAAGTACAGAAATTTAGGTTTCGCAATATAATTGTGTTGAAAAGCTCCTAATCAATTATTTGAACTCCTAATATTTGAATAAAACATTTTTGCGGTCCTTTTTGTAGAGGTTTCGGACGAGCATGTCTAAATGGGCCTTTCAATGGACCCGTTGGAATTTTAACTGAGTAAAAAGTACAGCAATTGAGGTTTTGCAATATAATTGTGTTGAAAAGATCCTAATAAATTATTTGAACTCCTAATATTTGAATAAAACATTTTTGCGAACCTTTTTGTAGAGGTTTCAGACGAGCAGGTCTAAATGGGCCTTTCAATGGACCCGTTGGAATTAAATTGAGTAAAAACTACAAAAATTGAGGTTTTGCAATATAATTGTGTTGAAAAGCTCCTAATCAATTACATGAACTCCTAAAATTTGATTAAAACTTATTTTGCAGTCCTTTTTGTAGAAGTTTCGGACGAGCGGGTCAAATGGGCCTTTTAATGGACCCGTTGGTATTTTAACTGAGTAAAAAGTACAGAAATTGAGGTTTCGCAATATAATTGTGTTGAAAAGCTCCTAATCAATTATTTGAACTCCTAATATTTGATTAAATCATTTTTGCGAACCTTTTTGTAGAGGTTTCGAACGAGCAGGTCTAAATGGGCCTTTCAATGGGCCCGTTTGAATTTTAACTGAGTAAAAAGTATAAAATTGAGGTTTTGCAATATAATTGTGTTGAAAAGTTCCTAATAAATTATTTGAACTCCTAAAATTTGATTAAAACTATTTTGTAGTCCTTTTTGTCGAGGTTTCGGACGAGTAGGTCTCAATGGGCCTTTCAATGGACCCGTTAGAATTTTGAGTAAAAAGTACAGAAACTGAGGTTTTGCAGTATAAATGTGTTGAAAAGCTCCTAATCAATTACATAAACTCATAAAATTTGATTAAAACTTTTTTTGCAGTCCTTTTTGATACGTTTCGGACGAGCAGGTCAAAATAGGCCTTACAATGGACCCGTTGGAATTTTAACTAGGTAAAAAGTACATAAATTTAGCTTTTGCAATATAATTCTGTTGAAAATCTCCTAATCAATTATTTGAACTCCTAAAATTTGATTAAAACTTGTTTTGCGGTCTTTTTTTGTAGAGGTTTCGGACGAGCAGGTCTAAATGGGCCTTTCAATGGACCCGTTGGAATTAAATTGAGTAAAAACTACAAAAATTGAGGTTTTGCAATATAATTGTGTTGAAAAGCTCCTAATCAATTACATGAACTCCTAAAATTTGATTAAAACTTATTTTGCAATCCTTTTTGTAGAAGTTTCGGACGAGCGGGTCAAATGGGCCTTTTAATGGACCCGTTGGTATTTTAACTGAGTAAAAAGTACAGAAATTGAGGTTTCGCAATATAATTGTGTTGAAAAGCTCCTAATCAATTATTTGAACTCCTAATATTTGAATAAATCATTTTTGCGAACCTTTTTGTAGAGGTTTCGAACGAGCAGGTCTAAATGGGCCTTTCAATGGGCCCTTCAATGGGCCCGTTTGAATTTTAACTGAGTAAAAAGTATAAAATTGAGGTTTTGCAATATAATTGTGTTGAAAAGTTCCTAATAAATTATTTGAACTCCTAAAATTTGATTAAAACTATTTTGCAGTCCTTTTTGTCGAGGTTTCGGACGAGTAGGTCTCAATGGGCCTTTCAATGGACCCGTTAGAATTTTGAGTAAAAAGTACAGAAACTGAGGTTTTGCAGTATAAATGTGTTGAAAAGCTCCTAATCAATTATTTGAACTCCTAATATTTGAATAAAACATTTTTGTGGTCCTTTTTGTAGAGGTTTCGGACGAGCGAGTCTAAATGGGCCTTTCAATGGGCCCGTTTGAATTTTAACTGAGTAAAAAGTATAAAATTAGGTTTTGCAATATAATTGTGTTGAAAAGTTCCTATTAAATTATTTGAACTCCTAAAATTTGATTAAAATTATTTTGCAGTCCTTTTTGTCGAGTTTTCGGACGAGCAAGTCTAAATGGGCCTTTCAATGGACCCGTTAGAATTTTAATTGAGTAAAAAGTATAGAAATTGAGGTTTTGCAATATAATTGTGTTGAAAAGTTCCTAATAAATTATTTGAACTCCTAAAATTTGATTAAAACTATTTTGCAGTCCTTTTTGTCGAGGTTTCGGACGAGTAGGTCTCAATGGGCCTTTCAATGGACCCGTTAGAATTTTGAGTAAAAAGTACAGAAACTGAGGTTTTGCAGTATAAATGTGTTGAAAAGCTCCTAATCAATTATTTGAACTCCTAATATTTGAATAAAACATTTTTGTGGTCCTTTTTGTAGAGGTTTCGGACGAGCGAGTCTAAATGGGCCTTTCAATGGACCCGTTGAAATTTTAACTGAGTAAAAAGTATAAAATTGAGGTTTTGCAATATAATTGTGTTGAAAAGCTCCTAATCAATTACATAAACTCCTAAAATTTGATTAAAACCTTTTTTGCAGTCCTTTTTGATACGTTTCGGACGAGCATGTCTAAATGGGCCTTACAATGGACTCGTTGGAATTTTAACTGAGTAAAAAGTACAGAAATTTAGCTTTTGCAATATAATTGTGTTGAAAAGCTCCTAATCAATTATTTTAACTCCTAAAATTTGATTAAAACTTGTTTTGCGGTCCTTTTTTGAAGAGGTTTCGGACGAGCAGGTGTAAATGGGCCATTCAAAGGACCCGTTGGAATTAAATTGAGGTTTTTCAATATAATTGTGTTGAAAAGTTCCTAATAAATTATTTGAACTCCTAAAATTTGATTAAAACTATTTTGCAGTCTTTTTTGTCGAGGTTTCGGACGAGCAGGTCTTAATGGGCCTTTCAATGGACCCGTTAGAATTTTAAATGAGTAAAAAGTACAGAAATTGAAGATTTGCAGTATAAATGTGTTGAAAAGCTCCTAATCAATTATTTGAACTCCTAATATTTGAATAAAACATTTTTGCGGTCCTTTTTGTAGAGGTTTCGGACGAGCGAGTCTAAATGGGCCTTTCAATGGACCCCTTGAAATTTTAACTGATTAAAAAGTATAAAATTGAGGTTTTTCAATATAATTGTGTTGAAAAGCTCCTAATCAATTACATAAACTCCTAGAATTTGATTAAAACCTTTTTTGCAGTCCTTTTTGATACGTTTCGGACGAGCAGGTCTAAATTGGCCTTACAATGGACCCGTTGGAATTTTAACTGAGTAAAAAGTACAAAAATTTAGCTTTTGCCTTATAATTGTGTTGGGCCTTTCAATGGACCCGTTGGAATTTTAACTGAGTAAAAAGTACATCCATTGAGGTTTTGCAATATAATTGTGTTGAAAAGCTCCTAATCAATTATTTTAACTCCTAATATTTGAATAAAACATTTTTGCGAACCTTTTTGTAGAGGTTTCGGACAAGCAGGTCTAAATGGGCCTTTCAATGGGCCCGTTTGAATTTTAACTGAGTAAAAAGTATAAAATTGAGGTTTTGCAATATAATTGTGTTGAAAAGCTCCTAATAAATTATTTGAACTCCTAAAATTTGATTAAAACTATTTTGCAGTCCTTTTTGTCGAGGTTTCGGACGAGCAGGTCTAAATGGGCCTTTCAATGGACCTGTTAGAATTTTAACTGAGTAAAAAGTACAGAAATTGAGGTTTTGCAGTATAAATGTGTTGAAAAGCTCCTAATCAATTATTTGAACTCCTAATATTTGAATAAAACATTTTTGCGGTCCTTTTTGTAGAGGTTTCGGACGAGCGGGTCTAAATGGGCCTTTCAATGGACCCGTTGAAATTTTAACTTAGTAAAAAGTATAAAATTGAGGTTTTGCAATATAATTGTGTTGAAAAGCTCCTAATCAATTACATAAACTCATAAAATTTGATTAAAACCTTTTTTGCAGTCCTTTTTGATACGTTTCGGACGAGCAGTTCTAAATGGGCCTTACAATGGACCCGTTGGAATTTTAACTTAGTAAAAAGTACAGAAATTTAGCTTTTGCAATATAATTGTGTTGAAAAGATCCTAATCAATTATTTGAATTCCTAAAATTTGATTAAAACTTGTTTTGCGGTCCTTTTTTGTAGAGGTTTCGGACGAGCAGGTCTAAATGGGCCTTTTAATGGACCCGTTGGAATTAAATTGAGTAAAAAGTACAAAAATTGAGGTTTTGCAATATAATTGTGCTGAAAAGCTCCTAATCAATTACATGAACTCCTAAAATTTGATTAAAACTTATTTTGCAGTCCTTTTTGTAGAGGTTTCGGACGAGCGGGTCGAAATGGGCCTTTCAATGGACCCGTTGGAATTTTAACTGAGTAAAAAGTACAGAAATTGAGGTTTTGCAATATAATTGTGTTGAAAAGCTCCGAATCAATTATTTGAACTCCTAATATTTGAGTAAAACATTTTTGCGAGCCTTTTTGTAGAGGTTTCGGACGAGCAGGTCTAAATGGGCCTTTCAATGGGCCCGTTTGAATTTTAACTGAGTAAAAAGTATAAAATTAGGTTTTGAAATATAATTGTGTTGAAAAGTTCCTAATAAATTATTTGAACTCCTAAAATTTGATTAAAACTATTTTGCAGTCCTTTTTGTCGAGTTTTCGGACGAGCAAGTCTAAATGGGCCTTTCAATGGACCCGTTAGAATTTTAATTGAGTAAAAAGTATAGAAATTGAGGTTTTGCAATATAATTGTGTTGAAAAGTTCCTAATAAATTATTTGAACTCCTAAAATTTGATTAAAACTATTTTTCAGTCCTTTTGTCGAGGTTTCGGACGAGCAGGTCTAAATGGGCCTTTCAATGAACCCGTTAGAATTTTAACTGAGTAAAAAGTATAGAAATTGAGGTTTTGCAATATAATTGTGTTGAAAAGTTCCTAATAAATTATTTGAACTCCTAAAATTTGATTAAAACTATTTTGCAGTCCTTTTTGTCGAGGTTTCTGACGAGCAGGTCTAAATGGGTCTTTCAATGAACCCGTTAGAATTTTAACTGAGTAAAAAGTATAGAAATTGAGGTTTTGCAATATAATTGTGTTGAAAATCTCCTAAACAATTATTTGAACTCCTAATATTTGAATAAAACATTTTTGCGGTCCTCTTTGTAGAGGTTTCGGACGAGCGGGTCTAAATGGGCCTTTCAATGGACCCGCTGGAATTTTAACTGAGTAAAAAGTACAAAACTTGAGGTTTTGCAATATAATTATGTTGAAAAGCTCCTAATCAATTATTTAAACTCCTAAAATTTGATTAAAACTTGTTTTGCGGTCCTTTTTTTGTAGAGGTTTCGGACGAGCAGGTCTAAATGGGCCTTTCAATGGATCCGTTGGAATTAAATTGAGTAAAAAGTACAAATATTGAGGTTTTGCAATATATTTGTGTTGAAAAGCTCCTAATCAATTACATGAACTCCTAAAATTTGATTAAAACTTATTTTGCAGTCCTTTTTGTAGAGGTTTCGGACGAGCGGGTCGAAATGGGCCTTTCAATGGACCCGTTGGTATTTTAATTGAGAAAAAGTACAGAAATTGAGGTTTCGCAATATAATTTTGTTGAAAAGCTCCTAATCAATTATTTTAACACCTAATATTTGAATAAAACATTTTTGCGGTCCTTTTTGTAGAGGTTTCGGACGAACAGGTCTAAATGGGCCTTTCAATGGACCCGTTGGAATTTTAACTGAGTAAAAAGTACAGAAATTGAGGTTTTGCAGTATAAATGTGTTGAAAAGCTCCTAATCAATTATTTGAACTCCTAATATTTGAATAAAACATTTTTGCGGTCCTTTTTGTAGAGGTTTCGGACGAGCGGGTCTAAATGGGCCTTTCAATGGACCCGTTGGAATTAAATTGAGAAAAAAGTACAAAAATTGAGGTTTTGCAATATAATTGTGTTGAAAAGCTCCTAATCAATTACATGAACTCCTAAAATTTGATTAAAACTTATTTTTCAGTCCTTTTTGTAGAGGTTTCGGACGAGCGTGTCGAAATAGGCCTTTAAATGGACCCGTTGGTATTTTAACTGAGTAAAAAGTATAGAAATTGAGGTTTCGCAATATAATTGTGTTGAAAAGCTCCTAATCAATTACTTGAACTCCTAATATTTGAATAAAACATTTTTGCGGTCCTTTTTGTAGAGGTTTCGGACGAGCAGGTCTAAATGGGCCTTTCAATGGACCCGTTGGAATTTTAACTGAGTAAAAAGTACAGAAATTGAGGTTTTGCAGTATAAATGTGTTGAAAAGCTCCTAATCAATTATTTGAACTCCTAATATTTGAATAAAACATTTTTGCGGTCCTTTTTGTAGAGGTTTCGGACGAGCGGGTCTAAATGGGCTTTTCAATCGACCCGTTGGAATTTTATCTGAGTAAAAAGTACAGAAATTGAGGTTTTGCAATATAATTGTGTTGAAAAGCTCCTAATCAATTATTTGAACTCCTAATATTTGAATAATACATTTTTTGCGGTCCTTTTTGTATAGGTTTCGAACGAGCAAGTCTAAATGGGCCTTTCAATGGACCCATTGGAATTTTAACTGAGTAAAAAGTACAGAAATTGAGGTTTTGCAATATAATTGTGTTGAAAAGCTCCTAATCAATTATTTGAACTCCTAATATTTGAATAAAACATTTTTGCGGTCCTTTTTGTAGAGGTTTCGGACGAGCGGGTCTAAATGGGCCTTTCAATGGACCCGTTGAAATTTTAACTGAGTAAAAAGTATAAAATTGAGGTTTTGCAATATAATTGTGTTGAAAAGCTCCTAATCAATTACATAAACTCCTAAAATTTGATTAAACCTTTTTTGCAGTCCTTTTTGATACGTTTCGGACAAGCAGGTCTAAATGGGCCTTTCAATAGGCCCGTTTGAATTTTAACTGAGTAAAAAGTATAAAATTGAGGTTTTGCAATATAATTGTGTTGAAAAGCTCCTAATCAATTACATAAACTCCTAAAATTTGATTAAACATTTTTTGCAGTCCTTTTTGATACGTTTCGGACAAGCAGGACTAAATGGGCCTTTCAATAGGCCCGTTTGAATTTTAACTGAGTAAAAAGTAAAAAATTGAGGTTTTGCAATATAATTGTGTTGAAAAGCTCCTAATCAATTACATGAACTCCTAAAATTTGATTAAAACTTATTTTGTAGTCCTTTTGTAGAGGTTTCGGACGAGCGTGTCGAAATGGGCCTTTCAATGGACCCGTTGGTATTTTAACTAAGTAAAAAGTACAAAAATTGAGGTTTTGCAATATAATTGTGTTGAAAAGCTCCTAATAAATTATTTGAACTTCTAATATTTGAATAAAACATTTTTGCGGTCCTTTTTGTAGAGGTTTCGGACGAGCGGGTCTAAATGGACCTTTCAATGGACCCGTTGAAATTTTAACTGAGTAAAAAGTATAAAATTGAGGTTTTGCAATATAATTGTGTTGAAAAGCTCCTAATCAATTACATAAACTCCTAAAATTTGATTAAAACCTTATTTGCAGTCCTTTTTGATACGTTTCGGTCGAGCAGGTCTAAATGGGCCTTACAATGGACCCGTTGGAATTTTAACTGAGTAAAAAGTACAGAAATTTAGCTTTTTCAATATAATTGTGTTGAAAAGCTCCTAATCAATTATTTGAACACCTAAAATCTGATTAAAACTTGTTTTGCGGTCCTTTTTTGTAGAGGTTTCGGACGAGCAGGTCTAAATGGGCCTTTCAATGGACCCGTTGGAATTAAATTGAGTAAAAAGTACAAAAATTGAGTTTTTGCAATATAATTGTGTTGAAAAGCTCCTAATCAATTACATGAACTCCTAAAATTTGATTAAAACTTATTTTGCAGTCCTTTTTGTAGAGGTTTCGGACGAGCGTGTCGAAATGGGCCTTTCAATGGACCCGTTGGTATTTTAACTAAGTAAAAAGTACAGAAATTGAGGTTTCGCAATATAATTGTGTTGAAAAGCTCCTAGTCAATTATTTGAACTCCTAATATTTGAATAAAACATTTTTGCGGTCCTTTTTGTAGAGGTTTCGGACGAGCTGGTCTAAATGGGCCATTCAATGGACCCGTTGGAATTTTAACTGAGTAAAAAGTACAGTAATTGAGGTTTTGCAGTATAATTGAGTTGAAAAGCTCCTAATCAATTATTTTAACTCCTAATATTTGAATAAAACATTTTTGTGAACCTTTTTGTAGAGGTTTCGGACGAGCAGGTCCAAATGGGCCTTTCAATGGGCCCGTTTGAATTTTAACTGAGTAAAAAGTATAAAATTGAGGTTTTGCAATATAATTGTGTTGAAAAGCTCCTAATAAATTATTTGAACTCCTAAAATTTGATTAAAACTATTTTGCAGTCCTTTTTGTCGAGGTTTCGGACGAGCAGGTCTAAATAGGACTTTCAATGGACCCATTAGAATTTTAACTGAGTAAAAAGTACAGAAATTGAGGTTTTGCAGTATAAATATGTTGAAAAGCTTCTAATAAATTATTTGAACTACTAATATTTGAATAAAACATTTTTGCGGTCCTTTTTGTAGAGGTTTCGGACGAGCGGGTCTAAATGGGCTTTTCAATGGACCCATTGAAATTTTAACTGAGTAAAAAGTATAAAATTGAGGTTTTGCAATATAATTGTGTTGAAAAGCTCCTAATCAATTACATAAACTCCTAAAATTTGATTAAAACCTTTTTTGCAGTCCTTGTTGATACGTTTCGGACGAGCATGTCTAAATGGACCTTACAATGGACCCGTTGGAATTTTAACTGAGTAAAAAGTACAGAAATTTAGCTTTTGCAATATAATTGTGTTGAAAAGCTCCTAATCAATTATTTGAACTCCTAAAATTTGATTAAAACTTGTTTTGCGGTCCTTTTTTGTAGAGGTTTCGGACGAGCAGATCTAAATGGGCCTTTCAATGGACCCGTTGGAATTAAATTGAGTAAAAAGTACAAAAATTGAGGTTTTGCAATATAATTGTGTTGAAAAGCTCCTAATCAATTACATGAACTCCTAAAATTTGATTAAAACTTATTTTGCAGTCCTTTTTGTAGAGGTTTCGGACGAGCGGGTGGAAATGGGCCTTTCAATGGACCCGTTGGTATTTTAACTGAGAAAAAGTACAGAAATTGAGGTTTTGAAATATAATTGTTTTGAAAAGCTCCTAATCAATTATTTGAACTCCTAATATTTGAATAAAAAATTTTTGCGGTCCTTTTCGTAGAGGTTTCGGACGAGCAGGTCTAAGTGGGCCTTTCAATGGACCCGTTGGAATTTTAACTGAGTAAAAAGTACAGAAATTGAGGTTTTGCAGTATAACTGTTTGTAAAAGCTCCTAATCAATTATTTGAACTCCTAATATTTGAATAAAACATTTTTGCGGTCCTTTTTGTAGAGGTTTCGGACGACCGGGTCTAAATGGGCCTTTCAATGGACCCGTTGGAATTTTAACTGAGTAAAAAGTACAGAAATTGAGGTTTTGCAATATAATTGTGTTGAAAAGCTCCTAATCAATTATTTGAACTCCTAATATTTGAATAAAACATTTTTGCGGTCCTTTTTGTAGAGGTTTCAGACGAGCAGGTCTAAATGGGCCTTTCAATGGACCCATTGGAATTTTAACTGAGTAAAAAGTACATAAATTAAGGTTTTGCAATATAATTGTGTTGAAAATATCCTAATCAATTATTTGAACTCCTAATATTTGAATAAAACATTTTTGCGAACCTTTTTGTAGAGGTTTCGGACGAGCAGGTCCAAATGGGCCTTTCAATGGGCCCGTTTGAATTTTAACTGAGTAAAAAGTATAAAATTGAGGTTTTGCAATATAATTGTGTTGAAAAGCTCCTAATAAATTATTTGAACTCCTAAAATTTGATTAAAACTATTTTGCAGTCCTTTTTGTCGAGGTTTCGGACGAGCAGGTCTAAATAGGACTTTCAATGGACCCGTTAGAATTTTAACTGAGTAAAAAGTACAGAAACTGAGGTTTTGCAGTATAAATATGTTGAAAAGCTTCTAATAAATTATTTGAACTACTAATATTTGAATAAAACATTTTTGCGGTCCTTTTTGTAGAGGTTTCGGACGAGCTGGTCTAAATGGGCCTTTCAATGGACCCGTTGAAATTTTAACTGAGTAAAAAGTATAAAATTGAGGATTTGCAATATAATTGTGTTGAAAAGATCCTAATCAATTACATAAACTCCTAAAATTTGATTAAAACCTTTTTTGCAGTCCTTTTTGATACGTTTCGGACGAGCAGGTCTAAATGGGCCTTACAATGGACCCGTTGGAATTTTAACTGAGTAAAAATTACAGAAAATTTAGCTTTTGCAATATAATTGTGTTGAAAAGCTCCTAATCAATTATTTGAACTCCTAAAATTTGATTAAAACTTGTTTTGCGGTCCTTTTTTGTAGAGGTTTCGGACGAGCAGGTCTAAATGGGCCTTTCAATGGACCCGTTGGAATTAAATTGAGTAAAAAGTACAAAAATTGAGGTTTTGCAACATAATTGTGTTGAAAAGCTCCTAATCAATTACATGAACTCCTAAAATTTGATTAAAACTTATTTTGCAGTCCTTTTTGTAGAGGTTTCGGACGAGCGGGTCGAAATGGGCCTTTCAATGGACCCGTTGGTATTTTAACTGAGTAAAAAGTACAGAAATTGAGGTTTCGCAATATAATTGTGTTGAAAAGCTCCTAATCAATTACTTGAACTCCTAATATTTGAATAAAACATTTTTGCGGTCCTTTTTCTAGAGGTTTCGGACGAGCAGGTCTAAATGGGCCTTTCAATGGACCCGTTGTAATTTTAACTGAGTAAAAAGTACAGAAATTGAGGTTTTGCAATATAATTGTGTTGAAAAGATCCTAATCAATTATTTGAACTCCTAATATTTGAATAAAACATTTTTGCGAACCTTTTTGTAGAGGTTTCGGACGAGCATGCCTAAATGGGCCTTTCAATGGGCCCGTTTGAATTTTAACTGAGTAAAAAGTACAGAAATTTAGGTTTTGCAATATAATACTGTTGAAAAGCTCCTAATCAATTATTTGAACTCCTAAAATTTGATTAAAACTTGTTTTGCGGTCCTTTTTGTAGAGGTTTCGGACGAGTGGGTCTAAATGGGCCTTTCAATGGACCCATTGAAATTTTAACTGAGTAAAAAGTATAAAATTGAGGTTTAGAAATATAATTGTGTTGAAAAGCTCCTAATCAATTACATAAACTCCTAAAATTTTATTAAAACCTTTTTTGCAGTCCTTTTTGATACGTTTCGGACGAGCATGTCTAAATGGGCCTTACAATGGACCCGTTGGAATTTTAACTGAGTAAAAAGTAAAGAAATTTAGCTTTTGCAATATAATTGTGTTGAAAAGCTCCTAATCAATTATTTGAACTCCTAAAATTTGATTAAAACTTGTTTTGCGGTCCTTTTTGTAGAGGTTTCAGACGAGCAGGTCTAAATGGGCCTTTCAATGGACCCGTTGGAATTAAATTGAGTAAAAAGTACAAAAATTGAGGTTTTGCAATATAATTGTGTTGAAAAGCTCCTAATCAATTACATGAACTCCTAAAATTTGATTAAAACTTATTTTACAGTCCTTTTTGTAGAGGTTTCGGACGAGCGGGTCGAAATGGGCCTTTCAATGGACCCGTTGGTATTTTAAATGAGTAAAAAGTACATCAATTGAGGTTTTGTAATATAATTGTGTTGAAAAGCTCCTAATGAATTATTCTAACTCCTAATATTTGAATAAAACATTTTTGCGAACCTTTTTGTAGAGGTTTCGGACGAGCAGGTCTAAATGGGCCTTTCAATGGGCCCGTTTGAATTTTAACTGAGTAAAAATTTTAAAATTGAGGTTTTGTAATATAATTGTGTTGAAAAGCTCCTAATAAATTATTTGAACTCCTAAAATTTGATTAAAACTATTTTGCAGTCCTTTTTGTCGAGGTTTCGGACGAGCAGGTCCAAATGGGCCTTTCAATGGACCCGTTAGAATTTTAACTAAGTAAAAAGTACAGAAATTGAGGTTTTGCAGTATAAATGTGTTGAAAAGCTCCTAATCAATTATTTGAACTCCTAATATTTGAATAAAACATTTTTGCGGTCCTTTTTGTAGAGGTTTCGGACGAGCGGGTCTAAATGGGCCTTTCAATGGACCCGTTGAAATTTTAACTGAGTAAAAAGTATAAAATTGAGGATTTGCAATATAATTGTGTTGAAAAGCTCCTAATCAATTACATAAACTCCTAAAATTTGATTAAAATCTTTTTTGCAGTCCTTTTTGATACGTTTCGGACGAGCAGGTCTAAATGGGCCTTACAATGGACCCGTTGGAATTTTAACTGAGTAAAAATTACAGAAAATTTAGCTTTTGCAATATAATTGTGTTGAAAAGCTCCTAATCAATTATTTGAACTCCTTAAATTTGATTAAAACTTGTTTTGCGGTCCTTTTTTGTAGAGGTTTCGGACGAGCAGGTCTAAATGGGCCTTTCAATGGACCCGTTGGAATTAAATTGAGTAAAAAGTACAAAAATTGAGGTTTTGCAACATAATTGTGTTGAAAAGCTCCTAATCAATTACATGAACTCCTAAAATTTGATTAAAACTTATTTTGCAGTCCTTTTTGTAGAGGTTTCGGACGAGCGGGTCGAAATGGGCCTTTCAATGGACCCGTTGGTATTTTAACTGAGTAAAAAGTACAGAAATTGAGGTTTCGCAATATAATTGTGTTGAATAGCTCCTAATCAATTACTTGAACTCCTAATATTTGAATAAAACATTTTTGCGGTCCTTTTTCTAGAGGTTTCGGACGAGCAGGTCTAAATGGGCCTTCAATGGACCCGTTGGAATTTTAACTGAGTAAAAAGTACAGAAATTGAGGTTTTGCAATATAATTGTGTTGAAAAGATCCTAATCAATTATTTGAACTCCTAATATTTGAATAAAACATTTTTGCGAACCTTTTTGTAGAGGTTTCGGACGAGCATGTCTAAATGGGCCTTTCAATGGGCCCGTTTGAATTTTAACTGAGTAAAAAGTACAGAAATTTAGGTTTTGCAATATAATACTGTTGAAAAGCTCCTAATCAATTATTTGAACTCCTAAAATTTGATTAAAACTTGTTTTGCGGTCATTTTTGTAGAGGTTTCGGACGAGTGGGTCTAAATGGGCCTTTCAATGGACCCATTGAAATTTTAACTGAGTAAAAAGTATAAAATTGAGGTTTAGCAATATAATTGTGTTGAAAAGCTCCTAATCAATTACATAAACTCCTAAAATTTGATTAAAACCTTTTTTGCAGTCCTTTTTGATACGTTTCGGACGAGCATGTCTAAATGGGCCTTACAATGGACCGGTTGGAATTTTAACTGAGTAAAAAGTAAAGAAATTTAGCTTTTGCAATATAATTGTGTTGAAAAGCTCCTAATCAATTATTTGAACTCCTAAAATTTGATTAAAACTTGTTTTGCGGTCCTTTTTGTAGAGGTTTCAGACGAGCAGGTCTAAATGGGCCTTTCAATGGACCCGTTGGAATTAAATTGAGTAAAAAGTACAAAAATTGAGGTTTTGCAATATAATTGTGTTGAAAAGCTCCTAATCAATTACATGAACTCCTAAAATTTGATTAAAACTTATTTTACAGTCCTTTTTGTAGAGGTTTCGGACGAGCGGGTCGAAATGGGCCTTTCAATGGACCCGTTGGTATTTTAAATGAGTAAAAAGTACATCAATTGAGGTTTTGCAATATAATTGTGTTGAAAAGCTCCTAATCAATTATTTTAACTCCTAATATTTGAATAAAACATTTTTGCGAACCTTTTTGTAGAGGTTTCGGACGAGCAGGTCTAAATGGGCCTTTTAATGGGCCCGTTTGAATTTTAACTGAGTAAAAATTTTAAAATTGAGGTTTTGCAATATAATTGTGTTGAAAAGCTCCTAATAAATTATTTGAACTCCTAAAATTTGATTAAAACTATTTTGCAGTCCTTTTTGTCGAGGTTTCGGACGAGCAGGTCTAAATGGGCCTTTCAATGGACCCGTTAGAATTTTAACTAAGTAAAAAGTACAGAAATTGAGGTTTTGCAGTATAAATGTGTTGAAAAGCTCCTAATCAATTATTTGAACTCCTAATATTTGAATAAAACATTTTTGCGGTCCTTTTTGTAGAGGTTTCGGACGAGCGGGTCTAAATGGGCCTTTCAATGGACCCGTTGAAATTTTAACTGAGTAAAAAGTATAAAATTGAGGTTTTGCAATATAATTGTGTTGAAAATCTCCTAATCAATTACATAAACTCCTAAAATTTGATTAAAACTTTTTTGCAGTCCTTTTTGATACGTTTCGGACGAGCAGGTCTAAATGGGCCCTACAATGGACCCGTTGGAATTTTAACTGAGTAAAAAGTACAGAAATTTAGCTTTTGCAATATAATTGTGTTGAAAAGCTCCTAATCAATTATTTGAACTCCTAAAATTTGATAAAAACTTGTTTTGCAGTCCTTTTTTGTACAGGTTTCGGACGAGCAGGTCTAAATGGGCCTTTCAATGGACCCGTTGGAATTAAATTGAGTTAAAAGTGTAAAAATTGAGGTTTGCAATATAATTGTGTTGAAAAGCTCCTAATCAATTACATGAACTCCTAAAATTTGATTAAAACTTATTTTGCAGTCCTTTTTGTAGAGGTTACGGTCGAGCGGGTCGAAATGGGCCTTTCAATGGACCCGTTGGTATTTTAACTGAGTAAAAAGTACAGAAATTGAGGTTTCGCAATATATTTGTGTTGAAAAGGTCCTAATAAATTATTTGAACTCTTAATATTTGAATAAAACATTTTTGCGGTCCTTTTTGTAGAGGTTTCGGACGAGCAGGTCTAAATGGGCCTTTCAATGGACCCGTTGGAATTTTAACTGAGTAAAAAGTACAGAAATTTAGCTTTTGCAATATAATTGTGTTGAAAAGCTCCTAATTAATTATTTGAACTCCTAAAATTTGATTAAAACTTGTTTTGCGGTCCTTTTTGTAGAGGTTTCGGACGAGCGGGTCTAAATGGGCCTTTCAATGGACCCATTAAAATTTTAACTGAGTAAAAAGTATAAAATTGAGGTTTAGCAAAATAATTGTGTTGAAAAGCTCCTAATCAATTACATAAACTCCTAAAATTTGATTAAAACCTTTTTTGCAGTCCTTTTTGATACGTTTCGGACGAGCATGTCTAAATGGGCCTTACAATGGACCCGTTGGAATTTTAACTGAGTAAAATGTACAGAAATTTTGCTTTTGCAATATAATTGTGTTGAAAAGCTCCTAATCAATTATTTGAACTCCTAAAATTTGATTAAAACTTGTTTTGCGGTCCTTTTTTGTAGAGATTTCAGACGAGCAGGTCTAAATGGGCCTTTCAATGGACCTGTTGGAATTAAATTGAGTAAAAAGTACAAAAATTGAGGTTTTGCAATATAATTGTGTTGAAAAGCTCCTAATCAATTACATGAACTCCTAAAATTTGATTAAAACTTATTTTGCAGTCCTTTTTGTAGAGGTTTCGGACGAGCGGGTCGAAATGGGCCTTTCAATGGACCCGTTGGTATTTTAACTGAGAAAAAGTACAAAAATTGAGGTTTTGCAATATAATTGTGTTGAAATGCTCCTAATCAATTATTTGAACTCCTAATATTTGAATAAAACATTTTTGCGGTCCTTTTTGTAGAGGTTTCGGACGAGCAGGTCTAAATGGGCCTTTCAATGGATCCGTTGGAATTTTAACTGAGTAAAAAGTACAGAAATTGAGGTTTTGCAATATAATTGTGTTGAAAAGCTCCTAATCAATTATTTGAACTCCTAATATTTGAATATAACATTTTTGCGGTCCTTTTTTAGAGGTTTCGGACGAGCGGGTCTAAATGGGCCTTTCAATGGACCCGTTGAAATTTTAACTGAGTAAAAAGTATAAAATTGACGTTTTGCAATATAATTGTGCTGAAAAGCTCCTAATCAATTACATAAACTCCTAAAATTTGATTAAAACCTTTTTTGCAGTCCTTTTTGATACGTTTCGGACGAGCAGGTCTAAATGGGCCTTACAATGGACCCGTTGGAATTTTAACTGAGTAAAAAGTAAAGAAATTTAGCTTTTGCAATATAATTGTGTTGAAAAGATCCTAATCAATTATTTGAACTCCTAAAATTTGATTAAAACTTGTTTTGCGGTCCTTTTTTGTAGAGGTTTCAGACGAGCAGGTCTAAATGGGCCTTTCAATGGAACCGTTGGAATTAAATTGAGTAAAAAGTACAAAAATTGAGGTTTTGCAATATAATTGTGTTGAAAAGCTCCTAATCAATTACATGAACTCCTAAAATTTGATTAAAACTTATTTTACAGTCCTTTTTGTAGAGGTTTCGGACGAGCGGGTCGAAATGGGCCTTTCAATGGACCCGTTGGTATTTTTAATGAGTAAAAAGTACATCAATTGAGGTTTTGCAATATAATTGTGTTGAAAAGCTCCTAATCAATTATTTGAACTCCTAATATTTGAATAAAACATTTTTGTGGTCCTTTTTGTAGAGGTTTCGGACGAGCGAGTCTAAATGGGCCTTTCAATGGACCCGTTGAAATTTTAACTGAGTAAAAAGTATAAAATTGAGGTTTTGCAATATAATTGTGTTGAAAAGCTCCTAATCAATTACATAAACTCCTAAAATTTGATTAAAACCTTTTTTGCAGTCCTTTTTGATACGTTTCGGACGAGCAGGTCTAAATGGGCCTTAATATGGACCCGTTGGAATTTTAACTGAGTAAAAAGTACAGAAATTTAGCTTTTGCAATATAATTGTGTTGAAAAGCTCCTAATCAATTATTTGAACTCCTAGAATTTGATTAAAACTTGTTTTGCGGTCCTTTTTTGTAGAGGTTTCGGACGAGCAGGTCTAAATGGGCCTTTCAATGGACCCGTTGGAATTAAATTGAGTAAAAAGTACAAAAATTGAGGTTTTGCAATATAATTGTGTTGAAAAGCTCCTAATCAATTACATGAACTCCTAAAATTTGATTAAAACTTATTTTGCAGTCCTTTTTGTAGAGGTTTCGGACGAGCGGGTCGAAATGGGCCTTTCAATGGACCCGTTGGTATTTTAACTGAGTAAAAAGTACAGAAATTGAGGGTTCACAATATAATTGTGTTGAAAAGATCCTAATCAATTATTTGAACTCCTAATATTTGAATAAAACATTTTTGCGGTCCTTTTTGTAGAGGTTTCGGACGAGCAGGTCTAAATGGGCCTTTCAATGGACCCGTTGGAATTTTAACTGAGTAAAAAGTACAGCAATTGAGGTTTTGCAATATAATTATGTTGAAAAGCTCCTAATCAATTATTTTAACTCCTAATATTTGAATAAAACATTTTTGCGGAACTTTTTGTAGAGGTTTCGGACGAGCAGGTCTAAATGGGCCTTTCAATGGACCCGTTGGAATTTTAATTGAGTAAAAAGTACAGAAATATAGGTTTTGCAATATAATTGTGTTGAAAAGCTCCTAATCAAATATTTGAACTCCTAATATTTGAATAAAACATTTTTGCGGTCCTTTTTGTAGATGTTTCGGACGAGCGGGTCTAAATGGGCCTTTCAATGGACCCGTTGAAATTTTAACTGAGTAAAAAGTATAAAATTGAGGTTTTGCAATATAATTGTGTTGAAAAGCTCCTAAGCAATTACATAAACTCCTAAAATTTGATTAAAACCTTTTTTGCAGTCCTTTTTCATACGTTTCGGTCGAGCAGGTCTAAATGGGCCTTACAATGGACCCGTTGGAATTTTAACTGAGTAAAAAGTACAGAAATTTAGCTTTTGCAATATAATTGTGTTGAAAAGCTCCTAATCAATTATTTGAACTCCTAAAATTTGATTAAAACTTGTTTTGCGGTCCTTTTTTGTAGAGATTTCAGACGAGCAGGTCTAAATGGGCCTTTCAATGGACCTGTTGGAATTAAATTGAGTAAAAAGTACAAAAATTGAGGTTTTGTAATATAATTGTGTTGAAAAGCTCCTAATCAATTACATGAACTCCTAAAATTTGATTAAAACTTATTTTGCAGTCCTTTTTGTAGAGGTTTCGGACGAGCGGGTCGAAATGGGCCTTTCAATGGACCCGTTGGTATTTTAACTGAGAAAAAGTACAAAAATTGAGGTTTCGCAATATAATTGTGTTGAAAAGCTCCTAATCAATTATTTGAACTCCTAATATTTGAATAAAACATTTTTGCGGTCCTTTTTGTAGAGGGTTCGGACGAGCAGGTCTAAATGGGCCTTTCAATGGATCCGTTGGAAATTTATATGAGTAAAAAGTACAGAAATTGAAGTTTTGCAATATAATTGTGTTGAAAAGCTCCTAATCAATTATTTGAACTCCTAATATTTGAATAAAACATTTTTGCGGTCCTTTTTGTAGAGGTTTCGGACGAGCGGGTCTAAATGGGCCTTTCAATGGACCCGTTGAAATTTTAACTGAGTAAAAAGTATAAAATTGAGGTTTTGCAATATAATTGTGTTGAAAAGCTCCTAATCAATTACATAAACTCCTAAAATTTGATTAAAACATTTTTTGCAGTCCTTTTTGATACGTTTCGGACGAGCAGGTCTAAATGGGCCTTACAATGGACCCGTATGAATTTTAACTGAGTAAAAAGTACAGAAATTTAGCTTTTGCAATATAATTGTGTTGAAAAGCTCCTAATCAATTATTTTAACTCCTAAAATTTGATTAAAACTTGTTTTGCGGTCCTTTTTTGAAGAGGTTTTGGACGAGCAGGTCTAAATGGGCCATTCAATGGACCCGTTGGAATTAAATTGAGGTTTTTCAATATAATTGTGTTGAAAAGTTCCTAATAAATTATTTGAACTCCAAAAATTTGATTAAAACTATTTTGCAGTCTTTTTTGTCGAGGTTTCGGACGAGCAGGTCTAAATGGGCCTTTCAATGGACCCGTTAGAATTTTAAATGAGTAAAAAGTACAGAAATTGAAGATTTGCAGTATAAATGTGTTGAAAAGCTCCTAATCTATTATTTGAACTCCTAATATTTGAATAAAACATTTTTGCGGTCCTTTTTGTAGAGGTTTCGGACGAGCGGGTCTAAATGGGCCTTTCAATGGACCCGTTGAAATTTTAACTGATTAAAAAGTATAAAATTGAGGTTTTTCAATATAATTGTGTTGAAAAGCTCCTAATCAATTACATAAACTCATAGAATTTGATTAAAACCTTTTTTGCAGTCCTTTTTGATACGTTTCGGACGAGCAGGTCTAAATTGGCCTTACAATGGACCCGTTGGAATTTTAACTGAGTAAAAAGTACAGAAATTTAGCTTTTGCCTTATAATTGTGTTGGGCCTTTCAATGGACCCGTTGAAATTTTAACTGAGTAAAAAGTACATCCATTGAGGTTTTGCAATATAATTGTGTTGAAAAGCTCCTAATCAATTATTTTAACTCCTAATATTTGAATAAAACATTTTTGCGAACCTTTTTGTAGAGGTTTCGGACAAGCAGGTCTAAATGGGCCTTTCAATGGGCCCGTTTGAATTTTAACTGAGTAAAAAGTATAAAATTGAGGTTTTGCAATATAATTGTGTTGAAAAGCTCCTAATAAATTATTTGAACTCCTAAAATTTGATTAAAACTATTTTGCAGTCCTTTTTGTCGAGGTTTCGGACGAGCAGGTCTAAATGGGCCTTTCAATGGACCCGTTAGAATTTTTTTTTTGAAGAAAAGGGCCTCATTAAAAACCCCACTAAACCTTACTGGGCTAACCCAGCAGGCCCTAGGAGGGGAAAAGAGTGCCCAAAATATATTATAATTTAAGGTGGTTGGTTAACAACCGGTACAAAAGTTCTTAGAGCATCGGGCAGGCCCGACCCAAAATACATAGATGAATGAAAATGCAAAGCCCAATTGGCTACAGAATGAGCTAAAATATTAGCTCCACGCGGTACATAGAGTAAGCTAAGACCTGATACAGTAGCAAAGAAAGATCTCATGTCCTGCATCTGTCGCTGAAGAGGGGAGGCATCCTCGCTTGCTTTACACAACCGATTGATCAACAGGGCTGCATCTGATTCAAGAATAAACCCAGTCCATCCCGCCTCCACACCGAAACGGACACCATCCAAGATTGCCCGTAGCTCTGCTGATGTAGAATCTGCAATAGTGTCCAGGTAAATAGCCCGCCCCAGCAGGATAGCTCCAGAAGCGTCACGGGCCACGATGCCAATTCCAGCCGATCCCGTAGTGGGGTGGAAAGCACCATCGACATTGATTTTGATTGATCCAGCTGGCGGCGGCCTCCAAGCAGGTGGGGAAAGTGCTGTCGTCGTCGGCTGTCTCGTCGTGGGAATGTCTGCGTTGGCTGCGAGGTAGTCTCGAAGAAGGTCTTGTGAGTTCATCACAGTGAGCCATGGGGGCTGCAGACGCTGGGAATGGACCCATTCATTCCTCCTATTCCAAAGATTCCACAGAATAGTTAGAAAGAGGTCAAATTGTGCGCAAGAAAGGAGCCTAGCTCCTCGTTCCAACCAAAGTGACATCGATGTGTCGTTGCTATTACGAAGCTCGTTTGGAAAACCGGCGAGGCTGAGAGCCTCAGCCGCGCCTGGACATTCTTTGAAAGCATGAAGTGCAGATTCGAGCGTCGAAGTGCAGAGCGGACACATGCCCGGGCCTAAACCTATAGTCGCAAGGCGATCCCCTGTTGGCAGCGCACCCCGTCCTACCCGCCACCCAAAGGTGCGGATTTTCGGGAGTGTGTTGGATTTATTAATGATCTTCCATAGAGGGTTCGGACGCTCAAGAGGACGATGGGGCCTACGTAAGAATAAGTACCCAGAGCGCACCGAATATATATTTGTATCATGAAAGCCCCATAGCAGAGTATCGTGTTGGACATCAGAGATTGGTACGTTCAATATTCTGTATGCATCGTCGTCGTCGAAATATTGACGTACTTTATGTGCATCCCATGCATTATGATGACGAATCATAAAATCTCCGCATCACAAGGGAATTTCCTCATTATCTTGATAACTACCAAAGAAAGGTAGCCCACTGGCCCCACCCCAAGTATCACGATGGATGCGCAGACGGCTATCAATGCCAGGTCTCCAAAAGAAACCGGAACGTAATTGTTGCATCGCCTGCCATATACCTCGCCAAGCATATGAAGCTCGGTGGTCAACTTTTGCCTCCAAAATATTCCCAGAGGGATAATAACGTGATTTGAGGACCCGAGCGAGTAAGGAGTCGGGTGAGTGGATTAGCCGCCATATTTGTTTCCCAAGTAAGGCAACATTGAAATCCCGTAGATCTCGGAAACCCATGCCCCCTACAGCTTTGGGGGCGCACATAGTATCCCAGGAAAGCATAGGCCATCCTTTTTTGTTACTTCTGCCCGTCCACCAGTAACGGCGGATTGATCGTGTTGCGTCATCCACAATGTTCTGCGGAAGCAAGTAACATGACATGACATATTGAGGCAACGCTTGCGCCACAGATTTTATAAGAATCTCACGCCCGCTGTATGAGAGTAGGTTAGTATCCCATTTAGTCATGCGAGAATTGACCTTGTCTCGAATGAAACCAAGACTGGTCGTTCGGTTCCTCCCAATGAGCAAAGGGACACCTAGATAGGTTCCTGGGTCATCAACCAAGCGTATGCCAAGGGTATGTTGTAGCGCACGAGTGAAGTCCCTTGAACAGAGGGGGCTACAAAAGGCAGTCGACTTCGAAAAGTTGACTGACTGACCGGAGGATGCCTCGTACATCCGGAGAATCTCTTTTAATTGGTCAATTTCCCCTGGGCAGTTACGGACAAAGACAATGCTATCATCCGCAAAGAGCAAGTGGTTAATTCTTGGGCCACGTCTATTGGCTTGTAACCCAATTAGACGTCCCGAATGTTGTTCAGCTTCGAGGGCCGCGGAGAGTCCTTGAGAGCATATTAAAAAGAGAAAGGGTGATAAAGGGTCCCCTTGCCGGATTCCCCGAGTCGGAAAGAATTCATTAGATAGAGTGCCATTAAGGCGAACCGAATAGGACACAGTGGAGACGCAGCGGAGTATTAATTGTACCCAGTTCGATGCAAATCCCATACGCAGCATTACGTCTTTAAGGAAAGACCATTCAACCTTATCAAAAGCTTTTTCCATATCGAGTTTCAAAGCAGCCCCCTGATATATCGAGGCGGTGTTGGTATGGAGGGTATGCACAAGTTCATGCGCAATTAAAATATTGTCAGTAATATTCCGACCACTGACAAAAGCAGCTTGCGCATCACTGATACAATATGGTAATATAGGTTTAAGTCTATTCACAAGAACCTTAGATATGGTCTTATAAATGACAGTACATAAGCTGATCGGTCGGTATTGACGCATGTTTGATGCGTTGGACACTTTTGGAATTAGGACAATGATAGCTTTGTTTACCGTTGCCATGTCTTCTTCACCTCGTAACAGGCGTAAACAAAGTCGTATAAACTCAGGCCCTATAACATCCCAATATTGTCTATAGAAGCTACTAGGGAAGCCGTCAAAGCCGGGAGCTTTCCTAGGGCCTATATCCCTGAAAGCTTCGGTTACCTCTTCTTCGGTGAAGGGTCGTAGCAACGATGAATTCATTTCATCGCTAACCACTGGGGAAATATGTTCCAGGAGCACCGGAGAGGTGTTTGGATTAGATGATGTGAATAAATTCTGAAAATATTCGGAAGCAATCCGAAGAAGCTCCGGTTTCTCCGTATGCCAAGTTTGGTCCACATCGAAAAGACCACGTATGGTGTTCTTTTTCCGTCGTTTAGAAGCACGAGCGTGGAAGAAGGCAGTGTTCTTATCACCTTGTGAAAGCCAGGTAACACGAGATCGTTGTGCCCAGTAGGCCTCCTTGGCATCTAGAAGGCGTTTAAGCTCCAATTTTGCGTCACGGAGACTGAGTAGCATGTGTTGCGAAAGTCTTCTCCTACGCATATAGGAGTTGATCGTACGCTGAAGTTCAGCGATTCGATCGTTGGAGTTGGAGCGTCTAGCCGCTTGCCAATCATGTAACTGGTTCCCTACAGCGGTCAACTTGTCAAGTAGGGTGCCCGACGTGTTGGACCACGCTTGGTGAACCGTGGAGATACAAGACGGGTCTTTAGCCCAGCATGCCTCAAAACGGAAATAGTCACCATTATGCTCATCATATCGGCCACGATGCTCATAAGGGGTGTTACGTGAAGTGTCCATAAGAATAATGTAGTGATCCGAATTCGGGGAAAATATATTCCTACATTGGAATGATAAGTGGGCAGTGAGCCATGCATCGCATGCAAGATAGCGATCGAGACGTTCACAAACAGGTGTGACGTTTGGTCCTGTACGCGACCAAGTGAACCAACCCGAAGATGGTTTGCAATCAAATAACCCATTACGGACAAGGCATTCACGGAAGTTGGTTATTTGTGATTGCGGTCGACGACCTCCGCCTTGTTTTTCAGAGTCTGATAGAATATCATTTAGGTCCCCTCCAATTAACCAAGGTAGAGGTGAATTCGTACGAAGGGAATCGATGAGATCCCACGTTTTATATTTTAAAGCAGTTTCGGCAAACCCATAGATTCCAGTAAAGCGAAAGCAATCATCGGAAGATGTAACAATGGAATCTAAATGACGATCAGAATACGATAAAAGATCAACTTTCAATTTATTATTCCAGAATAATATTAAACCCGAGCAACTTGGGCTGCTTTTCACATGGAAGCAGCCCTCCATATCAAGAGAGAGTTTCAAACGTTCAAAATCAAAATTACATAACCGAGTTTCTGCTAAAAAAATAAGCAAAGGTTCTAATTTACGGACCGTTGAAATAAGCCCTCGAACTGCCTCTGGTGAACCTAGCCCACGGCAGTTCCAGCACATGAGTCTCATTTCTCTCGGCGGGGTTGAATATCAACCGCCGCCGAAGAGACTTTGCTGCTCATCCCAGCTTTAGAGTGTTTAGTTTTTTCTGTAGGTGCTGTTCCGTGCTTTGCCGGTCGTAAAGGAACCTTTGGAGAGGTACGTGGACGTTTAGCCATCGTAGGAGCAGTCAAGGGAGGGCTGCGTTTTGCCCTTCGCGGTTCAGCAGCATCCTTTGGTGGGCTCGAGGAAGTAGCGATCCACTCCTCAAATTCTGGGTTGACGAATGCATTACTTCCGTGTCCAGCGGTAGTAGACTTAGCCGGCACTGCAGTGGGTACCGGGAAGCCTTCATTATCGATCAAGACAAACCTCTTGTTTGGTGGAGTGGAGGAGACATCCTCAGCCATCGTGGCTGTCTTAGCAGCATCGGGGGCTCCCGTATTTGCTGATTCTGCATCGGCTGGGATGACAGCAATGGGGGCAACATCAAGAGGTTCAACTGAGAGCTGTCCTGCGGCCTCCCCATCCGTATCTGCCATTAGCACCTCAGGGGCAGCAGCAGGCGCGATTGGAGCTGGCTGCTCCTGCAATGTTTCCGCACCCGGGGGTGCTGGGCCATCAGCGACCCTAGCAGCTACGTTTTCGGCACCCAGGGGTGCTGCAGCATCATTGTTCGTTGCAGTAGCAGTGGCTGGCTGCCCTGGAATGCGGTCTCTCCTCGAAGCCGAGGTTGCCGCTTCTGTATATTTCGTGGCTGGGACGGTATCAGCTACTGCCACTGATTTTCCTTTGCTTTCTAGTCCTGAGGAGTAGAAATGACAGAGGAGAATATAAAAATAGGGATAAATATAAGTAGTAGGAGATGATCCTACTAAGTAGAAAAAAGATGCAATAGAAGCAGGATAATATGATACCTGCATTGGTGCTTTTCCCTTTGGTTGATCCTTTACCTGCAATGAGGTAAAAAGATGATGTAAATCATCGTAAAATGGGCAGGAAAAATAATAATACGTAGTCATATAAGGAAAAAGACAAGTACCATTGTTAGCCATAGCAGGCTTAGTAGATTCAAAGTAACTAACCCTTCCCCGGGTTGTTATTTTTGCTTTCTTCTTTGGTGCCGGGGCACGCAACCAGTCTCCATACTGTTGGGGCATGGTTTCGTCATCCTTAAAGTCCACACAAGTGGCTTTGAGATGGCACAAAATACCACATCCATGGCAGAAAGATGGTAAGTTTTCATATTGAATAGGTAGCATTTGGGGATCTTCATCCTCCTCAAGTTGAACAAACACAAACCGTCGTAGCGGCTGGTGTACATCAAGTACGACTAGGACACGGAGGAATTCAGTCATGTTCCCCTCCTCCGATTGACGGGAGTCAGTCCCTAGTACTGCTCCGATCCCTCCACCAATAGTTCGGCCAGTGGCATTTGCTACCACAACGCTAGTCATCATAGCGATCGGTACTCTATGTATCCTTACCCAGATACGCATCTGGTCATATCGGTATCCCTTGATTGTGAGCTTTGGCTGCACAGGTAGGATTGCAAGCCAATCCTTCTTGAACGTCCAGGGCCCTCCTTTCAGGACATCGTCCCTGCAAGCTTTAGTTGCAAACTTAAACAAAAAATGTCCAGAGCCAAGAGATGTTACCGATGAGAGCTTGTATTCTCTCCAAATAGCAGTGAAGAGTCGCATCACAGCATTCTCTTTATAGTCTTTCGTGTTGAACAGTTTCCCGATGAGTGACGATTTGTAGTCGTCAAGAGGGATGGCCTTTGTTGAGGCAGGGGCACAGATGACATGTTTCTCTTCAGTTGTAAACTGAAGTTTATCAAAGTGAGAGAGAAAGGAATCAGTAGAGGCCATGAGTGATTGCTCGAATTCAAAGATGGAAGCGAGTTTCACACAGTTGGAGTGTATCGCAGAAAGTGTGAGAGAATGCCTAGTAAGTGATATATTTAGGCAATGATTCGGTAGGGATAGTGGTAAGATAGAATCAAAATACCAAAGTTTAAAAATGAATATGAATTTAAGTAATATCCAAATAATCCTAATATTAATAAATAGAATTAACTTAAATTCATATAGATTATCCAAAAGAGAAGGATAAAAGGAATATGTATGATATCCTACTCGTTTGAATGCAAAGGAGGGATAAGGAAATTTGAATTTAGATAATCTCTCGATAATCCTTAGATTAAAAGAGGATATTAAAATAAATTCAAATTTATTATTAGGATAATAGGCAAAATATTTGAATTTATTTATTATCCTAGTAATCTTGAGATTAAAGGATAATAGGAATTTTATTTCAAATAAATGACTAGGATTATAAGATATTATTAACATCCAGCCACTTAGAATCTTATCCAAGACTAAAAGTAAATTGAATAATATCATAACCAACTTGTGAATATCAGATAATGTAAACAATAATTTGAATTTAGGTAGAGTTATTATAATCCTGGGATTATAATAGGATGTAAGTTTTAATAATATCTTTTTATTCCTCAGATTTAAAGATAAAGTTATTATAAACTCAAATAGAGTCCCATGTAGGATGGAATTGTCTAGATAATAGAAATAAAAATTCATTTTTATTTGAATATCTAGAATTTGTATTTTAAACCTCAGTTTAAATTTATTGTTCAAAGTATTTGAATCATAATAAAATAGCAAATCCCATTGAATTAGGAATAAGTTAAAAAAAAATAGATTTAGGTGGGATTTCACCGATTTGCATGCATTGCATGGTAATGGTCCACGTGCATGGGGCAAAGTCTCCCATGCAAACGTATGACGTGGCATTTCACTATCCCAAGGACTAAGCGAATCCAAACTGCAGCTCCAGTAAATGTGGAGTAAAAAGATTGCTTCCGCCCGTCCGCTTGGAGGCACCCTTTCTCCGGCCGGCCGGTGTGGTTTGTGGTGCTCCTGCACTGTTGGAAACCGTACAATCCATATCTTTGCAGATATGATGATAAAACAGACAAAATGCATTATATTAACATTTTGTTGTAGTAACAAAACTATATAATCAAATGAATGAACCCTCTGCATTAACAAACGTTGACAGATAATTTCATTCAAAAATAATAAGTTCCCTAGCATTATGTTGCTGTTAAGGAATTGGATACAAGGTCGTTTAGACCAGGAAAATTCCTGTGCTCGAAAGGAGTCAGGGTCGACGAAGGGAATCAGTGGTGATGTCCCAGCATGTGTGTGATGTACATGAGCTACATCAGTTGCTTTGACCGCAAACAGTGGCCATTTCCAAGGCCAAAATTGCACCAAAGGAGGGTACATAATAGAGAGATGCACCAATAATGGGCAGATAAATTTCCTTCGGGCGAGATGAGTGGTGATTACTTTTATCATGTTTGTGCTAAGCAAGCACCATGATGAAAGTAGAAGGAAAGGGTGGAGGCATGGATGACGGCGGAGATCAGGGCGGAAGAGGGTTGCTATAAGGAGGAGGAAGAGGCGGAGAGGAGTGAAAAGAAAGCGGAGAGGGAGAAAGGAAAGGAGAGAGGTTGAGAGAAAATTTGAGAGAGAATTTGAGAGGATTTTCATCACGACCCGTTAGAATTTTAACTGAGTAAAAAGTACAGAAATTGAGGTTTTGCAGTATAAATGTGTTGAAAAGCTCCTAATCAATTATTTGAACTCCTAATATTTGAATAAAACATTTTTGCGGTCCTTTTTGTAGAGGTTTCGGACGAGCGGGTCTAAATGGGCCTTTCAATGGACCCGTTAAAATTTTAACTTAGTAAAAAGTATAAAATTGAGGTTTTGCAATATAATTGTGTTGAAAAGCTCCTAATCAATTACATAAACTCATAAAATTTGATTAAAACCTTTTTTGCAGTCCTTTTTGATACGTTTCGGACGAGCAGTTCTAAATGGGCCTTACAATGGACCCGTTGGAATTTTAACTTAGTAAAAAGTACAGAAATTTAGCTTTTGCAATATAATTGTGTTGAAAAGATCCTAATCAATTATTTGAATTCCTAAAATTTGATTAAAACTTGTTTTGCGGTCCTTTTTTGTAGAGGTTTCGGACGAGCAGGTGTAAATGGGCCTTTCAATGGACCCGTTGGAATTAAATTGAGTAAAAAGTACAAAAATTGAGGTTTTGCAATATAATTGTGCTGAAAAGCTCCTAATCAATTACATGAACTCCTAAAATTTGATTAAAACTTATTTTGCAGTCCTTTTTGTAGAGGTTTCGGACGAGCGGGTCGAAATGGGCCTTTCAATGGACCCGTTGGTATTTTAACTGAGTAAAAAGTACAGAAATTGAGGTTTCGCAATATAATTGTGTTGAAAAGCTCCTAATCAATTATTTGAACTCCTAATATTTGAATAAAACATTTTTGCAGTCCTTTTTGTAGAGGTTTCGGACGAGCATTTCTTAATGGGCCTTTCAATGGACCCGTTGGAATTTTAACTGAGTAAAAAACACATCCATTGAGGTTTTGCAATATAATTGTGTTGAAAAGCTCCTAATCAATTATTTTAACTCCTAATATTTGAATAAAACATTTTTGCGAACCTTTTTGTAGAGGTTTCGGACGAGCAGGTCTAAATGGGCCTTTCAATGGGCCCGTTTGAATTTTAACTGAGTAAAAAGTATAAAATTGATGTTTTGCAATATAATTGTGTTGAAAAGCTCCTAATAAATTATTTGAACTCCTAAAATTTGATTAAAACTATTTTGCAGTCCTTTTTGTCGAGGTTTCAGACGAGCAGGTCTAAATAAGCCTTTCAATGGACCCGTTAGAATTTTAACTGAGTAAAAAGTACAGAAATTGAGGTTTTGCAGTATAAATGTGTTGAAAAGCTCCTAATCAATTATTTGAACTCCTAATATTTGAATAAAACATTTTTGCGGTCCTTTTTGTAGAGGTTTCGGACGAACGGGTCTAAATGGGCCTTTCAATGGACCCGTTGAAATTTTAACTGAGTAAAAAGTATAAAATTGAGGTTTTGCAATATAATTGTGTTGAAAAGCTCCTAATCAATTACTTAAACTCATAAAATTTGATTAAAACCTTTTTTGCAGTCCTTTTTGATACGTTTCGGACGAGCAGGTCTAAATGGGCCTTACAATGGACCCGTTGGAATTTTAACTGAGTAAAACGTACAGAAATTTAACTTTTGCAATATAATTGTGTTGAAAAGATCCTAATTAATTATTTGAATTCCTAAAATTTGATTAAAACTTGTTTTGCGGTCCTTTTTTGTAGAGGTTTCGGACGAGCAGGTCTAAATGGGCCTTTCAATGGACCCGTTGGAATTAAATTGAGTAAAAAGTACAAAAATTGAGGTTTTGCAATATAATTGTGTTGAAAAGCTCCTAATCAATTACATGAACTCCTAAAATTTGATTAAAACTTATTTTGTAGTCCTTCTTGTAGAGGTTTCGGACGAGCGGGTCGAAATGGGCCTTTCAATGGACCCGTTGGTATTTTCACTGAGTAAAAAGTACAGAAATTGAGGTTTCGCAATATAATTGTGTTGAAAAGCTCCTAATCAATTATTTGAACTCCTAATATTTGAATAAAACATTTTTGCGGTCCTTTTTGTAGAGGTTTCGGACGAGCATGTCTAAATGGGCCTTTCAATGGACCCGTTGGAATTTTAACTGAGTAAAAAGTACATCCATTGAGGTTTTGCAATATAATTGTGTTGAAAAGCTCCTAATCAATTATTTTAACTCATAATATTTGAATAAAACATTTTTGCGAACCTTTTGTAGAGGTTTCGGACGAGCAGGTCTAAATGGGCCTATCAATGGGCCCGTTTGAATTTTAACTGAGTAAAAAGTATAAAATTGAGGTTTTGCAATATAATTGTGTTGAAAAGCTCCTAATAAATTATTTGAACTCCTAAAATTTGATTAAAACTATTTTGCAGTCCTTTTTGTCGAGGTTTCGGACGAGCAGGTCTAAATGGGCCTTTCAATGGACCCGTTAGAATTTTAACTGAGTAAAAAGTACAGAAATTGAGGTTTTGCGGTATAAATTTGTTGAAAATCTCCTAATCAATTATTTGAACTCCTAATATTTGAATAAAACATTTTTGCGGTCCTTTTTGTAGAGGTTTCGGACGAGCGGGTCTAAATGGGCCTTTCAATGGACCCGTTGAAATTTTAACTGAGTAAAAAGTATAAAATTGAGGTTTTGCAATATAATTGTGTTGAAAAGATCCTAATCAATTACATAAACTCATAAAATTTGATTAAAACCATTTTTGCAGTCCTTTTTGATACGTTTCGGACGAGCAGGTCTAAATGGGCCTTACAATGGACCCGTTGGAATTTTACTGAGTAAAAAGTACAGAAATTTAGCTTTTGCAATATAATTGTGTTGAAAAGATCCTAATCAATTATTTGAATTCCTAAAATTTGATTAAAACTTGTTTTGCGGTCCTTTTTTGTAGAGGTTTCGGACGAGCAGGTCTAAATGGGCCTTTCAATGGACCCGTTGGAATTAAATTGAGTAAAAAGTACAAAAATTGAGGTTTTGCAATATAATTGTGCTGAAAAGCTCCTAATAAATTACATGAACTCCTAAAATTTGATTAAAACTTATTTTGCAGTCCTTTTTGTAGAGGTTTCGGACGAGCGGTTCGAAATGGGCCTTTCAATGGACCCGTTGGTATTTTAACTGAGTAAAAAGTACAGAAATTGAGGTTTCGAAATATAATTGTGTTGAAAAGCTCCTAATCAGTTATTTGAACTCCTAATATTTGAATAATACATTTTTGTGGTCCTTTTTGTAGAGGTTTCGGACGAGCAGGTCTAAATGGGCCTTTCAATGGACCCGTTGGAATTTTAACTGAGTAAAAAGTACAGAAATTGAGGTTTTGAAATATAATTGTGTTGAAAAGCTCCGAATCAATTATTTGAACTCCTAATATTTGAATAAAACATTTTTGCGAACCTTTTTGTAGAGGTTTCGGATGAGCATGTCTAAATGGGCCTTTCAATGGGCCCGTTTGAATTTTAACTGAGTAAAAAGTATAAAATTAGGTTTTGCAATATAATTGTGTTGAAAAGTTCCTAATAAATTATTTGAACTCCTAAAATTTGATTAAAACTATTTTGCAGTCCTTTTTGTCGAGTTTTCGGACGAGCAAGTCTAAATGGGCCTTTCAATGGACCCGTTAGAATTTTAATTGAGTAAAAAGTAAAGAAATTGAGGTTTTGCAATATAATTGTGTTGAAAAGTTCCTAATAAATTATTTGAACTCCTAAAATTTGATTAAAACTATTTTGCAGTCCTTTTTGTCGAGGTTTCGGACGAGCAGGTCTAAATGGGCCTTTCAATGAACCCGTTAGAATTTTAACTGAGTAAAAAGTATAGAAATTGAGGTTTTGCAATATAATTGTGTTGAAAATCTCCTAAACAATTATTTGAACTCCTAATATTTGAATAAAACATTTTTGCGGTCCTCTTTGTAGAGGTTTCGGACGAGCGGGTCTAAATGGGCCTTTCAATGGACCCGTTGGAATTTTAACTGAGTAAAAAGTACAAAAATTGAGGTTTTGCAATATAATTGTGTTGAAAAGCTCCTAATCAATTATTTGAACTCCTAAAATTTGATTAAAACTTGTTTTGCGGTCATTTTTTGTAGAGGTTTCGGACGAGCAGGTCTAAATGGGCCTTTCAATGGACCCGTTGGAATTAAATTGAGTAAAAAGTACAAAAATTGAGGTTTTGCAATATAATTGTGTTGAAAAGCTCCTAATCAATTACATGAACTCCTAAAATTTGATTAAAACTTATTTTGCAGTCCTTTTTGTAGAGGTTTCGGACGAGCGGGTCGAAATGGGCCTTTCAATGGACCCGTTGGTATTTTAATTGAGAAAAAGTACAGAAATTGAGGTTTCTAAATATAATTTTGTTGAAAAGCTCCTAGTCAATTATTTGAACTCCTAATATTTGAATAAAACATTTTTGCGTTCCTTTTTGTAGAGGTTTCGGACGAGCAGGTCTAAATGGGCCATTCAATGGACCCGTTGGAATTTTAACTGAGTAAAAAGTACAGAAATTGAGGTTTTGCAGTATAATTGTGTTGAAAAGCTCCTAATCAATTATTTTAACTCCTAATATTTGAATAAAACATTTTTGTGAACCTTTTTGTAGAGGTTTCGGACGAGCAGGTCCAAATGGGCCTTTCAATGGGCCCGTTTGAATTTTAACTGAGTAAAAAGTATAAAATTGAGGTTTTGCAATATAATTGTGTTGAAAAGCTCCTAATAAATTATTTGAACTCCTAAAATTTGATTAAAACTATTTTGCAGTCCTTTTTGTCGAGGTTTCGGACGAGCAGGTCTAAATAGGACTTTCAATGGACCCGTTAGAATTTTAACTGAGTAAAAAGTACGAAAATTGAGGTTTTGCAGTATAAATATGTTGAAAAGCTTCTAATAAATTATTTGAACTACTAATATTTGAATAAAACATTTTTGCGGTCCTTTTTGTAGAGGTTTCGGACGAGCGGATCTAAATGGGCTTTTCAATGGACCCATTGAAATTTTAACTGAGTAAAAAGTATAAAACTGAGGTTTTGCAATATAATTGTGTTGAAAAGCTCCTAATCAATTATTTGAACTCCTAAAATTTGATTAAAACTTGTTTTGCGCTCCTTTTTTGTAGAGGTTTCGGACGAGCAGGTCTAAATGGGCCTTTCAATGGACCCGTTGGAATTAAATTGAGTAAAAAGTACAAAAATTGAGGTTTTGCAATATAATTGTGCTGAAAAGCTCCTAATAAATTACATGAACTCCTAAAATTTGATTAAAACTTATTTTGCAGTCCTTTTTGTAGAGGTTTCGGACGAGCGGTTCGAAATGGGCCTTTCAATGGACCCGTTGGTATTTTAACTGAGTAAAAAGTACAGAAATTGAGGTTTCGAAATATAATTGTGTTGAAAAGCTCCTAATCAGTTATTTGAACTCCTAATATTTGAATAATACATTTTTGTGGTCCTTTTTGTAGAGGTTTCGGACGAGCAGGTCTAAATGGGCCATTCAATGGACCCATTGGAATTTTAACTAAGTAAAAAGTACAGAAATTGAGGTTTTGCAGTATAATTGTGTTGAAAAGCTCCTAATCAATTATTTTAACTCCTAATAGTTGAATAAAACATTTTTGTGAACCTTTTTGTAGAGGTTTCGGACGAGCAGGTCCAAATGGGCCTTTCAATGGGCCCGTTTGAATTTTAACTGAGTAAAAAGTATAAAATTGTGGTTTTGCAATATAATTGTGTTGAAAAGCTCCTAATAAATTATTTGAACTCCTAAAATTTGATTAAAACTATTTTGCAGTCCTTTTTGTCGAGGTTTCGGACGAGCAGGTCTAAATAAGACTTTCAATGGACCCGTTAGAATTTTAACTGAGTAAAAAGTACAGAAACTGAGGTTTTGCAGTATAAATATGTTGAAAAGCTTCTAATAAATTATTTGAACTACTAATATTTGAATAAAACATTTTTGCGGTCCTTTTTGTAGAGGTTTCGGACGAGCTGGTCTAATTGGGCCTTTCAATGGACCCGTTGAAATTTTAACTGAGTAAAAAGTATAAAATTGAGGTTTTGCAATAAAATTGTGTTGAAAAGCTCCTAATCAATTACATAAACTCCTAAAATTTGATTAAAACCTTTTTTGCAGTCCTTTTTGATACGTTTCGGACGAGCATGTCTAAATGGGCCTTACAATGGACCCGTTGGAATTAAATTGAGTAAAAAGTACAAAAATTGAGGTTTTGCAATATAATTGTGTTGAAAAGCTCCTAATGAATTATTTGAACTCCTAAAATTTGATTAAAACTTATTTTGCAGTCCTTTTTGTAGAGGTTTCGGACGAGCGGTTCGAAATGGGCCTTTCAATGGACCCGTTGGTATTTTAACTGAGAAAAAAGTACAGAAATTGAGGTTTCGAAATATAATTGTGTTGAAACGCTCCTAATCAGTTATTTGAACTCCTAATATTTGAATAATACATTTTTGTGGTCCTTTTTGTAGAGGTTTCAGACGAGCAGGTCTAAATGGGCCATTCAATGGACCCGGTGGAATTTTAACTAAGTAAAAAGTACAGAAATTGAGGTTTTGCAGTATAATTGTGTTGAAAAGCTCCTAATCAATTATTTTAACTCCTAATATTTGAATAAAACATTTTTGTGAACCTTTTTGTAGAGGTTTCGGACGAGCAGGTCCAAATGGGCCTTTCATGGGCCCGTTTGAATTTTAACTCAGTAAAAAGTATAAAATTGAGGTTTTGCAATATAATTGTGTTGAAAAGTTTCTAATAAATTATTTGAACTCCTAAAATTTGATTAAAACTATTTTGCAGTCCTTTTTGTCGAAGTTTCGGACGAGCAGGTCTAAATAGGACTTTCAATGGACCCGTTAGAATTTTAACTGAGTAAAAAGTACAGAAACTGAGGTTTTGCAGTATAAATATGTTGAAAAGCTTCTAATAAATTATTTGAACTACTAATATTTGAATAAAACATTTTTGCGGTCATTTTTGTAGAGGTTTCGGACGAGCTGGTCTAAATGGGCCTTTCAATGGACCCGTTGAAATTTTAACTGAGTAAAAAGTATAAAATTGAGGTTTTGCAATATAATTGTGTTGAAAAGCTCCTAATCAATTACATAAACTCCTAAAATTTGATTAAAACCTTTTTTGCAGTCCTTTTTGATACGTTTCGGACGAGCAGGTCTAAATGGGCCTTATAATGGACCCGTTGGAATTTTAACTGAGTAAAAATTACAGAAAATTTAGCTTTTGGAATATAATTGTGTTGAAAAGCTCCTAATCAATTATTTGAACTCCTAAAATTTGATTAAAACTTGTTTTGCGGTCCTTTTTTGTAGAGGTTTCGGACGAGCAGGTCTAAATGGGCCTTTCAATGGACCCGTTGGAATTAAATTGAGTAAAAAGTACAAAAATTGAGGTTTTGCAACATAATTGTGTTGAAAAGCTCCTAATCAATTACATGAACTCCTAAAATTTGATTAAAACTTATTTTGCAGTCCTTTTTGTAGAGGTTTCGGACGAGCGGGTCGAAATGGGCCTTTCAATGGACCCGTTGGTATTTTAACTGAGTAAAAAGTACATAAATTGAGGTTTCGCAATATAATTGTGTTGAAAAGCTCCTAATCAATTACTTGAACTCCTAATATTTGAATAAAACATTTTTGCGATCCTTTTTCTAGAGGTTTCGGACGAGCAGGTCTAAATGGGCCTTTCAATGGACCCGTTGGAATTTTAACTGAGTAAAAAGTACAGAAATTGAGGTTTTGCAATATAATTGTGTTGAAAAGATCATAATCAATTATTTGAACTCCTAATATTTGAATAAAACATTTTTGCGAACCTTTTTGTAGAGGTTTCGGACGAGCAGGTCTAAATGGGCCTTTCAATGGGCCCGTTTGAATTTTAACTGAGTAAAAAGTACAGAAATTTAGCTTTTGCAATATAATACTGTTGAAAAGCTCCTAATCAATTATTTGAACTCCTAAAATTTGATTAAAACTTGTTTTGCGGTCCTTTTTGTAGAGGTTTCGGACGAGTGGGTCTAAATGGGCCTTTCAATGGACCCATTGAAATTTTAACTGAGTAAAAAGTATAAAATTGAGGTTTAGCAATATAATTGTGTTGAAAAGCTCCTAATCAATTACATAAACTCCTAAAATTTGATTAAAACCTTTTTTGCAGTCCTTTTTGATACGTTTCGGACGAGCATGTCTAAATGGGCCTTACAATGGACCCGTTGGAATTTTAACTGAGTAAAAAGTAAAGAAATTTAGCTTTTGCAATATAATTGTGTTGAAAAGCTCCTAATGAATTATTTGAACTCCTAAAATTTGATTAAAACTTGTTTTGCGGTCCCTTTTTGTAGAGGTTTCAGACGAGCAGGTCTAAATGGGCCTTTCAATGGACCCGTTGGAATTAAATTGAGTAAAAAGTACAAAAATTGAGGTTTTGCAATATAATTGTGTTGAAAAGCTCCTAATCAATTACATGAACTCCTAAAATTTGATTAAAACTTATTTTACAGTCCTTTTTGTAGAGGTTTCGGACGAGCGGGTCGAAATGGGCCTTTCAATGGACCCGTTGGTATTTTAAATGAGTAAAAAGTACATCAATTGAGGTTTTGCAATATAATTGTGTTGAAAAGCTCCTAATCAATTATTTTAACTCCTAATATTTGAATAAAACATTTTTGCGAACCTTTTTGTAGAGGTTTCGGACGAGCAGGTCTAAATGGGCCTTTCAATGGGCCATTTTGAATTTTAACTGAGTAAAAATTATAAAATTGAGGTTTTGCAATATAATTGTGTTGAAAAGCTCCTTATAAATTATTTGAACTCCTAAAATTTGATTAAAACTATTTTGCAGTCCTTTTTGTCGAGGTTTCGGACGAGCAGGTCTAAATGGGCCTTTCAATGGACCCGTTAGAATTTTAACTATGTAAAAAGTACAGAAATTGAGGTTTTGCAGTATAAATGTGTTGAAAAGCTCCTAATCAATTATTTGAACTCCTAATATTTGAATAAAACATTTTTGCGGTCCTTTTTGTAGAGGTTTCGGACGAGCGGGTCTAAATGGGCCTTTCAATGGACCCGTTGAAATTTTAACTGAGTAAAAAGTATAAAATTGAGGTTTTGCAATATAATTGTGTTGAAAAGCTCCTAATCAATTACATAAACTCCTAAAATTTGATTAAAACTTTTTTGCAGTCCTTTTTGATACGTTTCGGACGAGCAGGTCTAAATGGGCCTTACAATGGACCCGTTGGAATTTTAACTGAGTAAAAAGTACAGAAAATTTAGCTTTTGCAATATAATTGTGTTGAAAAGCTCCTAATCAATTATTTGAACTCCTAAAATTTGATTAAAACTTGTTTTGCGGTCCTTTTTTGTAGAGGTTTCGGACGAGCAGGTCTAAATGGGCCTTTCAATGGACCCGTTGGAATTAAATTGAGTAAAAAGTGTAAAAATTGAGGTTTTGCAATATAATTGTGTTGAAAAGCTCCTAATCAATTACATGAACTCCTAAAATTTGATTAAAACTTATTTTGCAGTCCTTTTTGTAGAGGTTTCGGACGAGCGGGTCGAAATGGGCCTTTCAATGGACCCGTTGGTATTTTAACTGAGTAAAAAGTACAGAAATTGAGGTTTCGCAATATAATTGTGTTGAAAAGCTCCTAATCAATTACTTGAACTCCTAATATTTGAATAAAACATTTTTGCGGTCCTTTTTCTAGAGGTTTCGGACGAGCAGGTCTAAATGGGCCTTTCAATGGACCCGTTGGAATTTTAACTGAGTAAAAAGTACAGAAATTGAGGTTTTGCAATATAATTGTGTTGAAAAGATGCTAATCAATTATTTGAACTCCTAATATTTGAATAAAACATTTTTGCGAACCTTTTTGTAGAGGTTTCGGACGAGCAGGTCTAAATGGGCCTTTCAATGGGCCCGTTTGAATTTTTACTGAGTAAAAAGTACAGAAATTTAGCTTTTGCAATGTAATACTGTTGAAAAGCTCCTAATCAATTATTTGAACTCCTAAAATTTGATTAAAATTTGTTTTGCGGTCCTTTTTGTAGAGGTTTCGGACGAGTGGGTCTAAATGGGCCTTTCAATGGACCCATTGAAATTTTAACTGAGTAAAAAGTATAAAATTGAGGTTTAGCAATATAATTGTGTTGAAAAGCTCCTAATCAATTACATAAACTCCTAAAATTTGATTAAAACCTTTTTTGCAGTCCTTTTTGATACGTTTCGGACGAGCATGGCTAAATGGGCCTTACAATGGACCCGTTGGAATTTTAACTGAGTAAAAAGTAAAGAAATTTAGCTTTTGCAATATAATTATGTTGAAAAGTTCCTAATGAATTATTTGAACTCCTAAAATTTGATTAAAACTTGTTTTGCGGTCCCTTTTTGTAGAGGTTTCAGACGAGCAGGTCTAAATGGGCCTTTCAATGGACCCGTTGGAATTAAATTGAGTAAAAAGTACAAAAATTGAGGTTTTGCAATATAATTGTGTTGAAAAGCTCCTAATCAATTACATGAACTCCTAAAATTTGATTAAAACTTATTTTACAGTCCTTTTTGTAGAGGTTTCGGACGAGCGGGTCGAAATGGGCCTTTCAATGGACCCGTTGGTATTTTAAATGAGTAAAAAGTACATCAATTGAGGTTTCGCAATATAATTGTGTTGAAAAGCTCCTAATCAATTACTTGAACTCCTAATATTTGAATAAAACATTTTTGCGGTCCTTTTTCTAGAGGTTTCGGACGAGCAGGTCTAAATGGGCCTTTCAATGGACCCGTTGGAATTTTAACTGAGTAAAAAGTACAGAAATTGAGGTTTTGCAATATAATTGTGTTGAAAAGATCATAATCAATTATTTGAACTCCTAATATTTGAATAAAACATTTTTGCGAACCTTTTTGTAGAGGTTTCGGACGAGCAGGTCTAAATGGGCCTTTCAATGGGCCCGTTTGAATTTTAACTGAGTAAAAAGTACAGAAATTTAGCTTTTGCAATATAATACTGTTGAAAAGCTCCTAATCAATTATTTGAACTCCTAAAATTTGATTAAAACTTGTTTTGCGGTCCTTTTTGTAGAGGTTTCGGACGAGTGGGTCTAAATGGGCCTTTCAATGGACCCATTGAAATTTTAACTGAGTAAAAAGTATAAAATTGAGGTTTAGCAATATAATTGTGTTGAAAAGCTCCTAATCAATTACATAAACTCCTAAAATTTGATTAAAACCTTTTTTGCAGTCCTTTTTGATACGTTTCGGACGAGCATGGCTAAATGGGCCTTACAATGGACCCGTTGGAATTTTAACTGAGTAAAAAGTAAAGAAATTTAGCTTTTGCAATATAATTATGTTGAAAAGTTCCTAATGAATTATTTGAACTCCTAAAATTTGATTAAAACTTGTTTTGCGGTCCCTTTTTGTAGAGGTTTCAGACGAGCAGGTCTAAATGGGCCTTTCAATGGACCCGTTGGAATTAAATTGAGTAAAAAGTACAAAAATTGAGGTTTTGCAATATAATTGTGTTGAAAAGCTCCTAATCAATTACATGAACTCCTAAAATTTGATTAAAACTTATTTTACAGTCCTTTTTGTAGAGGTTTCGGACGAGCGGGTCGAAATGGGCCTTTCAATGGACCCGTTGGTATTTTAAATGAGTAAAAAGTACATCAATTGAGGTTTTGCAATATAATTGTGTTGAAAAGCTCCTAATCAATTATTTTAACTCCTAATATTTGAATAAAACATTTTCGCGAACCTTTTTGTAGAGGTTTCGGACGAGCAGGTCTAAATGGGCCTTTCAATGGGCCCGTTTGAATTTTAACTGAGTAAAAATTATAAAATTGAGGTTTTGCAATATAATTGTGTTGAAAAGCTCCTAATAAATTATTTGAACTCCTAAAATTTGATTAAAACTATTTTGCAGTCCTTTTTGTCGAGGTTTCGGACGAGCAGGTCTAAATGGGCCTTTCAATGGACCCGTTAGAATTTTAACTAAGTAAAAAGTACAGAAATTGAGGTTTTGCAGTATAAATGTGTTGAAAAGCTCCTAATCAATTATTTGAACTCCTAACATTTGAATAAAACATTTTTGCGGTCCTTTTTGTAGAGGTTTCGGACGAGCGGGTCTAAATGGGCCTTTCAATGGACCCATTGGAATTTTAACTCCTAAAATTTGATTAAAACTTTTTTGCAGTCCTTTTTGATACGTTTCGGACGAGCAGGTCTAAATGGGCCTTACAATGGACCCATTGGAATTTTAACTGAGTAAAAAGTACAGAAATTTAGCTTTTGCAATATAATTGTGTTGAAAAGCTCCTAATCAATTATTTGAACTCCTAAAATTTGATAAAAACTTGTTTTGCAGTCCTTTTTTGTTCAGGTTTCGGACGAGCAGGTCTAAATGGGCCTTTCAATGGACCCGTTGGAATTAAATTGAGTAAAAAGTGTAAAAATTGAGGTTTTGCAATATAATTGTGTTGAAAAGCTCCTAATCAATTACATGAACTCCTAAAATTTGATTAAAACTTCTTTTGCAGTCCTTTTTGTAGAGGTTACGGTCGAGCGGGTCGAAATGGGCCTTTCAATGGACCCGTTGGTATTTTAACTGAGTAAAAAGTACAGAAATTGAGGTTTTGCAATATATTTGTGTTGAAAAGCTCCTAATAAATTATTTGAACTCTTAATATTTGAATAAAACATTTTTGCGGTCCTTTTTGTAGAGGTTTCGGACGAGCAGGTCTAAATGGGCCTTTCAATGGACCCGTTGGAATTTTAACTGAGTAAAAAGTACAGAAATTTAGCTTTTGCAATATAATTGTGTTGAAAAGCTCCTAATTAATTATTTGAACTCCTAAAATTTGATTAAAACTTGTTTTGCGGTCCTTTTTGTAGAGGTTTCGGACGAGCGGGTCTAAATGGGCCTTTCAATGGACCCATTAAAATTTTAACTGAGTAAAAAGTATAAAATTGAGGTTTAGCAATATAATTGTGTTGAAAAGCTCCTAATCAATTACATAAACTCCTAAAATTTGATTAAAACCTTTTTTGCAGTCCTTTTTGATACGTTTCGGACGAGCATGTCTAAATGGGCCTTACAATGGACCCGTTGGAATTTTAACTGAGTAAAAAGTACAGAAATTTAGCTTTTGCAATATAATTGTGTTGAAAAGCTCCTAATCAATTATTTGAACTCCTAAAATTTGATTAAAACTTGTTTTGCGGTCCTTTTTTGTAGAGATTTCAGAGGAGCAGGTCTAAATGGGCCTTTCAATGGACCTGTTGGAATTAAATTGAGTAAAAAGTACAAAAATTGAGGTTTTGCAATATAATTGTGTTGAAAAGCTCCTAATCAATTACTTGAACTCCTAAAATTTGATTAAAACTTATTTTGCAGTCCTTTTTGTAGAGGTTTCGGACGAGCGGATCGAAATGGGCCTTTCAATGGACCCGTTGGTATTTTAACTTAGAAAAAGTACAAAAATTGAGGTTTCACAATATAATTGTGTTGAAAAGCTCCTAATCAATTATTTGAACTCCTAATATTTGAATAAAATATTTTTGCGGTCCTTTTTGTAGAGGTTTCGGACGAGCAGGTCTAAATGGGCCTTTCAATGGATCCGTTGGAATTTTAACTGACTAAAAAGTACAAAAATTGAGGTTTTGCAATATAATTGTGTTGAAAAGCTCCTAATCAAATATTTGAACTCCTAATATTTGAATAAAACATTTTTGCGGTCCTTTTTGTAGATGTTTCGGACGAGCGGGTCTAAATGGGCCTTTCAATGGACCCGTTGAAATTTTAACTTAGTAAAAAGTATAAATTTGAGGTTTTGCAATATAATTGTGTTGAAAAGCTCCTAATCAATTACATAAACTCCTAAAATTTGATTAAAACCTTTTTTGTAGTCCTTTTTGATACGTTTCGGACGAGCAGGTCTAAATGGGCCTTACAATGGACCTGTTGGAATTTTAACTGAGTAAAAAGTACATATATTGAGGTTTTGCAATATAATTGTGTTGAAAAGCTCCTAATCAATTATTTGAACTCCTAATATTTGAATAAAACATTTTTGCGAACCTTTTTGTAGAGGTTTCGGACGAGCAGGTCTAAATGGGCCTTTCAATGGGCCCGTTTGAATTTTAACTGAGTTAAAAGTATAAAATTGAGGTTTTTCAATATAATTGTGTTGAAAAGTTCCTAATAAATTATTTGAACTCCTAAAATTTGATTAAAACTATTTTGCAGTCCTTTTTGTCGAGGTTTCGGACGAGCAGGTCTAAATGGGCCTTTCAATGGACCCGTTAGAATTTTAACTGAGTAAAAAGTACAGAAATTGAGGTTTTGCAGTATAAATGTGTTGAAAAGCTCCTAATCAATTATTTGAACTCCTAATATTTGAATAAAACATTTTTGCGGTCCTTTTTGTAGAGGTTTCGGACGAGCGGGTCTAAATGGGCCTTTCAATGGACCCGTTGAAATTTTAACTTAGTAAAAAGTATAAAATTGAGGTTTTGCAATATAATTGTGTTGAAAAGCTCCTAAGCAATTACATAAACTCCTGAAATTTGATTAAAACCTTTTTTGCAGTCCTTTTTCATACGTTTCGGTCGAGCAGGTCTAAATGGGCCTTACAATGGACCCGTTGGAATTTTAACTGAGTAAAAAGTACAAAAATTGAGGTTTTGCAATATAATTGTGTTGAAAAGCTCCTAATCAATTATTTGAACTCCTAAAATTTGATTAAAACTTGTTTTGCGGTCCTTTTTTGTAGAGATTTCAGACGAGCAGGTCTAAATGGGCCTTTCAATGGACCTGTTGGAATTAAATTGAGTAAAAAGTACAAAAATTGAGTTTTTGCAATATAATTGTGTTGAAAAGCTCCTAATCATTTACATGAACTCCTAAAATTTGATTAAAACTTATTTTGCAGTCCTTTTTGTAGAGGTTTCGGACGAGCGGGTCGAAATGGGCCTTTCAATGGACCCGTTGGTATTTTAACTGAGAAAAAGTACAAAAAATTGAGGTTTCGCAATATAATTGTGTTGAAAAGCTCCTAATCAATTATTTGAACTCCTAATATTTGAATAAAACATTTTTGTGGTCCTTTTTGTAGAGGTTTCGGACGAGCAGGTCTAAATGGGCCTTTCAATGGATCCGTTGGAAATTTATATGAGTAAAAAGTACAGAAATTGAGGTTTTGCAATATAATTGTGTTGAAAAGCTCCTAATCAATTATTTGAACTCCTAATATTTGAATAAAACATTTTTGCGGTCCTTTTTGTAGAGGTTTCAGACGAGCGGGTCTAAATGGGCCTTTCAATGGAACCGTTGAAATTTTAACTGAGTAAAAAGTATAAAATTGAGGTTCTGCAATATAATTGTGTTGAAAAGCTCCTAATCAATTACATAAACTCCTAAAATTTGATTAAAACATTTTTTGCAGTCCTTTTTGATACGTTTCGGACGAGCAGGTCTAAATGGGCCTTACAATGGACCTGTTGGAATTTTAACTGAGTAAAAAGTACAGAAATTTAGCTTTTGCAATATAATTGTGTTGAAAATCTCCTAATCAATTATTTGAACTCCTAAAATTTGATTAAAACTTGTTTTACGGTCTTTTTTTGTAGAGGTTTCGGACGAGCAGGTCTAAATGGGTCTTTCAATGGACCCGTTGGAATTAAATTGAGTAAAAAGTACAAAAATTGAGGTTTTGCAATATAATTGTGTTGAAAAGCTCCTAATCAATTACATGAACTCCTAAAATTTGATTAAAACTTATTTTGCAGTCCTTTTTGTAGAGGTTTCGGACGAGCGGGTCGAAATGGGCCTTTCAATGGACCCGTTGGTATTTTAACTGAGTAAAAAGTACAGAAATTGAGGTTTCGCAATATAATTGTGTTGAAAAGATCCTAATCAATTATTTGAACTCCTAATATTTGAATAAAACATTTTTGCGGTCCTTTTTGTAGAGGTTTCGGACGAGCAGGTCTAAATGGGCCTTTCAATGGACCCGTTGGAATTTTAACTGAGTAAAAAGTACAACAATTGAGGTTTTGCAATATAATTGTGTTGAAAAGCTCCTAATCAATTATTTTAACTCCTAATATTTGAATAAAACATTTTTGCGAAACTTTTTGTAGAGGTTTCGGACGAGCAGGTCTAAATGGGCCTTTCAATGGACCCGTTGGAATTTTAATTGAGTAAAAAGTACAAAAATTGAGGTTTTGCAATATAATTGTGTTGAAAAGCTCCTAATCAATTATTTGAACTCCTAATATTTGAATAAAACATTTTTGCGGTCCTTTTTGTAGATGTTTCGGACGAGCGGGTCTAAATGGGCCTTTCAATGGACCCATTGAAATTTTAACTGAGTAAAATGTATAAAATTGAGGTTTTGCAATATAATTGTGTTGAAAAGCTCCTAAGCAATTACATAAACTCCAAAAATTTGATTAAAACCTTTTTTGCAGTCCTTTTTGATACGTTTCGGTCGAGCATGTCTAAATGGGCCTTACAATGGACCCGTTGGAATTTTAACTGATTAAAAAGTACAGAAATTTAGCTTTTGCAATATAATTGTGTTGAAAAGCTCCTAATCAATTATTTGAACTCCTAAAATTTGATTAAAACTTGTTTTGCGGTCCTTTTTTGTAGAGATTTCAGACGAGCAGGTCTAAATGGGCCTTTCAATGGACCTGTTGGAATTAAATTGAGTAAAAAGTACAAAAATTGAGGTTTTCCAATATAATTGTGTTGAAAAGCTCCTAATCAATTACATGAACTCCTAAAATTTGATTAAAACTTATTTTGCAGTCCTTTTTGTAGAGGTTTCGGACGAGCGGGTCGAAATGGGCCTTTCAATGGACCCGTTGGTATTTTAACTAAGAAAAAGTACAAAAATTGAGGTTTCGCAATATAATTGTGTTGAAAAGCTCCTAATCAATTATTTGAACTCCTAATATTTGAATAAAACATTTTTGCGGTCCTTTTTGTAGAGGTTTCGGACGAGCAGGTCTAAATGGGCCTTTCAATGGATCCGTTGGAATTTTAACTGAGTAAAAAGTACAGAAATTGAGGTTTTGCAATATAATTGTGTTGAAAAGCTCCTAATCAATTATTTGAACTCCTAATATTTGAATAAAACATTTTTGCGGTCCTTTTTGTAGAGGTTTCGGATGAGCGGGTCTAAATGGG